>CM038796.1:16118997-16247044 GCA_021764765.1 Vicia sativa
CAACCGATACCTTCATGTGGCCATCCGGAAGCGGTCTATGGTGAATTAAATCTCCCAAGGTGTTGTGCACTTTTCCCTTGCCAACTACCCGATAAGTCGACGACGATAGGTACAGCTGACAACATGAAATGCCCTAAACCAATAATAACCGTTAATAATAACCAATAATAACCGTTACAATTAAAATTTCTCTAATGGATTATCATCTTAATTACCTCGGGAAATTTATGTTGACATTTGATACCAGCCTTGTCACTAGTTTCTTTCAACTGTGAACTGCTCGTATCCGCCATATATCTCTCTTTATCCTTCTGCAGTTCACGGACTCGTGCGTGTAAATCCTGCAATGTTTGCATCACTTCTGCATTGCTAGGATGATTTCTTCTTGGATTCTTATTGATAAGTGAAAAAATGTAGTTATTTTGTATATATGTTTTATGACACTTATCTGTTCTTGGTTGTTAATAATCGTTGAATAACCCCAGTTTTTGTTGTAAATACGTTTTATTGTGTTTTTCGTACATAATGTACCGTTTAATAGTTTTATATCTATTTTTGTAGGTATTTGTTGCATATTTGGAGCATGGAGGAATAAAGTGTCGAAGACACGGCTCCGAAGACGCATTTTTGGGAAGACAAACATCAACTTTCACACTTAGCGCGGTTTTGAGCGCGCTTAGCGCTGTTAAGTGGTTTGAAGTAATAAAGTAAGTCGCTCTTAGCGCGGCTAGCGCGCTTAGCGTGGTCTGCGGGATTTTGTTTTATAAATACTTTTCAAAACAGATTTCTAGGTTATGGTTTTGGGGTGGTTTTTGATCCCCATTTCCATCAACCTTCATTTTTGGTAGATTAGCTTAGAAAACAACATTAGGGCTTGCTCATGGATGATTGAAGGTGGATTGCTCTTCGATTGGCTTTGACAACCAGTGTAGATCTGTGGTTTATCTCTTCTCCTCTTTGTGTATTTCTCTTTTGTTGGGCTTGTATGTATATCTACTCATAACTCATGTACATTTGTCGCCCTAGGCGTTGTATAAAGCTTGTTTTATGAATATGTGTTGGTGATTATCTTAGGTTTTTACTCTATGTTAGGGGTTTGAACTTTACTAGAGATAGATTGCTTAGATTCTTACCTAGGATGATTATCTGTTAGTTTCTGAATACTAGAAATGGGTTTAGATCTGACATTCACTATAGAGTATCTGAATTTAATGCCTTTGCGTTGGTGAAGTATGCTAGAGATGGTTATGGAGGTGATGCAGTTGACTTCTGTGTTGTTGAGATAGGCCAAACATGGCTATTGAGATGATTCGGGAGGATTCTCAATTTGGGTTAGAAATAACCAAGGTTGTGAGAGGTATGTGATGACACAGACGAGTATCGTAGGCCGAGTATGACATGGGTGGTAGATTTAAGTCTGTGACGGGTAGTTTACATTCATTCCAGACAAGTTGTCTATCCTTTATACTTTTTGTTCATTTACTTTTTGTCTTTTATTTTCATCTCATTTAATCTCAAACTCATTAACGGTAGAATTGTCGAACGACGAATCAATAACCAATCTCTGTGGACACGATACGATATAACCTAACCGGTATATATCACCCGGTAAAAATAATACCAAACTCTTTGCTTGTCGCTATACCGCTTCAAAACTTATACAGAGAGGTAGGAGTCACACCATGACCTTTACCCCTCACCCGTCCCAGATACTCAGCAACACATAGTGCTCGACTGAGTACGCTTCTGATATCCTGGTCATCACCTGTGGATACCGATTGCGATATAGTCTCCTGTAATTCATTTAATATAATTTAAATAAAAACACAATGTTATACTTACACAATGTTAATTATATATTAATAAACATTTAATATAACTTAAATAAAAACACAATGTTATACTTACACACTCATCATAAACATGTTGCAGATCAGGAGTAACAACTCGATCTTTCCTAACACGAGCTTCCTTCCACAGCACATGTGCGGGTAGTGATGTTTCGTCACTTTGCGTCTCTTTCAACTACGCATTGTTGCAAATAATAAAATCATCAATTATAACACATTGAGAGAATTAATAAGATCGTAGAATTGATATTTACTTACAATTTTTTCTTGTAAGCGTGCATATCCCAAACGCCCTTTTTTATATGGATATGCGGGTTTTGACGCTTTCTCGCGATTTACAGCACTCACTTTCTTGAAATTCTTGTCTCTTCTTTGGCCTACAAAAGCAACTCATTCTTCGGGTGTAATGAAGCTCTCATATTTCATTGGACGTTCAGGATCCTCTTCAACAAAATTTCCTTCCTTGTCTTTAAGATACTTATTTGTTAAAAAAGTTCTCCACCCTCTGTGTCTTTTCCCGGCCAAGCCCATTATATACTTTTTGCGGGCATCTTCAATGTTAAAGGACCTCTACAAAAAAAAATATGCATAGAGGGTGTTAGTATATGTAATTTAAACACATTATCGTTAATATAAAGCAAATAACAATTAACAACCATATATGATACCTTTATCCCAGTCCAAATTTTTTCTTTAGCCTCGTCCAACTCTCCTTTTTTCCATCTAGGAGTGGTGATCGGAATTTGCATACGAACAAGCGTACCGATGTAGCTTGTCAGCTTTGCAGAATTAGACCCAATTAGTTGGTCCTCATTATTCTAATCTACATTATAAGTAACTCCTCTATCTCTATCCCAGATGATTCCCCGCATGATAGTTATGCCTCGTGTGATATCCTTTTCTGAAGTATCTTGTGGAACATTTTCTGAAGGATCTTGATCCATTTGACCTTTAATAAAGAAAAATTAAATTAAATTAAATGACATATATAAAATTCCATAATCATATATACTATAAAGAAAAAAAATGAAATGACATATATTTAAAATTTATTGAATGATATAGTCTATAATATATATACTATAATGAAAAAAAATGAAATGACATATATTTAAATTTTATTGAATGATATAGTCTATAATTTTATATACTATTACCTTTTTCACTAACATCTCTTTCTTTTCTTGGTAGGAATATATTCTACTCGTCTCTTAACAACGCAGACGGTTGGATTGATCCAAATACCCTCATTATGATCATTTCTAATACATGATTCATTCTCATTTTGATCATTTCTGGTAAAAGATTCAATGTCAACACCAATATCGCCTTGATCTCCAATGTTTTCATCAATTACTTTGTTAGAGAAAACATTATAGACCATTCGTGCTTGTCGGATCGGTGACATAGAACACTTGTTTAGCTTGAGAGGCTAGAATGAAAGGCTCATCTTTGTACCCCGACCTGTTAAGATCCACTTGCAAAAATCCTGACTTATCCATTCGGATACCATTATTATTTTCACCCCCTTGCAACCGAATATAGGAATCTGAAATTTCTCGTAATCACACGCCCAAATGCGCTCGATAATCCCAAAATACGACAGATTTGCAAATTTCGGGTTTAAGTCATTCACACTTGATATATGCATTGCTTCAACTACCAAGGTGACACCACTATTTTGCATAGTACTTTTATCATCTTGTTCTTTGGTATAAAATGTGTATCCATTAATTGCATATGTGCTATAAGAAAACACAACAAACTTGGACCATATGCTAAACATCTCAACCTTTCTGTTACTTAGGCGGGATCTGAACGATACTTTGAATAAATATGTTCCTTAAACCATGGTATGAAACTTCGATTGTGCTCTCGTACAATCCAATTCTCATTTCTATTCAAATTTAAACCTCGAAGAACACCCTTGTGCATTTCAACATACGACTCAACCTCAATCTCATTGTGTAGAACATACAAATGCACTTGATCCCGTTCGACCCTTGATAGTGTCACAACTTTATTTCCAATTAGCTTCTTACCTTCTTTTTTTCAACAACATCAGATTTGGGGAGTCCAATTGATTGAACATTTGACAAATATTCATACAAAACTCAACGCTTCTTCAACAATGTATCGTTCGAAATACAACCCTCGGTCGACTTGGTTTTCACATACCCTTTTAATATTTTCATATAACGTTTAGCAGGGTACATCCATCTCATATAAGCTGGTCCGCACAATTGTGTCTCTTTCACAAGATGGACGACAAGATGAACCATTAATGCAAAAAACGAGGGAGGAAAATACATTTCAAGCTCACACAAGGTAACAACTATTTCTTTTTGCAATGTTGGTAAGATCTCGGGATCGATCACCTTACTTGATTGACTTGAATAAAAACACAATTTAGTTATTGCGCTTCTTACTTTTACGGCGAGAATAGAACGTATACCTATCGGTAGAAAATGTTCCATTATAACATGGAAATCATGCGTCTTTAAACTCTTTAACTTGAGGTCTTTCATAGACACAAGTCTTCTAATATTTGATGAGTAGCCTTCTGGAACTTTAACTTCACTCAGAAACTTACACAACATTTTTTCTTCTTTCTAGATAGAGTGTAAACAACGGTGGTAGATATGTACATCTTCCTTTCTTCACGGGTCCATTCGGTTCTTATTCCCATGTCTACCATGTCCTCCCTTGCTTTAAGGCCATCCTTAGACTTCCCTTTTATATTGAGTAACGTACCAATAACACTGTCAAATACATTTTTTTCAATATGCATCACATCAAGAAAATGTCTTACATACAAAGATTTCCAATATGGCAATTAAAAAAAAAACGACCTCTTCTTCCACCCACCTGTGACAACTTTATGTGCAAAAGGCTTGCCAAACTGAATATTCACATCTTTCACCTTTTCAAAAATTTGATCACCTGTCAATCCGGTGAGGCTCTACGTTGTTCGGTATCTCCATTGAACGTTTTTCTCCATCCACGATACTGATGTTTAGAAGTTAGGAATCTACGATGACCGAGAAAGACATTCTTCTAACAAAGTTTCAATCGCATCGTATCGGTTTCATCTTCACAGACAGGACACGCTTTTTCACCTTTAATGCTATACCCGGATAGATTTCCGTATGCTGGAAAATCGTTAATTGTTCCAAACAACATCGCCCTCAAGTTGAAACTTTCTTTCCTATAACCATCATAAACCTCCACACCGTTCTCCCACAAAATCTTCAAATCTTCGATTAATGGTTCCAAGTATCGTCTATGTCATTTCCGTTGTTTAGGCCCGAAATTAACATAGATAACATCATGTACTTACGCTTCATACATAGCCACAGAGGTAGGTTATAAATCATAAGAATCACAGGCCATGTGCTATGCGAGATACTTTGAATACCGTGTGGGTTCATTCCATCAGTAGACAATGCCAAGCAAAGGTTTCTTGCTTCTTTTCCAAATTCAGAATAATCATTATCAATTTTCATCCACTGTGGAGAATCGGCCGGATGTCGAAATTTTCCATCAATAATTCTTTCATCTGAATGCAAAGTCAAGTGTCTTGAATCGGTTTCACTACGATACATCCGTTTAAATCTTGGGATTATAGGAAAATACCATAAGACTTTTTCCGGAGACAACTTTTTCTTATATCGAGGGGCACCACATTTAGGACACTCATTTAACGATGCATACTCTTTTCGAAACAAAACGCAATCTTTAGGATATGCATGTATCTTATCATAGCTCATGCCAATAGAGTACAACATATTTTTTGCCTCATACGTTCAATTGGGAAGAACATTATCCTCTGGTAGCATATCTTTCATAAGGGATAATAACTCTGTGAAACTTTTATCCGACCATCCATTGTCGGCCTTTAAGTTGTACAACTTTAACACCGCAGACAATCTTGTGAATTTTGTACAACCATTATACAATGGTTTCTCTGCATCGCTTACCAACCTCTCGAACATTTTGGGACAATCGTTAAGATATTCTTCAAGCGCTTCTACAATCTCTTCGACTCGATCATAATCGTATGTATCTGTGCAATCGTCATTTGAAGCATTGGTCCTTTTATCCCCCGATTCAATATTCCCGTTACTTTTCTCACCATGCATATTCCATCATGTATAACTTCTATCAATTCCATACCGTATTAAATGCGATGATAAGCTCAACCCCATTCCCATAACAACAATACAAACAAGGCATGTCATTCGATTGGGGTCTTTGGCATGCGCAACAACAAACTTAACAAACTCCGAAACACCATTCTCGTAGTCTTTCGACAATCGATTGGAATACATCCATGTCTTATCCATATCGACTAATTAGTGCACAAAACAGTATACTGCGCTTCTGTCAAAACGCAAAGTATACACGGAATGGATCCGTATCAAGAAAACGCAACATACAAAAGGAAATTTAAGACAAATTCATCACAATACCAGTAATTCGAGGAAGAAATTTACCTCGGATTTACGTCGAACTAGGCCGGGAAACCCTGCTAATTCAAAGAAAAGAATACTTATATTATAAAAAATAGAATGAATATGTACATGAACATTTCACTAAACGACATGAATGAATGTAAGTGAAACTAACATGATAAACCAAATTTAATACAACCTATAAATCAAACGTAACAAAATCCGGGAACAAACATCTTACATTGTAACAGTAGTACATACAAAGAGATTCTACATTGTCAAACATCTTACATGGACACAAACATCTTACATGGACACAAACATCTTACATTGTCAAACCTCCTTTTGATTTGAAATGTACACAAACAAACAATACAAGTTATTCAATCCTAAACTAACTAGTAAGCTAGAAATATAATCCTAAACAATACCATATTCTTTTGATTTGAAATGTACACAAACATCTTACATTGTCAAACATCCTTTTGATTTGAAATGTACACAAACAAACAATACAAGTTATTTAATCCTAAGCTAACTAGTAAGCTAGAAATATAATCCTAAACAATACCATGTTCTTTTGATTTGAAATATACACAAACATCTTACGTTGTCAAACATCCTTTTGATTTGAAATGTACACAAACAAACAATACAAGTTATTCAATCCTAAACTAACTAGTAAGCTAGAAATATAATCCTAAACAATTGAAATGTACACAAACATCTTACATTGTCAAACATCCTTTTGATTTGAAATGTACACAAACAAACAATACAAGTTATTCAATCCTAAACTAACTAGTAAGCTAGAAATGTAATCCTAAATAATACCATATTCTTTTGATTTGAAATGTACACAAATATCTTACATTGTCAAACATCCTTTTCATTTGAAATATACACAAACAAACAATACAAGTTATTCAATCCTAAACTAACTAGTAAGCTAGAAATATAATCCTAAACAATACCATATTCTTGATTCCAATACTTAAGCTAGTAATATGATCTATATTCAACTTCTTGCATGCATTTCATAGATAAATACTAACAGCAACAACATAACCTTTATCAATGTATTTTTATCAATGCATTTCATAGATAAATACTAACAGCATTTCCCTTTCTGGAAATCGAAACAGAGAGAACATGTTGTTGCTGGAAACTACACGAATCAGAGAAGCCATGGAAGAAGAAGAAACTTACCAAGACGAAGGCGGCGGCGGTGAGCGGCAGTGAATGTAGAGAGAGAGAGAGAGAATGACGCGCAATAATGAAGATGAACATCACAGAAAGGGATTCTGCTAATGAAATCGTATTTAGGGTTCTAATTTTAATTTTAAAATAATCTATGAAAGCGCTTTTAAAAGCGCTTTCATAGGCTCAGATATAAGAGCGTTTTTTTCTCCAAAAGCGCTTTCGTATGATAGGCCTATGAAAGTGCTTTTAAAAGCGCTTTCATAAGGCCACCTATAAGAGCGCTTTTCAAAAGCGCTTTCATAGGGCCACCTATAAGAGTGCTTTTTAAAAGCGCTTTCGTAGGTTAGATATTTCAAATGCCTATGGCGCTTTATTTCTTAGGAACCCTATGAAAGCGCTTTTAATAATTTTTTAAAGGCTAAAGCGCTTTTGTAGGCGCCAAAATTATTTTTGTAGTGGGAAGATTTAGGAGCATTTATATATAATGTAGGATTAGGAACATTTGTGAGAAACACACCACTTGTCCCTAAAACCTTAAGGTGGTAGGGGAGTGGGTTCTCTCACTTATATACCCTCAAGTCACTATCCGTATGCAAGTATATCAGGCAAGCCAAAAGTAAAGTATTATTTTTACCGGGTGATATATACCGGTTAGGTTATATCATATCGTGTCCATATAGATTGGTTATTGATTCGTCGTTCGACAATTCTATCGTTAATGAGTTTGAGAATAAATTGGTTGTAAAGAAAAGACAAAAAGTAAATGAACAAAACTATAAAAGATAGACAGCTTGTCTGGAACGAATGTACACTACCCGTCACAAACTTAAATCTACCGTCCAGTTATACTCAGTCTACGATACTCGTCTGTGTAATCACATACCTTTCATAACCCAAACTATTTCTAACCCAAATTGAGAATTCAATCGCATCACTCACATCGACTATGTCTAGTCCGAAACTCCTGACACAAAGGCATTAAGATCAGATACCCTAAGTGAATGTCAGCTCTAAACCCATTTCTAACATTTAGAAACTAACATATAATCATCCTAGGTAAGAATCTATGCAGTCTATGTCTAACAAAGCTCAAATCCCTAACACAAGGTAAAAACCTAAGACAATCACCAACACAGATTCGTAAAGCAAACTTTATACAACGCCAAGGGCGACAAATTTACATGAGTTCAAGGTAAATATACATACAAACCCAACAAATAGAGAAATACATAGAGAGGAGAAGAGATAAACCACATATCTACACTGGCTTGTCAACGCCAATCAAAGAGAAATCCACCTCCAATCATCCATACGCAAAGCCCTAATGTTGTTTTCTAAGCTATACTACCAAAAATAAAGGTTGATGGAAATGGGGATCAAAATCTACCCTAAAACCACAACATACAAATGGCTGAAAAGGAAGTTATAAAACAAATTTCAACAGGTCCCGCTCAACGGCATGAGCCCGCTCAACGGTCTCCCTGATATTTACACATTAAACCGCCTTAATCCCGCTCAGCGGCGCCATCCAGTTCAGTGGCCTCAAAAAGTATCTTTCTGCCGAAATAGTGCCAAGGCCTCATTTTTGCGCTCCAATTCCCGCTCAGCGGCCTGGCCTGAACAAAACTTCCTAAAAATGGACTTTTATTGCGAAAAGCGCATCCGGAGCCGTGTCTTCGACACTTTATTCCTTGATGCTCCAAATGTGCAACAAATACCTACAAAAATACATAAAACATATCAAACGATACATAAATGAATAAAAATCCCAATAAAACGTATTTACAAACAAAATCGGAATTATTCAGTTAAATATCAACAAAAGAACGGATAAGTGCCACAAATTATATATATATAATAACTATATTTTGGCACTTATCAATCACCACATTATTTTCTAATGTAAGACTATTTTATTTTTCCCACTACTTATACTTGATTTGTATTCCAACACTAAAAATTTACATCTATACTTTTGGTCTCTCGTTAAAGTCATTGTTAAAATCTTTGATAATTTAATCATAAATTAAAATCATTAAAACTGTTATTTATTTCGTCTTTAAATTTTCAAAACCATCGTTAAATTGTAAGAGGCTAAAATTATAGGCGAAATTTTTTAAAAAGAACATTATTTAAACCATCAAAATATATATAATAAGTATACAATTTAGTTGAATGATAATAAAGTGTTACTCGGTGTTATGAACTTAATGTCAATTTTTCTTTGAACTGTTGTTCATGTTTAATTTTAGATCAGAAAATTGTTTATTATGAACTATATAAAACACTGTCATATCAATACTTGAATAGATTTCGTGTACTTATTTTTATTTGATAAATTATAAACATTGCTAATTATGAACTATATAAGACACTGTCATATCAATACTTGAATAGATTTAGTATTTATTTTTATTTTATAAATTATAAATATAATATGTATTCTATCAATAAATAAGCTATAATAGTTTCAGAAAGAAAAAGTTATCATCACTCATTTTTGAATTTTAATCTCATAATTATGTATCTCTTATCATTTTTATCATTTTATAATAATAATAATAATATTTTTTAAACAAATACTACATACTTTATATAAAAAATAATATGTTATACTTTAATTATAATTTAATTTGTAAGTATATTGTAATGTGAATATTGTACAACAATATAAAATAAATTAAAATATATAATCATGTTTCAAAATATAAATGTATAAAAATACTTTTTAATAAGATAATGATGAAAATAATTTATTTATGAATCATTTTCTTGCCCCCATACTGTAAAATTTCTGGCTCCAGTCATATATATATATATATATATATATATATATATATATATATATATATATATATATATATATATATATATATATATATATATATATATATATATATATATATATATATATATATATATATATATATATATATATATATATATATATATATATATATATATATATATATATATATATATATATATATATAGGAGGGATCAAATTACACCAATTAGTTACACCAAGTATTACACTCATTTATAACCTTTGATTTATTTAAAATCTAATGGTTATAATAAAAAAGCATCGTAGTAAAATGTTTTCTTTTTTCACAAGACCAACCATTCCATATATATTTTGCTAATAAATGTCATATATCTTAAACAAAATATTTTTCTCTCAAATGAATAATCTATTTCATACATAATAACATATACTGTCAAAGGAAAAAAACATGTGACTTAAAAAATTTTAAAAATATATTATTTTTAATTAATACTATTTATATTAACTACTAAAAAATTACTATCAAATTCAAATTATTTGAAATTGTTCTCATTGTTTTTGTAGGTTTATTTAAATAAAATTATATTCTATTAATTTAAATTAAATGATAAAATTAATATATTTTTAATTTAAATAAAATTATATTCTATACATTTAAATTAAAGGAAAAATTTATATATTTTTAAAATAAAATACATAAAAATATTTAAAATACACATAATTTAAAAAAATATATTTAAAAAATAAGTAGAAAATACAAAACAAAATAAATTGTATTGATCATCGTTCATTTTGTCTAAATTTTATTTAAATTATGATTATAATTTTATTTAATTTAAAATGAATGATGAAAAATTAAAAATAAAATAAAATAAATAATGAGAAATTTAATTTAAACAAATGGAAGAAAACAATTTTACAAATACTTACAAAATAAAAATTGTTTTTTTTCCATTTTGTTTAAATTAAATTTCTCATTATTTATTTTATTTTAATTTTCATCATTCATTTTAAATTAAATAATTATAATCATAATTTAAATAAAATTTAGACAAAATGAACGATGATCAATACAATTTATTTTGTTTTGTATTTTCTTTTAAATATATTTTTAAATTATGTGTATTAAATATTTTATGTATTTTATTTTAAAAATATATAAATTTTTTTAAATGTATAGAATATAATTTTATTTAAATTAAAATATATTAATTTTATCATTTAATTTAAATTAATAGAATATAATTTTATTACGAGGCGTGTCAGCACCATACACAACCGCCACCACGTTACCCTGAAGCATCATTGGTAAGTCATTTTTTGATTTTTGTTATGCTAAGCACCATACACAACTGCTCTGAGTTCAGTCGGTACTGCTCTTTCGTTGTGCTTTGAATTTATGCCTGATTTTAGAATCCTAACATGAGCAATGCATAGATAGGTATTGCATTTTAGAATCCTTCCAGCAGCCAGTTCACAAAGCCTTCGTCACCGTATTTCTGCTCATCGCCACTGATCATTCTCTGCCACTTCTCTTCATTTTCGCATTCGTCATCCCTTCAACAAATCACATTCAAGCAACAACCAATTTCGACTTTCCTCGGTATCTTTCCAATTCTATCTTAGCATTGTTTTGTTTTTAAGTTCAAAATGTATGGAATAGTTTTGATAGTGTCATAGTTATCTTTGGTTTAATCGATATGTTGATAATTTCGATTATCGTGGCATTATCTCGGATATTAGTTTGGTGGTACAATGTGTTACTATATAATTTCAATTAGTTTTAAATGCTTTGTTTGTAAAATTTACTTTGAATTATGTTGTTTGAATCTATGTGAACGTTCTGCAGTTTGTTTGTTTTATTTTGTTATGCCGAAAAAGTTTTTAAGGTTTGATGTGAAGTCCATTGGGACTACTAAATGTTTGTTCTTCTGTTATCCAATTTTGAAATCTTGAATGATATTGAAGTTGTGATGAATGGTTTCGATGATGGTTTGATAATCGATGTCGCGTTTATCCGCGTAAGATTTAACCGAGAAACCGTTGGGACACCGTGTAAATATGTTACTCCCATTTGAATTTCGGTTAGAATTTATGGTTGAATGATACTTAGGGATAGTTTCGATGAAGGCAATTCTGTTTCCGCATTTCTTGTATGCGTAGAAATTGGCCAAGAACTTTGAAGGCAACTTTTGTTTCGATGAGGGTGACGATAACGACGCGTTTATTCGTGTGTATATCTAGCCGAGGAACTTTGAGAGAAATGTATCGTTTATTTTGAGCAAATTCGAGTAAGAAAGTCATTTTATAGTTGAAAGAATAGTGGCTGCCCGGTTTTGATTCACGTGTTTTAAATGGTTTAGAACTCGATTTTCCATTGTTTCTGATTGAGTTATAGCTCGAGTTCTTGAGTTTTAGTTTCATTTATGAATTGAGATCCTTGAATAAACATTTTTTTGATTGTTGAATTACGCATCCATTCATGTACATCCATGTTAATTTCATTTCGATTTTTATATCTTGCTCATGATTTTAGAATCCTATATTATGAATAGATAGGTATTGCATTTTAACATAACTGAGTATGTTACATGCATCCTTTGAGCAATTCTGAACAAGATTTCATTTTATTGATTTGTAAATATTTGCACGTCATAGATTAAGAAGCTTGAAGAGCTTGGGATTGGAAGACCTTCAACATATGCAAGCACAATAAAAGTATTACAGGTATTTGATTAGAGACAGTCTAATGTCATAACCATACCGTATCTTTTCTATCTTATATGTCAAGTCAAGGCTAACAATTAAGTTAGTACTCATAATCAAAGATAATTATGTACATTCACATTCTTGATTTCTCTGAGGAGTTTTCAAGAGAAACTCGTAGGGGTTCATTTGAAAAGTCTATCTACATTGCTTGAGTGAAATTTGATGGAAGAGATCCTTATTCACACTCTTATTATTGAAGATTAATTGCATTTGGGGTCGTTCGTATCAAGTTGCATTATTCTTAAATTCTTTAGAAACCCGCATTAAAACATAAGGTACGTTTGCTATTTTTCCCTTTGTTTATCTATATTATTTGTTTAGTTTCATAAAAATTCAAAGGTGGTTTATGATTTTACATGGTATTCAAAGGTGGTTTATGATTTTACATGGTATCCATAGTTACGTTAGAACATGAAAATTGATAAAATAAAGCGTAAGTTGATTGTGTTAGAGAAGTGGCCGAAATGACATTGATGGTGAAGTAATTTGGAGGAATAATGGATCTGCCTGTGTTTATCTATATTTTCATTCTTACTTGGATATGATAGACATGGAGAGTCCATAGTTAGATATTATTATACCGTTTTGTGCCCTAATTAGTCTTTTTGTTTAACGTACATAATAGTTAAAACCATGGATAAAAAATGGATGTGTGTCGATCGATTGTCAAAAGAGTACGAGAATGGGGTATTAGAGTTCGTTAAGATTGCTATTGAACACGCTGAAGACCCGAATAAAATGAAATGTCCTTGCTTGGGTTGTTGTTATGTGGGTCGGGTTGACGCAGATGGATTGAAATCGCATTTACTGATGCGTGGAATTGATCGAAGTTATACGTGTTGGATATTTAATGGTGAGAAAAGCATCGAGAATGTTGAACCGGGGGTGAAAAGTAATGCGACCTATGTTTCAGACGACAATGCCACGAATACATATGATTGTGATCGATTCGAAGAGATTGCAGAAGCACTTGAAGAAGATCTTCAGGATTGTCCCAAAATGTTTGAGAGGTTGGTAGGCGATGCGGAGAAACCGTTGTATAAAGATTGCCCCAAATTCACAAGATTGTCTGCGGTATTAAAATTGTGCAACTTAAAGGCGCGCAACGGATGGTCGGATAAAAGTTTCACAGAGTTATTAGCCCTTTTGAGAGATATGCTTCCTGAGGATAATGTTCTTCCTAATCGAACCTACGAGGCCAAAAAAATGTTGTGCTCTATTGGCATGAGCTATGAAAAGATACATGCATGTCTAAATGATTGCATTTTGTTTCGAAACAAATATGCATCGTTGAATGAATGCCCTAAGTGCGGTTTACCTCGATATAAGAAAAAATTATTTCCAGCGAAAGTCTTATGGTATTTTCCTATTATTCCGAGATTTAGACGCATGTTTCGTAGTGAAACCGATGCTAGACACTTGACTTGGCATGCAGATGAAAGAATTATCGATGGAAAGTTTCGACATCCGGCAGATGCACCCCAGTGGAAGAAAATTGATAATGATTATCCTGATTTTGGAGGAGAAACAAGAAACCTTCGCTTGGCATTATCTACGGATGGAATGAAGCCGCATGGTCTTCAAAGTATCTCACATTCCACATGGCCCGTGATTCTTATGATTTATAACCTACCTCCATGGCTATGTATGAAGCGCAAGTACATGATGTTGTCTATGTTAATTTCTGGGCTTAAACAACCAGGGAATGACATAGATGTATACTTGAAACCTTTAATCGAAGATTTGAAGATTTTGTGGGAGAACGGAGTGGAGGTTTATGATGGATATAGGAAAGAAAATTTCAATTTGAGGGCGATGTTGTTTGGCACAATTAACGATTTTCCAGCATATGAAAATTTATCCGGGGATAGCATTAAAGGTGAAAAAGCGTGTTCTGTCTGTGAAGATAGAACCGATACCATGCGATTGAAATTTTGTCAGAAGAATGTATTTCTCGGTCATCGTAGATTCTTAAATTCTAAACATCAATATCGTGGATGGAGAAAAACGTTCAATGGAGATACCGAACAACGTAGAGCTCCACTGGATTGACGGTGATCAAATTTTGAAAAGGTGAAAGATGTGAGTATTCGGTTTGGCAAACCTTTTGCACATAAAGTTGTCACGGTGGGTGGAAGAAAAGGTCAATTTTTTGAATTTCCATATTGGAAATCTTTGTCGTAAGACATTTTCTTGATGTTATGCATATTGAAAAAATGTATTTGTAAGTGTTATTGTACGTTACTCAATATAAAAGGAAGGTCTAAGGATGACCTTAAAGCAAGGAGGACATGGTAGAGATGGGAATAAGAACGAATTAGGACCCGTGAAGAAAGGAAGGCGCACATATCTACCGCTTATACTCTATCTAGGAAGGAAAAGAAAATATTGTGTAAGTTTTTGAGTGAAGTTAAAGTTCCAGAAGGTTACTCCTCAGACATTAGAAGACTCGTGTCCATGAAAGACCTCAAGTTAAAGAGTTTGAAGACACATGATTTCCATGTCATAATGGAACATTTTCTACCAATAGGTATACGCTCTATTTTGCGGAAAAAGTAAGCGCTATAACTAAATTGTGTTTTTCTTGGTCAATTTGTAGTAAGGTGATCGATCCTGAGATCTTACCAATATTACAAA
The DNA here is from genome assembly GCA_021764765.1 of Vicia sativa. Classification (NCBI taxonomy): domain Eukaryota; kingdom Viridiplantae; phylum Streptophyta; class Magnoliopsida; order Fabales; family Fabaceae; genus Vicia; species Vicia sativa. Next base: position 16,134,699 of record CM038796.1, read on the forward strand.
AAGAAATAGTTATTACTTTGTGTGATCTTAAAATGTATTTTCCTCCATCATTTTTTGACATTATGGTACATCTTGTTGTTCATCTTGTGAAAGAGACACAATTGTGTGGACCACTTATATGAGATGGATGTACCACGTTACATGAAAATATTAAAAGGGTGCGTGAAAACCGAAGTCGGGAGGGTTGTATCGTTGAGCGATATGTTGTTGAAGAAGCGGTTGAGTTTTGTATCGAATTTTTGTCCAATGTGCAATCCATTGGACTCCCCAAATCTCATTTTTCGAAAAAAAAGAAGGTAAAAAATTAATTGGAAATGAAATTGTGACAGTATCAAGGGATGAACGGGATCAAGTGCATTTGTATGTTCTGCATAATGGCAATGAGGTTGAGCCGTTTGTTGAAATGCACAAGGCTATACTCCGTGGTGAGAATCAAAGTAGAAATGAAAATTGGATAGTACGAGAGCACAATCAAAGTTTTATACAGTGGTTTAAGGATCATATATATTCAAAGTTTCATTTAGATCCTGCTTCAATATCAGACAGGTTGAGATGTTTGGCATATGGTCCAAGTTCGATTGTGTTCTCTTATAGAGGATACACAATTAATGGATACACATTTTATACCAAAGAGCAAGATGAGAAAAGTACTATGCAAAATAGTGGTGTTACGGTTGTAGCTGAAGCAATGCACATTTCTAGTATGAAGGACTTAAACCCCAAATATGAAAATCTGTCATATTTTAGGGTTATGAATCACATTTGGGTGTTTGATTACGAGAAGTTTCAGATTCCTATCTTTGATTGCAAGTGGATACATAGTAGTGGCATACGAATGGATAAGTCAGGGTTTTTGCAAGTGGATCTTAATAGGGTGGGGTATAAAGATGAACCTTTTATTCTAGCCTCTCAAGCTAAACAAGTGTTCTATGTCACAGACCCGAAGAGTACGAAATGGTCTATAGTGCTTTTATCTAACAAAGTGATTGATGATAAAAGTGTAGATCAAGGTGATGTTGATGTTGAGAATGAGTCGTATATTAGAAACGATCGAGATGAAAATACTACAGCGGATGAAACATATATTAGAAAAGATCATGATGAGGGAATTTGGATCAATCCCTCCGTCTGCGTTCTTAAGAGACAAGTAATTCAAAATCCAACCAAGAAAAGAAAGAGATGTTAGTGAAAGAGGTAATATATATTCCTCCATTCTTGTTAACACTTAGCAAACTTCTAATAAATGATATATTTTTCATTTTATATACTCAATTGATATTTGTCATTTTATATACTCAATAGATATTTGGAATTATATATTTGGAATTAAATATTTGTCATTAGATACTAATGTTTTTCTTGATTACAGGTTAGATGGCTAGTAACGAGGAGCACCCACACGATGATTCAATTAATGATGGAGACAATGATGGAGGAAAATCCAGTAAGGGAGTGGAAAAAGAAATTAAAAGAGGAAAAACTATTACGAAGAATATCATTCGTGATAGAGTTAGAGGTATTAAATACGATGTGCATTGGAGTCCAACTGGCCAATTAATTGAGCCTAACGCTTCTAAATTGAAAAGTTACATTGGTACAATTGTAAGGAGAGAAATACCAATAACTTGTGATGAGTGGAGAGATGATACGTTGGATGATGCTAAAAACAAAATCTGGAGTGAGATACAGGTACTTTTAATTATGTCTTTAAATTATGATTATGTACTTTTAATTATGTCTTTAAATTACGATTATGTACTTTAAATTATGTCTTTAAATTACTTATACTAACGCACTTTGTGTATGTTTTTTGTAGAGGTCTTTCAACATTGATGACACGAAAAAAGATTATTGTCTTGGATTGGCCGACAAAAGACTAAGAGGGTTTAGAACATTTTTAAACAGAAAATATCTTAGAGATGCCGAAATTTTTTTTGTTGATGCAGAGCGTCCAACAGAATATGCAGATGTGATTTCACTTAAAGAATGGGATGTTTTTAAAGACAAACGGAAAACCCCAGAATTTAAGAGTGTAAGTGACGTAAATTGTCAAAGAGCATCATCTCCGGCATATCCATACAAAAAGGGACGTTTGGGATATGCACGATTAGAACAAAAAATAGTAAGTATTTACAAATTGCAATGATATACTTGTTCATCAAGAGTTATAACTGAGCTTATTATTTGTGTTAATGTGTAGTTAAAAGAGGAGAATAGTTCTGAAACATCTCTTCTAGAGCATGTTTTGTGGAAGGTTGCCCGTGTGGGTAAGGATGGAGTTCTTAAAGAAGAAGTACAAGAAATTTTTGCAAAATGCGTAAGTATAACATTAATTCTAATTAAATCAAAATTTTATTAACATATAGTATTCATGTTTTTTCCAATATTCATATGCATTTCGGAGATTACATCACATCTACATCTCCACCGGATGATTGCGGAGCATACTTAGTCGAGCATTAGATGTTCGTGAGTATTCTGGTCGGGTGAGGGGTAAAGGATATGGGGTTACTCCAAGCTCCTTGAAAAAGAACAACCCAAAGACAAAATCTGCTAGCAATAAAGAACTACAGGCAAGGTTGGATGCATTAGAAGCTGAAGTTCTTGAATTGAGGAAGGAAAAAGCAAGACAGTACCAATCAGAAAGGGAATCTTCGGGTGTTAAAGAAACTAGTGACATAGCTAGTGTCAATTGTGCTCTTAAAGAAACTATTCGAGGTAAATTCATATATTATTTAATTAGTGTAATTTATTTAACTGACATATATACACATTAACGATGTCATATTTATTATTGATTTTAGGGCATTTCACCTTGTCAACTCTTTTTAGAGACACCAACTTATCGCATGGTTGGCAAGGGAAAAGTCCATAACACTCAGGGAGAAGTACTTCATCATAAACCTCTCACTTCTGGATATTTGAAAGTGTCAATTGATATTGCTTTAGAGGAGGGTGCGTTATTACCAATCCCAGATGAAGTTTCGGATGCAACATTGGTGGGAGAGGCAATAGGAGCGTTTGTTGCATGGCCGTCAAGACTCGTTCGCATAGATGATGAGGTATAATTAAAACCGTTATGAACCTTTTAGTACTCAAATTTTTTACGTTCGTTTTACTTACATTTTTTTGCATGGTAATGTTAGACTCCTACAAAATCTAAACCAAAAGATAAAGGGATTACACGGCCAATGGAGTCAGTGGCATCACAAAAACAGGTACAACACAATTATATGATATTTATGCTTAGATAATGTTAATTTGTCATCCTATACTTGACCACTCTAATTTTATGATATTTAGATTATTCCTGTCAAAGAGATTGAAGATGTAAGTAGGGGTAAAGAGCCTGTAATTAGCAACATTCCCACAGAAATAAAGAGTGTTGCTAAGAGGACCGGTGCTAGAAAGAAAACTTCTTCACAGTATAGGTCGTGCCTTCGGACATTTATAAGCTTCACAACTATTCCGTAAGGTGGTACTTCTCTTGTACCCCTGGATGAAGGGATTTATGGTTCTCATGGCATGACAGCAATTGGTATGGAGGATTTGGGCCAAGTTTTTGGACACTTGACATTAGGCATGGCTGTTATCGATACATACATCAGGTATACTCCAACCAACTTTGTTTAATTAATTGTAGAATTTATTTACTCATTTCAATGAATAATTAATGTTAATGATGTTTTTATTTAAGGTTTCGTGTGACAAGTTGATTTCGCGTGGATTGGAGTCAGTTCGCTTTCATAAATCCCAACGTTGTCCATGCAGGGTCAATCATCTCAAAACCAGATGAAATAATAGCATATGTACTCAGTTTATTTATGGGCATAAAAGATACAGAAAAATTGTTCTTTTTACCATATAATACTGGCAACAAGTAAGATTTTCATTCTAAATTTCCTATATTATAATTTTTCGTTTTTTAACGTTGTGTAGAAAATTTCCATCTAACCTTTGTTTAATATTCTAGTGGACACTGGTTATTGGTTGCAATTAATCTTTTGAGAGAAATTGTATATTATCTGGATTCATTGGGCAATGATTGGACAACATACCCAGATATGAAGAAGACGATTGACACGTAAGTGAGATTGTTCTAAAATATTCCTGTGTATATTTAATTATTTAATTATTTATGTGTGATAGTTCTAAATATTCGTTATTATTTTATGATAGCGTTCTACAAAGTTTTCGAGCACAAAGAGGTATTCAAGTACCAAGGAGTAGAGTCAACAATATTTTTTGGATCAAAGTGGAGGTATAGATTTTCCCAATTTTGATAATATAGCGATGATACTTGATAAAACAAGTTAAGTTGTATATACTGATGTATATCCGTATTTTCTTTCCATGTGTAGTGTCCTCGTCAACGCAATGATGTAGATTGCGGTTATTTTATGTTGAGGTTTATGAAAGAAACTATTCTTTTGGACCGATTAGAGATTCCATCCACGGTATGAATTTCTAACTTAGGAATTATTTTAATATTTCTCATAAAATGACTTAGTATTTTAATTAAATCATACTATGTTATATTATTATGTAGTACTTTGATGAATTCAAGTGTGCTTGTTACTCATGGATGAACTTATGGAGATTGGTGCCAATTTGTTATGGAGTTGAGAGTTTTATTATAAGCAGGTATAATATATGGAGTTGAGTATAATATATGTCGTTATAGTTGTGTTGTTTTTGTTGTTATTTGGTAACTTGTATGAATTTTGATTTTGTTTCAGGTAATATAGGTGCAGATTGATGTAGAAGATAGAGTTATTTTGTAAAGAAATTTTGATTTTGTTTCATTGTTGTATAAATTAATGTTGTTGTTGTGTATATTGTGCAAAAAGGATTGAGATGTATATTGACGTATATTGATGTTGTTATAATATTGTTTCATTGTTGTATATTGATGCATATTGTAGTTTAAAATGTTATGTTGAAGCTATAAATTCAGTTGCAAAAATGGTGAGATATTATATTAAATGAAAAAAAAATTCTATTAAAAAAAAGGAAAAGCGCTGCTAAAGGGGATAGACAGCGCTTTTAATGAGAAGCGCTGTCTAAAGTGATTGAAAAAAAATATATTAAAAAAAAAGGAAAAGCACTGCTAAAGGGGGGGAATAGACAGCGCTTTTTAAAAGCGCTGTCTAAAGTGATTGAAAAAAAAATATAGTAAAAAAAAAGGAAAAGCGCTGCTAAAGGGGGGGAATAGACAACGCTTTTTAAAAGCGCTGTCTAAAGTTCAACATTAAAAGCGCTGTCTAAAGTGTAAGCGCTGCTAAAGGGGGTACCTTTAGCAGCGCTTTTAATAAAAAGCGCTGCTAAAGGGGGTACCTATAGCAGCGCTTTTGAAATTACATAAGCGCTGTCTATACCTTTAGCAGCGGAGGTTTTAGCAGTGCTTTTAAGCGCTGTTAAAGCCCTAAAAAGCGCTGTCTATGCCCTTATTTGGCATAGTGGAGTGATACCAAGGCAATGATATTTCTAGATGGAGGAAAAGTAACTCAATCCTTGCTTCTTAGGAAAATCCTTCTCAAATCAATTCAAATGATCTCCCTTCTTAGAACCGAGTAGGGTCACTCCTTTCCATTAGATAGAACATGAGTTGTTCCCTGGAGACCTCCTCCACACTAAAAATATGAGAAAATATTTTTAATTCAAGGGAATATACATAATTGGATTCATGATTGATTTGTAGGATCAAGTTTTTTTAAATTGATATATTATTTCGCCTTTGCGAGGGTTCGGACCCGTGACTTCTAATGTGTATAAGTGTAAGATGAAAATAAATTTTAAAATATGCCACATAAGATTATTAGATGTTGTGGCAAATATAGAGTTATATTTGATGATATGTTAGAGTTATAATTAATGATGTGTTGTTATTAAATTTGATTTGATGCATTGAATTTAATAATATTATATAGATTATATTGATATAGATTTTTAAGGTAATTATATTAAATAAATGCAAAAGGCACAAAAGTAAAAGAAATAACCGCTAAAAAGGAGTGGCACAAGCAGTACCACCGAAAAGGAAAGCAACTAGCACAACAACAAGCTAACAAAAGACTGAAAGAAAAAACAATAGGCACAAGCCCAGCCATTCATCAAGCTAGAGGAAAGTCGCACTAAAGAGAAGCCACGAAACCCATAATTCAGACAAAGTTAAATCTCACAATTAAGAATCTGCAAAACAAAAGCCACAAAAACTACAAGATATAATATTATGCATATTTGTCCATATTATTTATTTTTGATGATAATTTCTTAAATTATAAATATATTTTGAGAAGAAACTTGTATAGTATAAAATCAAAAATTGAGTATATCATATTCATATAAAAAAATCTTTTTTAACAATTATATTATCACTCCAACTTGATTATTTATTTATATTAAATAATAAAAGTCCAACATTTAACATACTCTTCTTAATTTTACTATTCAAGTTTCACATTAAAAATATTAATTTCTTTATTTGTTTTCTTCTCTTATATATAGAGTTCCCTACTAAAGATAAAACACATCCAAGAGTTTTGTGATATTTTCGTTTGTAAAAAATGTCCATTCATCCTTGTGTAAGTTATATGACTCATTAATTAGTTTTTCTGATATATTTAATATTTATGGTCCATTTTTAAATTATTGAGCTGGACTGAAGTAAATGTATAGAAACAAAGTTACACAGATGTAAATGTCTAATAGAGATAGGAGGTACACCCTCTGTATATATATTTATAAATAATATTTTTAAAAAAATTTATTAATAAATAATTTATCTAATCATTATTTTATATAAGATATATTAATATTCAATAAATCTAAAAAAAGTTTTTATTACTTATAAATATATCTGAAAGATTTATTAGCTAGTGGTACTTATATATTTGTGATTATATTAAATTTATTATCTTTTATTTATTAAAATCGGCGTGTCAGTCTTGGATTTCTATTTTCTGAGCTTTAAAGGAAAGAACGAGAGAAAGACAAGTCCAAGGTGCCTAACCAACCCAAAATTGAATCAGGAACCAATCACTTAACCAAGATTATGAGATATGAATCCTATGTAATGATTGATCGATCCTGCTCAATGTCGGTCAGCTATTTTAGCAAAAAACATGCAATCAAAAATATTACTATAAATGACTAAGATTATAAAATCTGTCTCTATATATAATGAATGTGATAACGATTTTTCTGCACACAATAAAAATGTGGAGGGATACTGAAAAGTTATTATGATGGTTGGAAGTTTTTATGACGAGTTGTTATCATAAGAAATTAGTAGTTGAAGGAGAAGATTATATAAACGAAGACATTATTCATAAAAAAGATCAACAACGGTTTCATTATCGTAAAGTAAATTCCAAAATTTACAAGATGATGAAAAGGGACATGCATTTTGTTCACATTCTTTTCTTATTAACACTTTCTCCTTTAATTTGTGTCAGTGGTGAGCATTTTGTGCTTGTTCATGGAGCATGCCATGGTGCATGGTGTTGGTATAAGGTGGCAACTTTGCTTAAATCTGCTGGTCATAATGTTACACTTATTGAAATGGCTGCTTCTGGTATCAATCCAATACAGGTCCAAGAGATTCGTCAAATTTCACAATATCATGAACCTTTGATGAAATATATGGAATCTCTACCATTAGAGGAGAAGGTGGTTCTTGTTGGTCATAGTCTTGCTGGATTGTCTATGTCTGTTGCTATGGAAAAGTTTCCGCAGAAAATCTCAGTTGCAGTTTTTATTACTTCATTTGTGCTTAGTCAAAACCTCACTTACCCTGCTATTCTTCAAGAGGTACTCTACAAAACTCACATCTTAATTTATGTTTAGGCTATATGTTGAATATAAATTTTTTGGAAATAAGCAAACTTAATCAGTTACCTTTATTATCATGCAGCAATCTAGAAGGAATAATTCTATAATGGACACAAAGGATTTCTATTTTGATGGACCAGACAAACCTGCAACTGCTAGATTGTTTGGACCCAAATACTTGGCAACCACGTTTTATCAATTATCACCACCGGAGGTATATATAAACATTTTCAGATGAATTTTAATTCTTTTTTAGTATCAAGTTATTTTTCAATTTAATGAATGTAACTCCATGTGTAGGATTTGACCCTTGCATTGTCCCTGGCGAGACCTATGCCACTTTATCATGATTATGCATTGTTGTTGAAGGAAACAGCAGTTACCTATGAAAGAAATGGAAGGGTACCTAAAGTTTTTATCATAGCTAGAAATGACAAATTAGTATCAGAGGATTTTCAAAGGTGGATAATTGAGAGAAGTGGTCCATATGCTGAGGTTAGAGTGATTAGGAATGTTGATCACATGGTCATTGTCTCCAAACCAAGGAGGCTTACTTCTGAGATTCTACGGATTGCACGTAAATATCAATTTGGCCAATTGGTGATTAACAGTGAATTTGATAAGGAGGAATACATTTCGATTTGATAGGAAAGACCACAAATCGAACCTCCGAAATTGCACGTATTATAATAATAATAGTAATAATAATAATATGGTATAATCGTGTCTAGCATGTGTCCATAACAACAATTATGGTGTATGGTATACGTGCCTAACATTTCCCAAACAATTATACATGTGTTGGGATTATATTTCTATTATCAATTATGATTTTGAATTCTAGGTTTTAATATGAATAATGGGATTGCCCCTTGTTGAGTTTTTACTTCATTCTACAGTCCCAAACAATTATGTATGTGTTGGGAATATATTTCTATTATCAATTATGATTGTGTTTCTATTTAATAAGAATAATTGCATTGTTCGTGTTGTTTTTTACCTTCATTATTTTATTTCAATAATTTTTCTGTTTGGAATGAATTTTTTTCTTCAAATTAAGTAGTTTAAAGAGAGAGACACAAATTAGCAGTTTGACTAAAAGATGTCATAATATTAATCTCATAATAGATGTTAGGGAAAATTACACCTACCTCCCTTGAAATTTATTAAAACAGCATAAGTATCCTCTATAATTTTAAATTATGCACTATCCTCCTTTAAATTTTATTAAAACAAATTTGACACCTCATTTAATATTTAGTGACAACAAAAAAACAGGTAAACAGGTAGTATAAATGACATTTATCTACGGTTGTTGTCTGTCACTAAAACATTTTGCAGGTATAATTAAATTTACGGGAGGTTAATACATACTTTAAAATTAGAGGTGTATGTGCCAATTAAGCAGACCACAGGGAGGTCAATATAATTATCCTCAGATCTTAATTTCACTATTACGGAAAATCGATTTAACAACGGTTAGAAAACACATATAATCATGCAGGTTCAGATGTTATTGTGTAGAGTGTGGTTGTATATGCAACACTTACAATCACGGTCCAGTAACCGTTGTGGTAAAATGTCTAAAATAACGGTTGACGTAAACAACCATTGTAATAATTATAGTGACATGGGTTCGATATCCAGCTACAACCAAAATTAAAGCGCATAAAAAAGAGTTTATTATAAAATATGAGATTGCTTGTTTTTCCCTACCCTCATTACGCATATACAACCATTCAAATAGATTTTTGAGACAAAATAATCAGAAAAGTTAAGTTATTCTTGAAAAAGAACTTAAAAGATCCAATATTTTCTGAATTACAAATATTTTGTAAATCATGATTCTCTTTTAGCCTATAGGATGAGATTCAATCCCAAATTCTTCAAAGTCATACTGATAAAATGGATGTTCGTCTGAATCTTTCACATAAAATTTAATTTCTTCTTCTTTTTTACTTTATTTTTCAAACATCAAATTTTGTGTAAAGATCTAGAATGACACCCATTTATCAACATTGTTTTGAAGAATTTGTGACATTGAATGCAATTCTATATGCTAAAGAGGGAATTGTGATTTACAAGATTCATGTCATTCGAAAAAACATTTGATCGTCTAAGTTGATTTTCAAGAGTAACATAATTTTAAATTATTATCTTAATTTTTTTAAATGAGTCCAAGTTCAATGAAGTATTAGTAAAACAAGCAATCTCATATGATATAACAAACTCACTAACAACATTTATCAACAAAAACATCAAATTAATTTACATGGATTGGGAGAACTGAACAACTAACAATTTCTTGAAGCTTTAAGTGAGAAGTAAAGAACCATAAACAGTTGCTAGCAGCACATAAAAAAACATTTATCAACTCTTATTGTACGCTTGCTACCACCATCATCATCATCATATGAGGTTCATCTAGTTCGTGAAGCTATGAAGAAGAAATATAAGGTGGATGAAGTTAACAAAATAGCTTCAAAACTTCCTATATTTATTTTCATAACTTCTAAAACTAGATGAAGTTTGTTGATGTTGTTGTTTCTTCAGTCACTTCTCTTGAGTCCTATAAACACCATGAAAATTATCAATATGTGAAATCGTAAACTTATTTGTCAACAACACAACATGCAACAATAACATAGAACAACATACAACAACAATAGAGCCATAAACTATCTAATAAGAAGAAATTCATAGGAAAACCAAGTGAAACATAGAAGAATACATTTATGTAAGAAGAACAAGATTGACGACTATGTTATAGAATAGGAATAGAAATGATGAACAAGAAGAGAATAAATGAGTTTTAGGGTTTTGCTGTGATAAATACGATGCTACTGTGAATGATTGGGAGTTAACCTTTTATTTTATACTCACAACGGTTGAATTTTCCAACTGTGGTCGTAACCTTTTATTTTATATATAAATATAAATAAAATAGAAAAATTGCAGAGTTCTGACTTTCCCATTGCACAAGGTAGCACGTAGGCACAAGATGCAAAATCTTGAAGAACTCAATAAACTAAAAAAATAAAATACCTTCTTCTTTCACTCCTTTCTCTCTGAGTAATTAGAAGATTGCAACCTATCACACTAATACATAAACACACACTAACTAAATTGTTACAATCGAGTACGATGGATGTGAGGGGTGCTAATATCTCCCCCTTGCATTATTTACTCCTGTACCTTTCTCTTGATCTCGACAGCCATTTCTTTTCTTCTGTGAGTTTTATTTGATATTTTCCCATTCCTTTTGGAACAAATAAAGATCAATTGCGACTTCATTATTACTTTCCGCGCCTCTTCATAGTGAACCTAGAGAGAGCCTAAAATCAACAATTATAAATAGCTATTTTCATTTTAGATCCAAGGGAGTTTCGATGGATTCTGGTAGTACATAAAGGGATTAAATTCACCTTAATTTTAATAGGTGGGAGCTTAGGTAGAGGGATCCTTATAGACGATCTTCCAAGTTTATCTTCTCAATATTACATGTACATCTACGGTGAGTTAGAGTAGCTAAAAATGTCATTTTTGTGGGTAGATGAAGTCACTATTGTAATACGGTGAACTGACTTTGTAGGATTTTTGTATCCAAATGTGCGGATAGCAAGAGTCGCCACCGACTTTTATTTTTATCCAATTAAGGGAAGGTAAAAGTAAGAAAAAGACCTTCGTTAGATTCTCGAGTTCGGAGAATGGTTATGAAAAGGAAGGTATTAGCACCCTTTCCATCCAGATTTATTCTACGGGCTCTTAGTTGCTCTTAGATAACCTTTTTAAAATTGCTTTACGTGTGTTTGACAAAGATGTTTTGAAAAAGGCATTTCGCTTTGACTTTGTAATGACTCATGTAGGAGTGTATACAAAGTGTTCGAAATGTTTTTTTTAAAAGAATTTGAACTTTGAAAAAGGTGTGGTGTGAAAAGCATTTGATAGAGCAAGCAACTAAAAGACTTATTTACCCACTCGAATTGGTCGTTTTGTTGTACTTCACATTCCTTTAGAATAGCTAGTACCATTAGTTAGTAGGTAGCTCCATTCGTTGGATGTAAGCGGGACATTCGAAGGGACATCGGATGGTCATAGAAGGCAACTTGTAGGAAGTATCCTAGCACATTTGAAGGACTATCATCATTTTCGTGGCGACAATCGAGGGTCAAGATCATGTATTCGGAAGCGACATCGTGGGTCTTATGATCTTTGTATCGAAGGGACTATGATGATTTGTTTGGAAGGCAACGGTGCTAGAATACCTCTACGTTCGAGGGACATGACCATTTTGAATCGAAAGGCATCGAGAGAGAATTACCCTAAGGGGTGCGTGTGTGATAGAAGTGTGTTGAATTCAGAATATATTATCTTGAAGATTAGTGTGAGCTATGTCCAATTATTATCTTGCCATACACGCCTAATTACTAGCAATTGATAAGGGTGCGGAAAGTAAAATGCGGAATGTAAAGATGCGGAAAGATAAACCTACGCTATTACATGGCTTTGGGGCAGATACATAATTAGGAGTGCGGAAAGTAAAAGTCCTAAATTAAACTATTACAATCCATGAGCAATTACATTATTGGAAAAATAAAACGATAAAAGAAAAACGTCCGAATCGGTGCAACCTGTGAAAGAATAAGAAAATCGGGAAATATGATGAAATTGAAATAAGAGAAAATGTTAGAAAAAATGCAATTTTTAATATGAGAAAATTAATATATGCTGGAAACATGATAAATATATTAAAATAATTTTTTGGGATTTTTTGGAAAAGATTTAATAATTAAAATGCAATTTATAATGATTTAAATGCAAAAATAAAAATAAAATAAATATGCATGCAAAAATTATATTTTTTAATTTATTAAATTAAATAAAGATTTTTGTGAAAATAATGTAAAAAAGAAAAAATGTTTTTGGTAATTTTTAATGCAGAATAAAAATCATGAAAACAATTAAAATTGAATGGAAATATTAAAATAAATGAAACTAGGAAAATATAGAAAATATGCAGTTTTGTAAAAAAGAAACTCAAACCGGTGCTGGCAGGGATCGATCCCATGACCCTGAGGAGAATCTTCCCAAAAGCCAAGCCTTAACCACTGGGACAACGTGTCTTTGGTGTTTGGAAAGTGAGAAACATTGACACATAAGCGATGACGCGTCCTGGATATGTTGAAAATCAGAGTCAGCGCGCGCGGGGCCCAGATTGACTATTTGGACGAATCGGATTGCTCGCTTTTGCCACGCATGCCTCGCCGGAGTCTGAATCGGTCAACGACGCCGGAGCCCTAGCTCCGGTCGTCTTCTCCGATGACCTGAAATCAAAAACAAGCAAAACACGTGGAATAAATGGGAAAGGGGGACCCTACCCCCCTAAATCGATGGCTGCGAGTTCATTGGTGCCATTAGTTTTGACTGAAACGACCTGTAGCTACCGGTTCGATGAAGACAGCTCGAAAAGCCCTAGCAATGGCAAATCGAGATTCTTACGTGAAAGCTTTGAAACGATGGCCCAGATCGACCATGTGGAGTCTCAGAAACACAACCAAATCATTAGAATCAATCAAAGCAAGCAGGATAATAAAATGCAAAAATCACAAAGTTTTGAATATGTATGCATGTATATGCATCGATCCGGCTTGTTTTAAACCATGGCAAGAGTGTGTACTTACTCAAACTTACCTCCTGAAGGCAATGGAGTGATTCTTGAGGGCTGAAAAGAGCTGGAATTTGAAATTCGAATTTCTTGGGTTCTTGAAAAAAATTGCAAGAGTTTGGGTTCTTTTTAGGTTAGGGTTTCGTTCTCATGTGCTGGCTGCAATGCTTGATATTTATAGGAGAGAATTGGAGAACAATAAGAGTGAAAAAAGATTCCATGATCAATGTGCAAATATTTTCCATTTAAAACAAATCAAATTTTGGAAAAAATTTGATTTTCCTTCCATGTAAAGGCTTAGCACGAATTTGGCAAGTGTATTGGGCTTTCTTGGACATTAAGAGAGATATAAATCCAACTTATTTAAAAAAGAAACTTAATTTTCATATTTTACATAATTTATTTTTGAATTAAATGTTGTAAAATTCAAATATAAACCATGAAAATAGAAAATCACCAATGCCAAGCTTTTATGGGTCAAAAATAACATCATGAACAAGTTTGGATCAAAAGATTATAGGCCCATTTGGAAAATTTTGCATTTTGACCAAAATGTCCTTTTGTGCAATTGTCCAAAATTGCCCAACTTCTGAATAGTGTATCTTGCTCATTTTTCCACATTTTTGAGAGTTCTTGGACTTTTTGGAAATCTCTAAGAGTCCTCTAAACAATGTCTTTGGTCTCATCTCATTTGGAGTTACCATGCTCAATATATCTTCAAAACAAAAAGTTGACTTTTTGTTGACTTTGAAAATGACCTGTAATGTTTTGAGCTATACCTCTCAAATGAAGCATTTTTGGACATTCTTGTGAGACATGAAGTTGTAGAGAATTGAATTTCCTTCAAAATGAGCTTTGGTGGGAAAATTTCTGAGAAAGTATGAGAAAGTTTTGATCAGTCAAAGTTCAGTTGACTTTTCACCTAGAAACCCTAATTTAGAAAGTTTGACTTTTGGGTAAATCTTGAGTTTTCTTGATGAATCATGATCAACCCTTGATCAAATGATGAATGTAACTTCAAAATGAGGATGTTGACCAAAAATCAGAAGTTTTGATGTATGTTGACCAGTTGACTTTTTGTCCAATACACCGATTTTCAACCATCGAGCAATTGTCTGAGGACACTTGACTTGTGAGGCTTGAAATTTGACATGGAGAATCTTTGAAGCATATGAGGAGGCATGAAGGCCATTGGAGATGTTGGAAATCCATCTTGACTTGAGAGATACCAAACCCTAGTTTGGGTTGATTGTCTAGGAGAGAGTTTGTCTGATCAACTCTTGAGGAATCCTTGAGTATGGATGTATGAAATCTCTTGAGTAGATGGAGGGCAAATTTTGGGGTATGACAACTATACTACTCATCTATTAACTAGGGTCATGGTATTTTGTGTAATTCCACTCAAGCTTTAATATGAATGAAACCTTTTTTCTTAATGCCTATTTTAGATTAGCTATCTAAGAAATATTTGCATGGTATAACTAAACATTCAAAAGGTGTTGGTCATTACTATATCAATTTTTTTATCGATTGGATACTAATGTCTGGACATAGGGTTATGTTTGATATTTGCACGTATTGTAGCATGACCTATGTGTAGTTATGCTGTCGTATACATGTTGGTACTTAAAACTCTAAGTTGGTTAATAGTGTTGGTGTAAGCCCTGGAGACCAATAGTCTTCTCAAAAGTTGGTCATTGTATCAGATTATTTATTAATAGTTAAAAGCATTTCTTTATTAAATAACATTATTGTGAAGCGAGATAACGTTAATCATTGAGACTATTATGTAGATGAACTGATGATCACATCTCTTGGATCATGGATAAAGAGTTATCAAGTTCACATATGTATGAATATAAGGAGTAATATTCATACTCGATTGACCCTCTATGATAAAACTACATAGAATATTATGCAAAGTGTCATAAGTTATTCTCATGGTGGTAGTGGTGTATACCACCACTTGACCTTAAATCACTATGGACCCTAGATTTGGAGTTGTGTACTTTATTGCTGATCAAACATTGTTTGTAATTTGATGACCATAATGATTGACAGTTGATGAGTACTCCATAAATAATGTTGAGGGACTTGAATGATCTATATGGAATTTGTCCGTCATGCATAACATGATAAATGTCTAAGGGCCTAATATTCAACTGGACAAGGGTAACACCACTACTAAAGAAAAGACATTTAACAATTCTATGGAAAGATATGTAACCACGTGGGAACAGGTGTTGTTATGTAGCATGTGGTTGAATATGTGGTACTTACAATCATGGTCCAGTGACTGTCGCATAGAATTAAAGAAACAACGATGAGAAGCTTTGATTTTTAAACTTCCAAGGTAAGAAGATTAAGAATCAGAAGGAATAACATAAAAGCGGAAGAACCAATACACAAAAACAACTTCATCCAAAGGAATCAACATTTGTTATCCTTCTCAAGCCACCATCAATGTTGAGAATCCAAATATTGTTGTATAGGGCGTTGTGGTGCAAAGCCAGCCTCGAAATCAAGATATTGATATAGAGGGTGTTGTGGTGCAAAACCATCTTCAAAATCAAAATTTTGTTGTAGAGGGTGTTGTGGTGCAAAACCATCTTTAAATTCAAGATGTTGCTGCAGAGGGTGTTGTGTTTAGACTAATGAGAGCTTTTAGGATGAGGAGAAGAAGAAGGTTGACAAGGAAAATGATGATTTTTTTCCGATTCTAACAATGATGATGATGAGTCTAACTATTAGTGGTCTAACTCTATCTCAGTCAGAGGATTTAGATTTGATTAGGGTTTTTGGTAATGTAATGAAAGTCTTGTGTAATGAAGTTTTAATTTGCTTAACTCTCTTAAGGTTATCAGCTTATACATTCAACTTAAATTATCAGCTTAAACTTCAAAACATATCAAACGCAATATTGTAACTGAAAATTATTGCGATGAACTTACTTGTAATAAAGGGTCTATTAGTTGCATATTCCACTCAAGTCCAATGCATCTTCAACTATTACATTTCATAAAAAAGTAAATATTAAACATAAAGGATATAAGAAAACATTTTTAAATTTCAAACCCTAATTCAACTATACATTTTATAACAATATAAATGTTAAACATAAAAAAGATAAGAAAACATAACATCTTAAAATTCCATAAAATCTCTCTGACTTCAGTTTGTTCCTCAAATTCTTGTTCTTCTTTTTTGAATATGTGTACATAACCTTCTAATACCCAACAGATTCCAACTCTTGCATCATACAACTCTCATCTTCCAATTTTTGTTCATCATCCCATATGAACAAATTACATTTTTCACCAATCCGCCAATTTGAACATCTCTAAAAAAACCTTCCTTTATTTTGACCCCTTTACATTGGAACGAAACCATACGACTGTCAAAGCCTCCAAAATTTCAAGATTGAGATTTGACACCTTTAAATGAGTTACTCTTCAAATGCGACATTTAGACGAGACTAGACAACAAAAATGAGTGTGATGTTAGAATTGTTTTCTTCTTCCCGACGATGTCGACGACATTGGTGTTAGGGTTGTTTCTTTTATCCGTGGAAGAAAATGCGTGAATAAACGTAAAAGGGATAAACTATTTGAGGGATTTGAGGGTCGAACCTAGGAAAGTTGAACTGTGTCACCACGGTTAGGAAATTAATCATAATTATAACCTTAAATTTTCAATAAAAAATAAAAAAATATTATCGTATTACTTTAGCAGTGTCACTACTGGTTTGGGGGAAACTGTGGTGACTTTCCCGTTGTTGTATGTGTATTTTTTAGTAGTGCACAATATACTCCTTATGTTCATTATATATATGAGGACAAAAGGATAATTTTACATGCAAACATTATCTTGGAAATGGTTTTCCGCTTGAAATTTCCGTTTCTCGCGTAGCACTGATGTGTTACTAGATACCAGTCACTATTTATTGTAGTAAATGTGTGATTTAATATAATCGGCAACGCCACGAGAACCTACAGGGTCACATACATTATGACAAAATAATGAGAGATAAAATAAATAAGGAACACAAAAAGGTACAATATACTTAAGACAATTATTAAACTTCATTAGGTACGAAGTGCTTAAGTAAAATATAGCACATCGTAAGGTACAAAGCTTTTATACTTGATGAAATTCAGTTTGTGAAATTCTAGTAGTAATTTCTCTCTTTCTCTCTCACTTAATGTCTTTATTTGTTGTTCTTCTTTCAACGCTCGTGATCATTCCTTCAATTCAGTATCAAAGATTTTAATCGTCACGAGAGATAATTATTTCTATCACTGATCATGAATCTTATTTCCCTTATGTTTCAATTGTTTGGAGATAATTAAAGGATTAAGGACACATGAATGACCCATGGACTTTAAGCAAGAAAGAAGTTACTTCGGCACTATATAAGGGACATTACCTAGTCTGTGTTTGTGGTACTCTAGAGGTGGTATTTGATCAATTATATTGTTGCAAAATTTTGAGTGGAAATTTTATTTTAGGCACGTTTTGCACTATACTTCCACTGGTGGAAGAACATTGAAAAACTGCTGATTTTATTGAATTCACCACACACACCTTGCTTACAACTTAGCATTACAAAGCCTTTATATAGGCTTGAATCAAAACTGACATAGAAGACAATAAGTTGGTAATCAAGATGAGGAATTTTTGGTTCTCTCAATCTTAATGATATGACTCTATCATAAATCTAAATAAATATAATGGTTATAATGTGATGGTTACACTTCTCTCAAAATGCTTACTAAAGATATTGGTGATAACAACACATTAATTTTAACACTCCTTCTTAATGTGTTACTCTTTAGCTCCAATTGCTTCCCTAAGTTGTTGAAATATTCCTCTTGATAGTGCTTTAGTAAAGATGTCTGCAAGCTGCTCTTAAGAACTAAATAACACTAATTGCACATCACCATCTTCGATCACACTTAGAATAAAGTCGAGCTTTATATTCATATGTCTTGTTCGACTGCGGAAAACAGGATCCTTTGCCATGGCTATTGTTGATTTATTGTCACAGTGGAGAAGAAGACTTTCTTCTTGCTTTTCTTTGATATCTTAAAGTATTCTTCTCAACCACAATGATTGTTGTGTAGCCAAACAAATTTCTAAATATTCTACTTCAGCTGAAGATTGCGCTACAATGTGTTTCTTCTTTGAGCACCAAGAGATCACACTTGAACCAAAGTTGAATACATAACCTAAATTGCTCTTCATATCATCAACGCTAGCTTCGGTTCCAACCACTATCACAATAGCCTTTAGCTACAAGTTTAGAATTATTTTCAAATCTGATTCCATGCTCTATGGTTCCCGACCACTATCACTATCATAACTCTTTTTGCTGCCCCAAGATGTAAATGACTAGGTTTAATCATGAACCTTGAGAGTAAACTAGTAGCAAACATTAAATTTGGCCTTGAAGCTGTAAGATAAAACAAACTTCTAACCAAACTTCTATACATTCTTGGATATACTAATCTTCCACCTTCCTCCTTCATTAGTTTTTCATTCATCACTAAAGGGATATCAACAGGTTTGCAGCCATACATGCAAAACTTTTTCAAAATATTTTATCATATCTCTTTTGACAAATGAAAACTCCATATTCATCTTGATAAACCTGAATACCAAAATAATGATACAGTAAGCCAAGATTACTCATCTCATATTTTTTCATCATTTCAATATTGAAATTTTCAATCAATTTTTTGTTATTGCTTGTGTACGCTAAACCATCAACACAAAAAGTAACAAGAAGAATATCATTTTTACCTTGTCGTTTCACATACAAGGTTGTCTCACTTTGACTTTTGATGAATCCTTGTTGAACAAAGTAGTCGTCGATTTCACTGTACCATGCTCTAGGGGCTTGTTTCAATCCATAAAGAGCTTTCTTCAACTTGTAAACCTTCTCCTCTTGACCGAGAGTTTCAAAGCCTTGAGGCAGCACATATACTTCTTCTTTAATTCTCCATTTAGGAGTCGACTTCACATCAAGTCGGTGGGTTCCACCCTTTCCGAGCTGCTACTACAATAATTGTTTGTACAGTATCCAATCTTGCAACTGGAGCAAAGGTCTCACTATAGTCGATTCCAGGATGTTGTGCATACCCTTGGCTCTTTGAATTGACCCATATGGATTATGATTCAGCTTATAAACCCATTTTAATCCAATAACTTCTTTGTCATTTGGATTTTTAACTACCTACCATGTTTTTTTTTCTCAATGGCCTTTATTTCTTCTTGCATAGCATTCCTCCAAACATCTTCTTTGTTGTATTGATTTTATCTGAAAAATCGTGCGTTTAGACGTTTCAAATGCTTTGAGCTAGGACTTGTTTTGTTTGTTTGAAAAGCTTAAGTCCTCGCTCGTATTTGAAACGACTATTGCACTCTTTGTCGGAAAAGAGTTTTTATGATCGCGTATGAGCGATAAAAGAATTTGAGTGAGTTGAATTGTTTTTATGTGGGTGAAAAGTACAACCATAAGTCTAGCATCCTATGATTCAAATACTAGAAACAAGATGAACTCAATGCTCAACGAGTCGTCTATCATCCCAAAAGTTTTTTCTTCCGCTTTTATGTTATTCCTTCTGATTCTTAATCTTCTTACCTTGGAAGTTTAAAAATCAAAGCTTCATCCAAAGGAATCAACATTTGTTATCCTTCTCAAGCCACCATCAATGCTGAGAATCCAAATATTGTTGTATAGGGCGTTGTGGTGCAAAGCCAGCCTCGAAATCAAGATATTGATATAGAGGGTGTTGTGGTGCAAAACCATCCTCAAAATCAAAATTTTGTTGTAGAGGGTGTTGTGGTGCAAAACCATCTTTAAATTCAAGATGTTGCTGCAGAGGGTGTTGTGTTTAGACTAATGAGAGCTTTTAGGATGAGGAGAAGAAGAAGGTTGACAAGGAAAATGATGATTTTTTTCCGATTCTAACAATGATGATGATGAGTCTAACTATTAGTGGTCTAACTTTATCTCAGTCAGAGGATTTAGATTTGATTAGGGTTTTTGGTAATGTAATGAAAGTCTTGTGTAATGAAGTTTTAATTTGCTTAACTCTCTTAAGGTTATCAGCTTATACATTCAACTTAAATCAGCTTAAACTTCAAAACATATCAAACGGAATATTGTAACTGAAAATTATTGCGATGAACTTACTTGTAAGAAAGGGTCTATTAGTTGCATATTCCACTCAAGTCCAATGCATCTTCAACTATTACATTTCATAAAAAAGTAAATATTAAACATAAAGGACATAAGAAAACATTTTTAAATTTCAAACCCTAATTCAACTATACATTTTATAACAATATAAATGTTAAACATAAAAAAGATAAGAAAACATAACATCTTAAAATTCCATAAAATCTCTCTGACTTCAGTTTGTTCCTCAAATTCTTGTTCTTCTTTTTTGAATATGTGTACATAACCTTCTAATACCCAACAGATTCCAACTCTTGCATCATACAACTCTCATCTTCCAATTTTTGTTCATCATCCCATATGAACAATTTATATTTTTCACCAATCCGCCAATTTGAACATCTCTAAAAAAACCTTCCTTTATTTTGACCCCTTTACATTGGAACGAAACCATACGACTGTCAAAGCCTCCAAAATTTCAAGATTGAGATTTGACACCTTTAAATGAGTTACTCTTCAAATGCGACATTTAGACGAGACTAGACAACAAAAATGAGTGTGATGTTAGAATTGTTTTCTTCTTCCCGACGATGTCGACGACATTGGTGTTAGGGTTGTTTCTTTTATCCGTGGAAGAAAATGCGTGAATAAACGTAAAAGGGATAAACTATTTGAGGGATTTGAGGGTCGAACCTAGGAAAGTTGAACTGTGTCACCACGGTTAGGAAATTAATCATAATTATAACCTTAAATTTTCAATAAAAAATAAAAAAATATTATCGTATTACTTTAGCAGTGTCACTACTGGTTTGGGGGAAACTGTGGTGACTTTCCCGTTGTTGTATGTGTATTTTTTAGTAGTGCACAATATACTCCTTATGTTCATTATATATATGAGGACAAAAGGATAATTTTACATGCAAACATTATCTTGGAAATGGTTTTCCGCTTGAAATTTCCGTTTCTCGCGTAGCACTGATGTGTTACTAGATACCAGTCACTATTTATTGTAGTAAATGTGTGATTTAATATAATCGGCAACGCCACGAGAACCTACAGGGTCACATACATTATGACAAAATAATGAGAGATAAAATAAATAAGGAACACAAAAAGGTACAATATACTTAAGACAATTATTAAACTTCATTAGGTACGAAGTGCTTAAGTAAAATATAGCACATCGTAAGGTACAAAGCTTTTATACTTGATGAAATTCAGTTTGTGAAATTCTAGTAGTAATTTCTCTCTTTCTCTCTCACTTAATGTCTTTATTTGTTGTTCTTCTTTCAACGCTCGTGATCATTCCTTCAATTCAGTATCAAAGATTTTAATCGTCACGAGAGATAATTATTTCTATCACTGATCATGAATCTTATTTCCCTTATGTTTCAATTGTTTGGAGATAATTAAAGGATTAAGGACACATGAATGACCCATGGACTTTAAGCAAGAAAGAAGTTACTTGACACTATATAAGGGACATTACCTAGTCTGTGTTTGTGGTACTCTAGAGGTGGTATTTGATCAATTATATTGTTGCAAAATTTTGAGTGGAAATTTTATTTTAGGCACGTTTTGCACTATACTTCCACTGGTGGAAGAACATTGAAAAACTGCTGATTTTATTGAATTCACCACACACACCTTGCTTACAACTTAGCATTACAAAGCCTTTATATAGGCTTGAATCAAAACTGACATAGAAGACAATAAGTTGGTAATCAAGATGAGGAATTTTTGGTTCTCTCAATCTTAATGATATGACTCTATCATAAATCTAAATAAATATAATGGTTATAATGTGATGGTTACACTTCTCTCAAAATGCTTACTAAAGATATTGGTGATAACAACACATTAATTTTAACACTCCTTCTTAATGTGTTACTCTTTAGCTCCAATTGCTTCCCTAAGTTGTTGAAATATTCCTCTTGATAGTGCTTTAGTAAAGATGTCTGCAAGCTGCTCTTAAGAACTAAATAACACTAATTGCACATCACCATCTTCGATCACACTTAGAATAAAGTCGAGCTTTATATTCATATGTCTTGTTCAACTGCGGAAAACAGGATCCTTTGCCATGGCTATTGTTGATTTATTGTCACAGTGGAGAAGAAGACTTTCTTCTTGCTTTTCTTTGATATCTTAAAGTATTCTTCTCAACCACAATGATTGTTGTGTAGCCAAACAAATTTCTAAATATTCTACTTCATCTGAAGATTGCGCTACAATGTGTTTCTTCTTTGAGCACCAAGAGATCACACTTGAACCAAAGTTGAATACATAACCTAAATTGCTCTTCATATCATCAACGCTAGCTTCGGTTCCAACCACTATCACAATAGCCTTTAGCTACAAGTTTAGAATTATTTTCAAATCTGATTCCATGCTCTATGGTTCCCGACCACTATCACTATCATAACTCTTTTTGCTGCCCCAAGATGTAAATGACTAGGTTTAATCATGAACCTTGAGAGTAAACTAGTAGCAAACATTAAATTTGGCCTTGAAGCTGTAAGATAAAACAAACTTCTAACCAAACTTCTATACATTCTTGGATATACTAATCTTCCACCTTCCTCCTTCATTAGTTTTTCATTCATCACTAAAGGGATATCAACAGGTTTGCAGCCATACATGCAAAACTTTTTCAAAATATTTTTATCATATCTCTTTTGACAAATGAAAACTCCATATTCATCTTGATAAACCTGAATACCAAAATAATGATACAGTAAGCCAAGATTACTCATCTCATATTTTTTCATCATTTCAATATTGAAATTTTCAATCAATTTTTTGTTATTGCTTGTGTACGCTAAACCATCAACACAAAAAGTAACAAGAAGAATATCATTTTTACCTTGTCGTTTCACATACAAGGTTGTCTCACTTTGACTTTTGATGAATCCTTGTTGAACAAAGTAGTCGTCGATTTCACTGTACCATGCTCTAGGGGCTTGTTTCAATCCATAAAGAGCTTTCTTCAACTTGTAAACCTTCTCCTCTTGACCGAGAGTTTCAAAGCCTTGAGGCTGCTGCACATATACTTCTTCTTTTAATTCTCCATTTAGGAGAGCTGACTTCACATCAAGCTGGTACAGGTTCCACCCTTTCCGAGCTGCTACTGCAATAATTGTTTGTACAGTATCCAATCTTGCAACTGGAGCAAAGGTCTCACTATAGTCGATTCCAGGATGTTGTGCATACCCTTGGCTCTTTGAATTGACCCATATGGATTATGATTCAGCTTATAAACCCATTTTAATCCAATAACTTCTTTGTCATTTGGATTTTTAACTACCTACCATGTTTTTTTTTTCTCAATGGCCTTTATTTCTTCTTGCATAGCATTCCTCCAAACATCTTCTTTGTTGTATTGATTTTATCTGAAAAATCGTGCGTTTAGACGTTTCAAATGCTTTGAGCTAGGACTTGTTTTGTTTGTTTGAAAAGCTTAAGTCCTCGCTCGTATTTGAAACGACTATTGCACACTCTTTGTCGGAAAAGAGTTTTTATGATCGCGTATGAGCGATAAAAGAATTTGAGTGAGTTGAATTGTTTTTTATGTGGGTGAAAAGTACCGAACCATAAGTCTAGCATCCTATGATTCAAATACTAGAAACAAGATGAACTCAATGCTCAACAAGTCGTCTATCATCCCAAAAGTTTTTTCTTCCGCTTTTATGTTATTCCTTCTGATTCTTAATCTTCTTACCTTGGAAGTTTAAAAATCAAAGCTTCATCCAAAGGAATCAACATTTGTTATCCTTCTCAAGCCACCATCAATGCTGAGAATCCAAATATTGTTGTATTGGGCGTTGTGGTGCAAAGCCAGCCTCGAAATCAAGATATTGATATAGAGGGTGTTGTGGTGCAAAACCATCCTCAAAATCAAAATTTTGTTGTAGAGGGTGTTGTGGTGCAAAACCATCTTTAAATTCAAGATGTTGCTGCAGAGGGTGTTGTGTTTAGACTAATGAGAGCTTTTAGGATGAGGAGAAGAAGAAGGTTGAAAAGGAAAATGATGATTTTTTTTCCGATTCTAACAATGATGATGATGAGTCTAACTATTAGTGGTCTAACTTTATCTCAGTCAGAGGATTTAGATTTGATTAGGGTTTTTGGTAATGTAATGAAAGTCTTGTGTAATGAAGTTTTAATTTGCTTAACTCTCTTAAGGTTATCAGCTTATACATTCAACTTAAATCAGCTTAAACTTCAAAACATATCAAACGGAATATTGTAACTGAAAATTATTGCGATGAACTTACTTGTAAGAAAGGGTCTATTAGTTGCATATTCCACTCAAGTCCAATGCATCTTCAACTATTACATTTCATAAAAAAGTAAATATTAAACATAAAGGATATAAGTAAACATTTTTAAATTTCAAACCCTAATTCAACTATACATTTTATAACAATATAAATGTTAAACATAAAAAAGATAAGAAAACATAACATCTTAAAATTCCATAAAATCTCTCTGACTTCAGTTTGTTCCTCAAATTCTTGTTCTTCTTTTTTGAATATGTGTACATAACCTTCTAATACCCAACAGATTCCAACTCTTGCATCATACAACTCTCATCTTCCAATTTTTGTTCATCATCCCATATGAACAAATTATATTTTTCACCAATCCGCCAATTTGAACATCTCTAAAAAAACCTTCCTTTATTTTGACCCCTTTACATTGGAACGAAACCATACGACTGTCAAAGCCTCCAAAATTTCAAGATCGAGATTTGACACCTTTAAATGAGTTACTCTTCAAATACGACATTTAGACGAGACTAGACAACAAAAATGAGTGTGATGTTAGAATTGTTTTCTTCTTCTCGACGATGTCGACGACATTGGTGTTAGGGTTGTTTCTTTTATCCGTGGAAGAAAATGCGTGAATAAACGTAAAAGGGATAAACTATTTGAGGGATTTGAGGGTCGAACCTAGGAAAGTTGAACTGTGTCACCACGGTTAGGAAATTAATCATAATTATAACCTTAAATTTTCAATAAAAAATAAAAAAATATTATCGTATTACTTTAGCAGTGTCACTACTGGTTTGGGGGAAACTGTGGTGACTTTCCCGTTGTTGTATGTGTATTTTTTAGTAGTGCACAATATACTCCTTATGTTCATTATATATATGAGGACAAAAGGATAATTTTACATGCAAACATTATCTTGGAAATGGTTTTCCGCTTGAAATTTCCGTTTCTCGCGTAGCACTGATGTGTTACTAGATACCAGTCACTATTTATTGTAGTAAATGTGTGATTTAATATAATCGGCAACGCCACGAGAACCTACAGGGTCACATACATTATGACAAAATAATGAGAGATAAAATAAATAAGGAACACAAAAAGGTACAATATACTTAAGACAATTATTAAACTTCATTAGGTACGAAGTGCTTAAGTAAAATATAGCACATCGTAAGGTACAAAGCTTTTATACTTGATGAAATTCAGTTTGTGAAATTCTAGTAGTAATTTCTCTCTTTCTCTCTCACTTAATGTCTTTATTTGTTGTTCTTCTTTCAACGCTCGTGATCATTCCTTCAATTCAGTATCAAAGATTTTAATCGTCACGAGAGATAATTATTTCTATCACTGATCATGAATCTTATTTCCCTTATGTTTCAATTGTTTGGAGATAATTAAAGGATTAAGGACACATGAATGACCCATGGACTTTAAGCAAGAAAGAAGTTACTTCGGCACTATATAAGGGACATTACCTAGTCTGTGTTTGTGGTACTCTAGAGGTGGTATTTGATCAATTATATTGTTGCAAAATTTTGAGTGGAAATTTTATTTTAGGCACGTTTTGCACTATACTTCCACTGGTGGAAGAACATTGAAAAACTGCTGATTTTATTGAATTCACCACACACACCTTGCTTACAACTTAGCATTACAAAGCCTTTATATAGGCTTGAATCAAAACTGACATAGAAGACAATAAGTTGGTAATCAAGATGAGGAATTTTTGGTTCTCTCAATCTTAATGATATGACTCTATCATAAATCTAAATAAATATAATGGTTATAATGTGATGGTTACACTTCTCTCAAAATGCTTACTAAAGATATTGGTGATAACAACACATTAATTTTAACACTCCTTCTTAATGTGTTACTCTTTAGCTCCAATTGCTTCCCTAAGTTGTTGAAATATTCCTCTTGATAGTGCTTTAGTAAAGATGTCTGCAAGCTGCTCTTAAGAACTAAATAACACTAATTGCACATCACCATCTTCGATCACACTTAGAATAAAGTCGAGCTTTATATTCATATGTCTTGTTCGACTGCGGAAAACAGGATCCTTTGCCATGGCTATTGTTGATTTATTGTCACAGTGGAGAAGAAGACTTTCTTCTTGCTTTTCTTTGATATCTTAAAGTATTCTTCTCAACCACAATGATTGTTGTGTAGCCAAACAAATTTCTAAATATTCTACTTCAGCTGAAGATTGCGCTACAATGTGTTTCTTCTTTGAGCACCAAGAGATCACACTTGAACCAAAGTTGAATACATAACCTAAATTGCTCTTCATATCATCAACGCTAGCTTCGGTTCCAACCACTATCACAATAGCCTTTAGCTACAAGTTTAGAATTATTTTCAAATCTGATTCCATGCTCTATGGTTCCCGACCACTATCACTATCATAACTCTTTTTGCTGCCCCAAGATGTAAATGACTAGGTTTAATCATGAACCTTGAGAGTAAACTAGTAGCAAACATTAAATTTGGCCTTGAAGCTGTAAGATAAAACAAACTTCTAACCAAACTTCTATACATTCTTGGATATACTAATCTTCCACCTTCCTCCTTCATTAGTTTTTCATTCATCACTAAAGGGATATCAACAGGTTTGCAGCCATACATGCAAAACTTTTTCAAAATATTTTTATCATATCTCTTTTGACAAATGAAAACTCCATATTCATCTTGATAAACCTGAATACCAAAATAATGATACAGTAAGCCAAGATTACTCATCTCATATTTTTTCATCATTTCAATATTGAAATTTTCAATCAATTTTTTGTTATTGCTTGTGTACGCTAAACCATCAACACAAAAAGTAACAAGAAGAATATCATTTTTACCTTGTCGTTTCACATACAAGGTTGTCTCACTTTGACTTTTGATGAATCCTTGTTGAACAAAGTAGTCGTCGATTTCACTGTACCATGCTCTAGGGGCTTGTTTTAATCCATAAAGAGCTTTC
Source organism: Vicia sativa (assembly GCA_021764765.1). NCBI lineage: Eukaryota > Viridiplantae > Streptophyta > Magnoliopsida > Fabales > Fabaceae > Vicia > Vicia sativa. Next base: position 16,162,631 of record CM038796.1, read on the forward strand.
TTCAACTTATAAACCTTCTCCTCTTGACTGAGAGTTTCAAAGCCTTGAGGCTGCTGCACATATACTTCTTCTTTTAATTCTCCATTTAGGAGAGCTGACTTCACATCAAGCTGGTACAGGTTCCACCCTTTCCGAGCTGCTACTGCAATAATTGTTTGTACAGTATCCAATCTTGCAACTGGAGCAAAGGTCTCACTATAGTCGATTCCAGGATGTTGTGCATACCCTTGGCTCTTTGAATTGACCCATATGGATTATGATTCAGCTTATAAACCCATTTTAATCCAATAACTTCTTTGTCATTTGGATTTTTAACTACCTACCATGTTTTTTTTCTCAATGGCCTTTATTTCTTCTTGCATAGCATTCCTCCAAACATCTTCTTTGATTGCTTCATCAAAATTTTCTGAGCTGGGAGATGATGAACCTGAACTTGGTGAACTTGGAGAGGATGAAGAACTTGGTGTACTTAGGACTGGTTGCTCATTTTCAATTGCTGAATTTTGTTGTAATCAAAATGCAGGGATTGTTTTCTCCTTTATTGCGTCTTTTTCCCAATTCCAAGAAGCCTTCTAATCAAATACAACATCCCCATTAATAATCCCCTTGTTTGTCTTCAAGTTGTAAAGTCTATAGACCTTTGACATAGAAGCAATTTTGTTGTCTTTTGTTTAGGAATTTGAGCATAGCAAACACACCCAAAAACTTTAAGATGGTTCACTGATGGTGTTCTTCCACTCTAGGCTTCAAATGGAGTCTTTTCCACAAGGCCTTTGTTCAACACTTTTTCATCAAATACACAATAGTGTTAACAGCCTCAGGCCAAAAAGCTTTCGATAAACCTTTTTCAAGTAGCATAGATTTTGCCATCTCCATCACTGTTTGATTTTTTCTTTCTAACACACCATTATACTGTGGTGTGTAACCAACAATGTATTTTCTTTCAACACCTTCATCTTCACAAAATATTTGAAACTCATTCGAGGTGTACTCCTTCCCTCGATCACTTCTCATCATCTTTATAAATCTTCCACTATGTTTTTCAACAAGTGCTTTAAATTTCTTAAAGATTACAAACACTTTAGACTTTTGTCTCATGAAATATACCAAAGTCAGGCGGGTAAAGTCGTCAATAAACAAGACAAAATACATGTTTTTGCCTAGAGATAAGGTATTTATTGGGCCACACACATCTGCGTGTACAAGTTCTAATACTCGTTTATCTCTCCAAGCTCCTTCCTTTGGGAACGATTGTCGGTAGTGTTTGCCTAGCATACAACACCTTTGCACACACCAAATTTTTCTTTGATTCTTGGCAGCCCATACACCATCTTCTTTTGATAGAGTAACTTGAGGCTTTTGTAATTCAAATGCCCAAGTCTCCTATGCCATAAACACGAGTCATTATCTTCTCTAGCCATCATGCTGAAATTTTTCTCATAATTGAAAGATACTGAAAAGCTCCTGTTGCTAGTCCTCTTCACAACGACAACACTTCTTCTTTTTGAGTCAAAAATTCTGCACTCTCGATTCTTAAAATTTAGAGAATAGTCGTGCTCTAGACGTTGTGCAATACTAAGAAATTTTTTGTCTAACTCCGGCACATAAATAGTGTCATGTATGACTTTGCTTCCTTGTTTCGTGCTGACTCCAATGTGTCCTTTCCCTTTCACTTCCACATGTTCTCCATTGGCCAATTTAACTTTGGAGCCAAATGAAGAATCAACGTTGATAAAAGCTTCTTTCTTTCCGATCATATGATTGCTACAACTTCTATCCAAATACCACACATTTTTACCTTCTTCATGAAATGCTTTTTGAAAAGCAAAAAACAAATTTCCTTCATCAGATTCTCCTTTTGTAAATGAAGCATGGTGCTGATTTGAAAGACGATAATCCTTTTGAATGTGCATGAATCTCTTGCAATTGGGACATTGTGGTTTACCCTTGTTCCATCAATACTTCTCGCTATGAGTGTTACTCTTACAAATATTGCACCATTTCTTTGATGCTCCTTCATGCCATCTTCTGCCATCCGCACCTCTTCCTCTTCCTCGTGAGTTTCTTCCTCAGCCTATGCCTCTTCCAAATCTGCCACCTTTAGAAGACTCACCTCTATTTTGTGTTGGGTACGTATTTTCAAGATTGTTGGGCTGAATGTTGAGTTTAGATTGAAAGGAACTCTCGACGGATTTTTCAGAGTGACGTACAAGCCTTTGTTCGTAGGTCCTCATAGATCCCATGGACCATTGAAAAATCATGGTTGATAGATGCTTGGTTTCTTCTATAACATCCACCATTGGGTAAAATTTTGCTGTCAAACTAATTATCATCTTGTCAACAATTCTGCGATCTTCTATGGTATCACTATGCAACTTCATTTGATTCACCAACTCGGAGAGTCAGTTGAAGTATTCTTTTATGCTCTCGTTCTCCTTCATCCTTTTATTTTCATAATCTCTCTGAAGAGATGGAACCAAGAGTGTCACATATGAAGGATGCAAGAAGAATCCTGATATATTTGAAGGATTCAATAAATTATGGAATACTATTTCAACGATATTCTGAAGGCAACGAAGAAATAGTAAATTGTTTTTCAGATGCTGATTGGTGTGAAGATAAGGAATATCGAAGAAGCAGAACTGGATATTTCTTTCAAGTATTTGGTGCCCCAATCTCATGGTGTTTGAAGAAGCAACATATGGTGGCATTGTCATCTTGCAAAGTTTAATATATAGAAGGATCCTATGCTGCTTGTCAAGCAATTTGGATCAGATCAGTACTTGAAGAAATGGTTGTCGAAGTGAAGAAACGTCTAATGTTGCAAATCGACAACAAGTCAACCATAAATCTGGTGAAGAATCTAGTTCTTCATGGAAGAAGTAAACATATCGAAGCAAGATTTTACTTCTTAAGAGAAAAGGTAAATCAAGGTGAATTTGAAGTAGGGCATTGCTCGAGTGAAGCACAGTTGGCCGATATTTTCAACAAAGGATTGAAGATTGGCAGATTCCTAAATTTAAAAAAGAAATTAGGAATAGTTCAAATTAACTATTTTTAGAGTATGTTTGACAACTTGGATCATGGGGGTGTGTTAAAATATTAAATTATATTAGATTTGATTAGATTTAATATTTAAATATAGTTCAAGTTGTGTAGATTCAAACCCAATTAGGGTTGTATATAAAAATTCCTAATCTGTATTATTATTTGTACAATTCAATAATACAAATCTTTATTTCTTTTATTATTCTTACTTTCTCTCCTCAATAAAAATGTCTCAACACTAACACTATCGAACATTATTTAGTTCTCGAGGCTATATTGTATTATCACATTAACACTAACCCCTATTATGTTCTGCCCAATTTAGTTTTCCCATCATTTTACTTTAATTTCTCTGCTAAAACTCTATTAGTGAAAAGCTATGCTATAATATTTTACATCAATCAATAATTTCTAGTTCTTTAATATTTTTTATTGCTTTATATATTGCATGCTCTATTAACATAAATTTAATATTTTACATGCTATGCCAAAACTTAATATTTTGTATGTTATGCCAAAAATGACTAAGATTAGAGTAGTATGAGAATCATGATAAATGATGCAGAAAATGATCAGAAAACCTGTCTCTATATATAACGAATGTGATAACTATTGATAACTTATTCCACACACAATAAAAAAATGTTAGGAACATTGGTTATACTAGAGAGAAAGGATAGAATATATATTAGAGGTGGTTTAACTTATTTTAATGAAGTAAGGTGGCATTTTAAATTTATGTATTAGAGGTGGTTTAACTTATTTTAATGAAGTAAGGTGGCATTTTAAATTTTTTTGTTTGTTAATTCTTTTTAAATTAACTAACGTGCGCACCATTATTTTTTCTAACTGCGAATAATATTTTTTGTGAATCAAATTATTTTGAATGTTATGAAAATAATGAATTACAACAAAAAATAAAATATTAAATATTTTTTAATGTTCAAAATATGAAAAAAATAAATAGAAAACCCTAAAAAGTAAATAGTTATAAAAAAATTAATTAAGGATTACCTTATTATAATAAAATAACTTAAATAACTTGATATATTTTAGGCTACTAAAAATAAATGTATGTCGACACAAAGGAGATGGTTGAAAGATTTTATGAAAGTTTTTATAATGGTCCAACATATGATAATCTATCATATTTTGTCTCTTACAGAATTGAAACAGGTTAGCCTGTTTGCGTGGTCCAAAATAGTAATTGATTGCCATATGGTGATCTGGTTACAAAATCTTTGATTTATATTGGTATTGCCGTCGAAGGGGGAGAAAGTGAGTCTAGGAAATCAAGGATGACAAAGGTAATCCTTATATAAATGAGTATAATGAAGAGAATTTCTTTTAACATCTAGCGGTGATTTACACCACCAAAAATCTAAAAATATCCTTAGCAAATACAATTGTGAATTCATCTATTTTGTACGTTTTATTATTCTAAACGATGAATTTTAAAAAGTTCAGATAAATTCGCAAGTGAACTTACGAAATCTGCTGTGAGGTAAATTCGCAAATGCACTTGTGAAATTTGTTTAGTTTATGTATTTTTGTTTAACAATTATTTAGTGCAACTATAAAAAAATTTCATTAACGTAGAAAATAACTAAAACAAAAAAATAAATCAAATGTCATTAATTGAGTCAATTATTTCAATAATATTTCCTTCTATTTAAAAATATAAATAACATAAAATAATTCAATAAATTATAATTGAATTAAGCTGAGCAAATAAGGATTCGAAGTGGGTGAAGCAATGAACGAATAAGTGAAATCCATTGAAGACAACAACACTTACTCGCTTGTCGAAGTACAATTGGTGTCTAGTGGGTATACAAAGTGAAGATGAATCCCAAATGGGAAGTAACTCAACACAAAGTAAGGCTAGTGACGAAATGATTTCTCTAGAAAGAAGGAATTGAGTTCGAAGACGTTTTTCCACCTATGGCTAGGATCAAAACAATCAGGTTGGTTGCTGGTTTAGCATAAATAAACAGTTGGTACATATGTTAGACGGACGTGAAGTGTGAATTCTTGAATGGACCCTTAGACGTACAAGTTTATGTTTAACAACCAGTTGGGTTTGTGAAACATGAAGAAGAGAGAAAGGTGTACATGCTTTATAAAGACCTGTATGGATTGAAACAAGCTCCAAGAGCTTGGAACAGGAAGATTGATAATTTCTTAAGGGAGAAGGAATTTGTGAAGTGCACAACTGAACATGGAGTATATGTAAAAAGAAGCAATAGTGAATTGCTTATACCATGTCTCTATGTCGATGACTTGTTGATAACAGGTAACTGCAAGAAGGTGATCAAAGACTTCAAAGGGGATCTCAGCAAGGACTTCGAAATGTCTGATCTGGGTGATATTTCATATTTTCTTGACATCAAATTCTACAAGACTAGTAGAGGTTTGATGATGCATCAAAGAAGATATCTAGGAGAAATTCTCAAGATATTTGAGATGGAAGAATGCAATTCAACTTCGACACTTGTAGAATCAAGACTACAACTATCGAATGATTTAGAAGAAGATGATGTTGACCCAACCCAATACAGAAGACTTATTGGGTCTTTAAGCTACCTTTGTCCCACAAGGCCTGACTTAGCATACAATGTAGGTGTGATAAGTAGATTCATGCAGAAGCCAAAGGTATCACACCTAGCAGCAACGAAGAGGATACTGAGGTATCCGAAAGGAACTCTCGACTATGGCATTTTGTTTCCGGTAACTTATAAAGGAAAATAGTGCAAGTTAGTGGGATACACCAATTCAAGTTAGTGTGGTGATGTTGAGGATCAAAAATCCAAGGCAGGATATGTGTTTATGTAAGGTGGTGCAGCAATTGCTTGAAGTTCGAAAAAGGAATCAGTTGTGGCATTACCATCATGCAAAGCAAAATACATAGTTGTTTCTCTTTGTGCATCTCAAGCAACTTGGATGGTGAACTTGATCGAAGAAATCACACGTAAAGATCATGGGTCAATTACAATGATGATCGACAACATATCACTATGAACTCGATAGCACATGATCGAAGCAAGCACATCAAAATAAGGTTTCACTATCTTCAAGAACATATAACTGATGAAAAGATGAACTTAAAATACTGCAGAACTGAGAATCATATTGCATATATCATGACGAAGGGAGTGCAATTCAAAATATTCAGAAGATAAAGAGCCATGAACAAGCACAAAATGATCACTACTAACACAAATTAAAGGAGAAAGACATAACAAGAAAATAATAATCGGAATAAAGTGCATATCTCTTTTCATCATCTTGTTACTTTTAACCTTTTACATCTTCATACATATATAGTAATTCATAAAAATATTATAATTAATGATATCATTAATCTTATAAATGTTATTTTAATAATTTCTTCATTTAGGTCATCATCACCCTCAACTCATATTTTCTTTAAAAACCTAGAAAAGACAAAGTTTTAAATACAAGTGGTAGTCGTGTTATGTAATTTCAATTGGTGTAACATTGATTACAATCGCAATATAAATTAACTATAACTTGTTCTTTAATTTTCAATTTTTTAATTTGTAAATATTTTTTATATATGTTTTTAAATTTGTAAATATTTTCAACATACATTTTAAAAGTAGAACTTAGATAGAGAATAGAGAGAAGAGAAATGACCATTTAATTTTGACAAAAAATTGAACTTAAAATAGAGAACAAAGTTGAGAAAAAAAGACTGATTTTATTTCTATTTTTGATTTAGTTTAAAAAATAGAAATGGGGAAATAGGTGTTTGTAATTTCATATTTCAATAATTATATTTTGTTTACTAATTTTACATTTTTAAATTATTTAATTAATTTTAGTTTACTAACTTTAAGTTTTTAATTTATTTAATGAACTAATTAAATATTATTTTATAGATTTCCACTTTAAAAAGTAATGTGACTCCAAGTTTTTAATTTATTTCGTCAACCTCATTTTCAATTATTGATATTAATTGAATTAGGATATTGCACTAGTTAGCATTTACATGTTTTTGTAACCCATATTTTCAATTAACTATCTTTTTTATATTATTTAAAACTAACTAATTTTAGATTACTAACTTAACATTTATGAAATTTTTTATTAAATAATTTAATATTCTTTTATAACGTTCATTTATAAATAGTAAAGAAATAAAATAATCGTTTAATTTTGATAGGACAAAAAATGAAAAAGAAAACAAGAATTATAAACTAACAAGAATATTTACTAAAAAGTAAACATTGCATTCAAATCAACAAAAATTTACAAAATACTAAAAAGGAATTTTCTGTTTTTCTACAACCATATTGAAACTTTTAGGTTCTATAACTTTATTATAGTTTTTCTTTTAACCATTCCTCATCATTATCATTCCTCATCATCATCGCTGCAGTAGAATAAATCTGGTGATTCAAACACTTAGTCTTTCCTCTACTAATCCACCTAACAATAGCCTGCAGATCTTTAGCAATAATGTTCCTGCCCAGCTATTTCTTAACCGACTCTTAGCACATATTACTGTATCTGTAATTAAAAGAAAAATGGTGACTAGTTTCATCAAGCTCCCCATAAAAAAGGCAAGTGTTGTTGCCAACAGTTCCTATTCTATGTAATCTGTTCTATGTCTTCAATCTGTCTTGGATTGCCATCGAAACCATAAATTTGTGCTTGAGAATAACTCTAGACCCTGCAACATCCTATATATATATATATATATATATATATATATATATATATATATATATATATATATATATATATATATATATATATATATATAATCACCATGACAGAAAAGTAATACATCATCTGCAAAACACAAGCGATTTAACTTGAACTTTTTACAGTTATCATGAAACTTAAATCTGTCCATTATCCTAAGCCTAGTTCTTTTATGAATGTAGGGTAGAGATTTGAAAACCGTCTTTTATTATTAATTAAATAAAATAAGTAAACTTTCAAAAACTAAGGTAATAAATTTTAAGTAAAAAATGGTAAATGATAAAGAATTGAAAGTAACATATCATGTTTCAATTTTATTTTTTTATCACTCACCATGTTTTGAGTGCAATTTACAACATGGTTACAAATAAATTTTTCAATGTTGTCAACCTAGGTAGCAATGTCGTTTTCCTTGATTGACAACATAGAGAGGTTATTTCAAAAATACAACAACAACATCAACACCATTTTGTGATATAGATTACTAAGGCAAAAAAAATAATACTTTGTTCAAGATAGAAGGACACAGAATATTAAAGAATGACGCATACGAGTTTATGACGGCTACATACAAATTAGGATTAGGATAAAATCTATTTAACGAGTGACTTTAAAGTAATATCTAATTATTTTATCCCTCGGCTATTACAAAAATCGAAGGCATAGATTATTTAGTTTACACTTTTAAAGAAATAAATTCATAAATTGTAATAGTTGAGATTTGAATCAAGTCTCAAATTTCTTTTCACCCCAGCTATATTAGAAACCCGAGGGAGTATCTGATTTTTATTATTAAAAAAAATAAAACATGGCGTGCCTTGACATTATATGTCTTTTGTTTTGTTGAGGTGAAAATTTTGTCATAAAATGTATTATTCGTAGTAGTGCAAGGATTTAGAGTAGGTTGGCGAAATTGAAGACACTATTTTTCCTTGACTTTCATGTGATCTTCATCTAAACTTATCGTATTTCATTGTTTAAATACGATTACTCTTGATTAGGTCTTTAAAGATGAACTTGCATTTTCTCTGTTGGGCATATGATGGTTTAGTGTTATTTGAATGTTTTGAATTTATAATTATTATTTAATTACTTTTGTTCTTAATGCTCTTTGTCTTTTGGCCGGTGCACATGGGGAAATTAGATTATTAAAGATTAGTGATTAATTAGGAATAGCTAATTGTAAGTTGTGGCTAGAGAATTAACACACTAGATCACCTAGTTATACTTTGAATTTTCCTACAGAATTTTGGAGTTGTGGTCTAAATTAGTAAGTTGTACACCAAGAAATTAAGTATAATGGTATTTCAAACTTGTCGTAGAATTATAAATTCAATTTTAACCAAGTAATGCAAAATCATCAACAGTGACAAATTAATGTATTCAAACAAAATCTAATCACTTTCTCGATCTCAACTTTTATCCAAGTTTAGTCGCATAATTATTTCCCGCAAAAATCAAAATGAAATCCCCTCTTGTTTACTTTAAATCACACGATTACTAGCTTGTTAATTTATAATTCATGTGAAATTGATCTTTACTTTATTACTTCGACTGTATTTATACACATGCTAATAAAGTCAACAACAAACTTTCTAAGGAATAAAAAAAAGATAGATTGGGATCAACTTAAGTGTATTACAAGTGATGAATGTAATATTTTGGTTCAGGAATAAATAATATTTTAAAGAAGTAGTTGCATAATTTATTTAATGAATGATGAGATTTTACCGGATTGTGAAATGCTAGATACTAGGAAAAATATCATAGCTACAACTATCATTATTGTTGGATTCAAGAAGACTAGGTTAAATAAGTGTTTGAATGAATGAGTAATAGTAAGGAAGTTGTATCAGACAACATAATAACTATTAAAGTTTGGAAAAGTCTTAGAGACAGATGTATTGGGTAGCTGACTAAAATTTGAACAAAATTCTAGGCTCAAACAAATTGCAAAAGAATGGGGAAGAAACACTTTAATCGTTGCCTATAAGAAAAACTAGAGATATATAAATTTATGTAAATTATAATTGATAATATCATGGTATGATTTATTACATTGCCTTTGTCACTTAGAGGCTAGAGGAGGACACTCCAATTTTTCTTATTTAATGGAATTCACAATGATAATTGATAATAAAAATATAATCCCAACCCATATGCATAACTGTTTGGGACATGGTAGACAGTAATACCATTTATATTTATATTTAAGTATTAGTATATCTGTGAAATATTTAGAAAAATAGAAGTAAGCTGCTTTGGTTTGGAGAACATGACCATGTGATCAGAATCCTTAATCACTTTTATCTCAGCAAATGGACCACTTCTCGCAATTATCCACCTTTGAAAATCTTCTGTTATTAATTTATCCCTTTTACTGATGATAAAAATTTTAGGTACCCTTCCATTTCTATCATTGGTAACTGCTGTTTCATTCTTCAATAATTCAGCATCATTATAAAGTGGATCAGGTCTCACCAGGCACAATGCAAGGGTCAAGTCCTACACAATTTAGAATGCAAAATTACTTGATGTTAATAACATTTAAAATTTAAATGTTCTAAAATTCATCTGAAAGTGTTTAGATATACCTCAGGTGGTGATAATTGATACAGCCTGGATGCCAGGAATTCCGGTCCAAGCAATCTAGCAGTTGCAGGTTTGTCGGGTCCATCAAAATAGAAGAACTTTGAGTCCATTAAATTAGTGATCCTTCTTGCTTCCTGAAAGATATTAACTAATTTAATATAGTTTTGAGGGGAAAATATAAAACGTGAGTTTTGTTTAGTACCTCTTGAATAATAGTTGGGTACGTGAGATTTTGACTAAGCACATAAGCAGTAACAAAAACTGCAACTGAAATTTTGTCTGGAAACTTTTCCATAGCTACAGATGTAGACACTCCACCAATACTATGACCAACGATTATCACCTTTTCATTTGGAGGAAGAGATTGCATAAAAGTGATCAAAGGTTCATAATATTGTGAAATTTGACGAATGTCTTGAACCTGTATTGGATTGATACCAGAAGCAGCCAATTCAACAGTTGTTACATTATGACCGGCTGATTTAAGCATAGTTGCCACCTTATACCAACACCATGCACCATGGTATGCACCATGAACAAGCACAAAATGATCACCACTAACACAAATTAAAGGCGAAAGAGTTAACAAGAAAATAATGTGAATAAGCATTTCTCTTTTCATCATCTTGTTACTTTTAACCTTTTACACATTCATACATATATAGTAATTCATAAAAACACTATAATTAATGATATCATTAATCTTGTTAATTTTTTAAATAATTTCTTCATTTATATCATCAACACCCTCAACTCATATTTTCTTTAAAAACCTAAAAAAGATAAAGTTTTAAATACAAGTCGCAGTCACGTAAAAGCTTATGTAATTTCAATTTTTCATTTTTTTTAATTTGTAAATAATTTCAATAAATATTATTAAACTTGTAATATCTCTCTCTTGTTGGTGCACAAAGACAAGACAAAGAGAAGGAACGATGGAAAAATGAAAAGAGTATGAAAATAAGGATTGATGTTTATTAATGAAATAAGAGTACATATTTATACACAAAAAAGCTCAAAAATAAATATGTCCATAAGCCCTAATTAAAACCTAATCTTGGTGATTAAGTTAAACGATACTAACACTACAAACTAACAAATACTAAAGTACCCTTAAATATAAAATTAGTAATTACAATAACGACATCAGAAGTTCAACAACTTCTGACAGCACCAAAACATCACCTTCTAGACAGTTCCGGAACATCACCTTTTGGGCGACTCGAACATCACCTACGGCGTCGAACATCAACCACGGACATGAATTATTCTCAACACCATCCCTTAATTCATGTCCATCAAAAACTGACAACACCAATTCCATTTCTCAAATGAAGAAATAGGTCTGTTTTGATAGCCTTTGTCAGAACATCTGTCAGCTGCTTCTGGGTGTTGCAGTGCAAAACTTCTAACACTCCTTTCTATACTTGACTTTTGAGAAAATGATACTTTGTCTCAATATGCTTGCTTCTTCCATGCAACACGGGATTCTTGGCAAGGTTGATTGCAGACTTGTTATCAATCAACAGCTTCAGAGGTTTCTCTATCACAATCTTCAAATCCTCCAGAAGATTGAAGCGAAGCGACTTGACATGCACTACGGTAGCATACAATATACTCAACTTCACATGTTGACAGAGCCACAACAGGTTGCTTCTTGGAACTCCAAGAAATAGGACCTCCCAGAAACTTGAACAAGTAGCCAAAGGTACTTCTTCTGTCAACTCTATCTCCACACTAGTCAGAATCAAAATAGCCCACTAGTTTTGGTTCTTACTTCCTTCCAGAGGGAAATAGCACTCCATATTTCAGAGTCCCCTTTATATACCTCAGAATCCTTACATCAGCTTGGTAATGAGACCACTTTGGGTTACTCATAAATCTGCTGACCATTCCAACTGCATAGCAAATGTCAGGTCTGGTGTTGCACAAATACCTAAGAGAACCAACCAACTGCTTGAAGATTGTAGCATCCATAGAATCACCATTAGAGTCAGAATCCAATTTATGATTGGTTTCTGATGGTGTCACAGCAACCGTACACTTCTGCGACTTAAATCTCTTCAGAAGCTCAAGTTCATACTTCAGCTGATGAAAATGATACCCTCCTTTGAGTACAGAACCTCCATTCCTAGAAAGTATACCATATTTCCTAGATCTGTCATCTCAAATTCATTCATCAACACTTTCTTGAACTTGGATATATCTTTTGGACAACTCCCCGTAAGCAATAAGTCATCAACATAAAGACACACTAGAATCATATTGCTTCCAGAATGTTTCACATATACGTCATACTCCATCTCACATTTCTGAAACCCTTGTTTCTTGAAAAATGAATCAATCTTATGATTCCAAGCTCTGGGTGCTTGCTTCAATCCATACAGGGCTTTATGTAACTTATACACCATCCCTTCCCGATTCTTTTTCACGAAGCCAGGAGGTTGTGACACGTATACCTCATCTTCTAATGGATTGTTCAGAAATGTTGACTTCACATCCAAATGCATCAGCGGCCAAATTCATTTCGCAGCTAAAGCAATCACCAATCTGATTGTTTCATGCCTAGCTACAGGAGCAAACACCTCAAAATAGTCTAGTCCAGGTTTCTGAAGAAAACCTCTGGCAACTAGCCTAACTTTGTGCTTGTCAACCGATCCATTTGGCTTAAACTTCACCTTGAAAACCCATCTGACACTGATGGCTTTCTTCTACTTTGGAAGTTCTTTCAACTCCCATGTTTTGTTTCTCTTTATAGCCTCAAGTTCTTCTTTCATGGCATCAAGCCAGACTTTCTTCTTGAGTTTCTTCTATACCCAATGGTTCAAAATCTACTAATATGGCACATTGAATGACTTCTCCCTCTGAGTCAACTTCAGTGTCTTGCAGCATGTCAAAATCTTCAAGCCTTCTAGGTATGGTTTTGACTCGTTGTGACCTTTGAACTTATTCTCCAGAACCTAGAACAATATTAACTTCTAGACCTTGTCCAGAAGTTCTATCTTTAGAATTATCACCTTCAGAAACATGATCATCTTCAAAAGCTTGTCCTCCAGAACCTTGGTCTTCAGAGTTTTCCCTTCCAAAAGCATGATCACCACCAGATTCTGGACCATCATCAGAATATGGATCAGAATCAGATTCATCATCTTCATCTTCAGAGTCTTCAGAATCATCTTCTGACTCTTCTTTAGAACCTTCAACTTCTGACTCGTCTTCAGAAGTTATCACTACGTCAAAAGTTGATTGAGTCTTGCTCCAACCCCAAACTCCTAACTCTTTCATAACAATGTCTCTGCTAATTTCAACTTCGTTGGTTTCTGGACAATAGAGTTTATATGCACCTGTATTGTGGTACCCCACCAACAAAATTACCTTGCTTCTATCATCCAACTTCTATCTTCTAGCTTCTGGGACATGTTTATAACATACAGAACCAAACACTCTCAGATGACCAACACTTTGCCTATCTCCAGTCCACTTCTCTAAAGGAACAATTTCCTTCAGCTTCTTTGTTGGACACATTGAATATATCTTGATGTGCAACAACTTCTCCCCATAACTTATGAGGTAACTTCTTCTCTTTCAGCATACTTCTGGACATATCAAGCAAAGTTTTGTTTCTTCTCTCAGCAAGACCATTGTGTTGAGGAGTGCATGGAGCAGTAACCTCATGTTCTATTCCATTCTCCTCACAGAACTTCTGGAACTCAACAGAGTTATATTCACCTCCACCATCTATTCTCAGAATCTTCATCTTCTGACCACTCTACTTCTCAACCTTCACCTTGAACTTACGAGCTCGGTAAACACCTTATGTTTGAACTTAATGAGTGTTACCCACATCATCCTTGTGAACTCATCCACAAAGGACTACAAAATATTTGTTTCCTCCAAGTGAAGGTACTGGGAATGATCCACACACATCAGAATGTACTACTCCCAGAGCATGTTTTGCTCTTGGAGCAACTTCTGATGCAAATGGAAATCTTGGGTGTTTGCCTTTCATGCACACCTCACATGACTTCTCAGGATTCACAATCTTTGGAATGACACATACGAGCTTCTTATAACTTAGATTCCCTAAGCTTTTATAGTTCAGATGCCCCAACCTTTTGTGCTACAACTTACTATGACCTTCAGCACCTTCTATACTAAGGCACTCTGCTTCAATTGTACTAACATTCACCTTGAATGTTCTGTTGCTTCCCTGTTCAGATTTCATGATCAACTTCTTATGGGAATCATACAACTACAAAAGGTTGTCGTTCATTACAATTGAGAAACATTTCTCAATGAACTGACCTACACTTATCGAATTGCTTCTAATTCCAGGAATATACCAAACATCTTTGATCAGAATGTTTTTCCCATTCTTTACCTTGACTATGACGTTTCCCATACCTTCTGCATTAAGGTACTTATCATCAGCACACCTGATCTTTGTTCTCCTTCTGGAGTCAAAGTCTATCAGCCATTATTTGTTCCGAGTCAAGTGGTTTGAACACCCAGTGTCCATATACCACCAATCTTCTGACCGCTTACAGTCAGAGTCAGAAGCCACCAATAACACAAGTTCATCATCAGAGTCTCCTCTGGATATATTCTCTTCTTCTGATTTCTTTTCTTTGTTTGACAGGAAATCTCTTGCAAAGTGGCCAAACTACTTACAGCAATAGAATTGAACTTTCCTTCTGTCCTTTCCCTTCTAATATTTCTTCTCACCAGAAGTTGAAGTTTCGACTTGGAATCATCTATTATGCATACGGTCCTTCTTGACAAAAAAATCTTTCAGAGCCTGCTTTACTTCCTTCTCAGAAGTTCTGTCAGTCAAATGCAACTCATGCGCTTCTAGACTACTTTGCAGCTCTTCAATTTTCATGGTCTCCAGATTTTTGGAATGTTCAATAGCAACAACAATGTAATCAAGCGAGGAGTAAGCGACCTCGGAACCTTCTCTATGATTACTTGTTGGAAGAGCTTCTCCAAAAGCCTTCATTTCATTAGTGATCAGAATCACTCTTGAAATGTACTCAGAAACCTTCTCACTGCTCTTCATATTGATATTTTCGTATTGCTTTCTCAAGGACCGAAGCTTCATCTTCTTCACTGATGCATCACCACCGTAACATCTAACTAGTGTGTCCCACGCCCCCTTTGACGTCATAGAATCTGCAATCTTCTCAAACACATTCGCATCCACACACTGATGGATGTAGAACAGAGCTTCCTGATCTCTCTTCCTTTTATTTCTCTGCGTCTCTTTCTCATCTTCTGTTTCATCTTCTGCAACTGGAATATAACCATCGATTACAAGCTCTAGAATATCTTGAGCTCCAAATAACACACGCATTTAGATAATCCATCTATTCCAGTTTTTGCCATAAAAAACTAGAAGCTTGGTGTTCATGTTGCCGTTTCCGTTCATCTTCTACTTTGTGCAAATACACTTAGAAATTAACTCACACAGTGTTTCCCAACCACAAACAGAAAAAATAATTCTTGTTCTAGATTTAACGTGAAACCTAGAAACAAAAGTCAAACACACAGACAACTCACGTTCACTCGTGTTTCCCTGTATTTCTAACCTGAAGCTCTAAATACCAATTTGTTGGTGCACAAAGACAAAGAGAAGGAACAATGGAATAATGAAAAGAGTGTGAAAATAAGGATTGTTGTTTATTAATAAAATAACAGTACATATTTATACACAAAAAAGTCCAAAAATAAATATGCCCATAAACCCTAATTAAAAGCTAATCTTGGTGATAAAGTTAAATGATACAAACAGTACAAACTAACAAATACTAAATTACCCATAAACCTAAAATTAATAATTACAATAACGACCTCAGAAGTTCATCACCTTCTAGACAGCATCAGAACATCACCTTCTAGACAGCTACAGCACATCAACTTCTAGACAGCGCCAGAACATCAACTTCGGGACATGAATTATAACATCAACTTTGGGACATGAATTATAACCTCTCTCTCTCTCTCTCTCTCTCTCTCTCTCTCTCTCTCTCTCTCTCTCTCTCTCTCTCTCTCTCTCTCTCTCTCTCTCTCTCTCTCTCTCTCTCTCTCTCTCTCTCTCTCTCTCTCTCTATATTTTGTTTACTAAATTTACGTTTTTAAAACTCTTTAATTGATTTTAGTTTACTAACTTTACGTTTTTAAATTATATAATTAATTAATTAAATATTATTTCTAAATTTCTATTTTTAAAAGTTATGTAACTCCAATTTTTTAATTTATTTCGCCTACCTTGTTTTCAATTATTGATATTAATTGATTAGGAGATTGCACTATTTAACATTTACATGTTTTTCTAACCTATATTTTCAATTAAATATCTGTTTTATATTATTTAAAACTAACAAATTTTAGTTTACTAATTTAATATTTAAATTATTTAATTGATTAATTAAATATTCTTTTATAACTTACTATTTAACAAAAGAAGAAAAGAAATAACTGTTTCATTTTGACAGAAGAGAAAATGAAAAAGAATATAATTTAAGAAGTTCATAAATATCCTTAAGCAAGAATTATATATTCAAAAGAATGTATACTAAATTAAAGTAAACATTACAATATATGAAATGAAAAAGAAAAATTATACATATATCTAAAAATGAACAACTAAATATTTAAAGAAGGGACCAAGCCTAAACCCTTGAGGTTAAGATAAAAGACTCTATATTTTTCCTTGAGATCTTTTTTCACTATGAGAATAGTTTTCTTCTTTCGTTATGAGAACAATTTTCTTCATAATTAATCGACACTTGACTTAGTAACATGTACCCTATCTATCAATAGAAAATATTGAACTTAGACACAAAAGAAAATGGAGAGAGAAGACTATTTAACTTTTAACAAAAAATTGAACTAGGAAAGAGAATAAAGTGGAGAAAGAAGACTATTTTTTTATTAAATTTTTTAAATAGAAATATGGGAATATGGTTTAAAATTCAATAATTATATTTTGTTTACTAACTTTAACTTTTTAAATTATTTAACTAACTTGAATTTATTAACTTTATGTTTTTAAATTATTTTCATAACTAATTAAATATCTTTTTATATCTTTTAATTTGAAAATATTTATTCAAATCCAGATTTTCAATATATTTTGTAAGCCATATTTTCAATTATTGATTTTAAATATATTTTGTAAGCCATATTTTCAATTATTGATTTTAATTGAATTAAGAGATCGCATTATTTAACATTTACATGTTTTTATAATCAATTTTTTTAATTAACTATTTTTTTTAGTACTGAAACATAACTTATTTTGATAGTCTCAATAGAGGTTGATTGAAATGTTATATGGATGGAGGTAGGACGGATGTTGTTTGTATATTTCATAAACAAGTATTTTTAATTATCGTCTCCATAGAGATTGATGTGATATTGCCGTCGTTCAATAGTTAAAGTGTTTTTTAAGATGAAGTAACACAAGTGTTTTGTTTCCTAACTACAAGTATCATAAATTTCAATCAAACAATTTTAGTTTCCTTTTCAAAAGAGAGATGTTTGGATTCAAGAGAGTTTTGAGTGGTTTTCAATTGATAAAAGCATGTCAAGATTAGTTTCATTAACCTAGTTTCATATAAATTCAATTAATCAAGCGGATGAACTAGTTGATGATCGATATAATTACGTATCCTCCCACACTTCATGTTGTTTGAACTGGTTCAATTCATCTTGCATTGTTCCAATTCAGTATTCATCAGTCAAAGCCTCTTTAACATTCTTTGGCTCAATCTTAGACACAAAACAAGAGTTTGAGATGATTTCTCTAGATCTTGTAATGACTCCACTGTTAGGATCTCCAATAATGAGTTCCTTTGGATGATCTTTCTGAATTATGATGGAAGGATCTTTGTTAGCTACCTCTGATTCAGACTTTGGTGGAGTAGGGATAGGCACATCATCCTTATCAGACACTTGTGGTGATGTCTCAACATCATATGGGACATTGTTTTCCTCATGGTGATCATCAACTATGACATTTATAGACTCCATCATAACTTTGGTCCTGGAATTGAATACCCTATATGCTCTGCTCTTTGTAGAGTATCCCAGAAAAATTCCTTCATCACTTTTAGAGTCCATCTTTCTCCTTTGTTCTTGATCTGTCAGAATATAACATTTGCTCCCACATACATGGAAATACTTCACAGTAGGCTTTCTACCTTTCCATATTTCATACAGGGTGGATGATGTTCCCTTTCTCAAGGTGACCTTGTTGTGAACATAACATGCTGTATTCATAGCTTCAGCCCAAAAATGAATAGGAAGCTTCTTGGCATGTATCATTGCTTTGGCAGATTCCTGTATAGTTCTATTTTTCCTTTCCACAACTCCATTTTGTTGAGGAGTTATAGGTGAGGAGAACTCATGATTTATTCCTTCTGAGGAACAGAACTCATCAAACTTGCTATTCTCAAATTCCTTTCCATGATCACTTCTAATACTGACAATGCATCCTTCTTTTTTCTCTTTGAAGTCTCTTGCATAATTCTTTAAAGACATCAAAAACATCAGATTTTTCCCTGATGAAGTTTATCCAGGTAAATATGGAAAAATCATCCACAACAACATAAGCATATCTTTTTCCACCAAGGCTTTCAACCTGCATAGGACCCATCAGATCCATGTGCAGAAGCTCTAGCACCTTAGAGGTGGTCAGATGTCTTGACTTTGGATGTGACATTCTGGTTTGCTTTCCAACCTGAAATTCACCACAAACTCTCCCTTCATCAATATGAAGTCTTGGAATCCCTCTGACAGCCTCCACGGATATGATCTTCTTCATCCCTCTAAGGTGTAACTGACCAAGCTTTTGGTGCCACAATTTCACTTCCTTTTCTTCTTTGGCTGTAGAGCACACATAAGAGTAGTTAGTGTCCTCAGACTCCCATAGGTAACAGTTGTCCTTTGATCTGACTCCTCTCATAACAACTTCTTGTTTGTCATTTGTTACAAGACATTCAGACTTGGTGAAGTTGACCTTGAATCCCATGTCACACAGTTGACTGATACTTATGAGATTGGCAGTCAAACCATTTACCAGCAATACTTCATTTAGATTTGGAACTCCATGGCAGTCTAGGTTTCCAACTCCTTTGATTTCTCCTCTAGCTCCATCTCCAAAAGTGACATAGCTAGTAGTGTGTGGTTTGACATTATTTAGCAGATTCTTAATTCCAGTCATGTGTTTAGAACATCCACTGTCAAAGTACCAGTCCTCCTTGGTAGAAACTCTAAGGGAGTGTTCACAGTGATTTCTGGTGAAACAACCGCTAGTCCTCCAAACTATCAAACAAGCGTTATGATTGTTGTTTAATCCCTTTGGTAACTTGCAGGATCGACTAGATTGATCCTATGGGGTTATTGGTCGTTTGCGTAAACTTAAAATGATGGTTCATGTTCAAGGCTTGTTTTTAAATGTTTTATATATGTTTCAAGTGTATTTCGATTATGATGTTCAATAAGCGATAACGTAATCAAGTAAAGCAATATAAAACTAATTTGAACAAATAAGACATAAAGACTTGAATTACGAAAGTATATAAATGGGGAATGCTTAAAGGATTTCTTGAATGTAAAGACTTTCAAAATAAAGCATGAAGTGTAAAGGCAGAATCTAAAGGTAAGTATGTAAAAGCTTTACGGGAAATAAGAACATTAGCATGTGATTTGAAAAGTAAAGAGTTTCAAAATGAAAGAAAAGCGTTTAAATGCAAAGAAAGTTAAATGACTTTGAATGTAAAAGATTTAAATGACATTGATGCAAGATAAAAGTAATGGAAAGTTAAAGATGCATTATTGAATAAAAGTTTTGGTGCAATCATACGTACATCATTCGGCATTCGTTTCCTAATTTGAAGTATGATATTTTGATATATTACTAATTTGATTTTACGACATAGAATACTATGCTTCTCTAGCCTTCTTGAACCGTTTTCCGGCGTGCATATTCAAACTTCCATTTATCCGCTCACGTTTGAATTTCAAATATCTGAACTACCTTTCGATTCGAACTCGCTTCTCAAACACCACGCTACTACCATTTGAGCTCCTTTACATGTATCATCATAATTGCTACTCGAAGCTCCAAATTTGATATATTTATTCGAAGAACCATTCTTTCACTCAAATCATGACATTTCCTTTGTTCCAATGAACACTAATATTGTTTAAGCGAGCTCGGTGATTCTTATTGAATCATAGACATCAAAATCTTGACCAACAGGAGGTGTGAGCTATCAAGGCCGATCTTTTCTTCCACTTTTGAACATAAGGTGCCTTGTTGATCTTAGGTGGACATATAGGGTCTGATTTGGATATCCATATAGTCTGAAGCAATAAGGCTTTATGTGCCCAAACCTTACAATAATGACATCTCCATCTTTGAAACTTCTTCTTCATGTTTCTACGATCTTGATGTTGAGCTCATGTTGTAACATACGCCTTGACATTGGTTTATCGGGCCTTTTCTTCTTCTTGTCACGACATACGCCTTGACCTTGGTTTATCGATTGTTCTTCTTCTTGTCACGACATACGCCTTGACCTTGGTTTAATTTGTTCTTCTTCTTGTCACGACATCGCCTTGACCTTGGTTTAACTTCTTCTTCTTGTTACGGGTTTCTTTGCGACCACATATCCTAGCGGACATATTTCGCATTTTGTCCAATCTGCGGTTTCTTTCAACTTATCGGTTCTTGTTAACATCTTGATAGACTTAGTCATCGATCAAGTTTGGAATTCAACACTTGAACTTCACCCTTGAGATGACTTATAGTAGCGTGTCTTCCTTCTTCTCGACCTCCAACTTCATAATGAGCTTTTTCATTTCTCATTTCTTTGGAGACTTGACACGATACGACTTCTTGTAAGTGTCGGAAGTTCTTCAAATGCCACCTCCTCATCACTAGAATCATTATCGAGTTACGGACACGGACGGCGGTAACTAGTTTGGCGATTCTTCTTGAATCACTTTGAGTCACCATCGAGCCAAGTGATGATATTCCTTTCTTTTGTTTCTTTAGAAAGGTAGGGCATTCATCTCTAATGTGTCCATATCCTTCACATCCATGACATTGAATCCTCTGCTTTGATTGCCCTTTTCTTGAGTTTTGCTCTTGTTGGGGTCATAAGATCTGCGATGTCGGAGGAGATGTTCTTGACATTTGACCTTGACTTTGGGTCAATTCTCTTGATGAGTTTGTTGGTGACTTCCAAGCATAGCTATTGCTTGGATATCTTCTCTTCATCACCCTCCTTGCATTCCTATTCGATTATTGGATACAAGGGCTATGCTCTTGTTTTCTTGTCAACATTGTCAGATCCCATCTCAAATGTACGAAGTGATCCAATAAGTTCATCAACCTTCAAGGTGCGGATATCCAGAGCTTCCTCTATAGCAGTCACTTTCATTGCAAACCTTTTAGGCAATGATCTGAGAATCTTTCTCACCAGCTTCTTTTGACATCTTTTCTCCCAATGCTCCTGAGGTGTTGGCAATCTCCAAGATGTTCATGTGAAACTCATGAATGATCTCATCTTCCTTCATCTTTAGATTCTCAAATTTGGTAGTGAGCATCTGAAGTCTTGACATTTTCACCTTGGATGTACCCTCATGAGTGGTTTTGAGAGTGTCCCAAACATCCTTGGCCAGTTCACACTGATGTACTAGTCTGAAAATATTTCTGTCAATTCCATTGAATAAGGAATTCAATGCTTTAGAGTTGCCCAGTGCTAGCTCTTCTTCTTCTTTGCTCCATTCTTCCTCAAGTTTCAGACTAGTAGTCCCATCTTTCTCAAGCTTGGTAGGATGTTTCCATCCTCTGTCGTGACTTCTCACATCAACGGGACATGAATTCTCTCTCTCTCTCTCTCTCTCTCTCTCTCTCTCTCTCTCTCTCTCTCTCTCTCTCTCTCTCTCTCTCTCTCTCTCTCTCTCTCTCTCATATTTTGTTTACTAAATTTACGTTTCTTAAACTGTTTAATTGATTTTAGTTTACTAACTTTACGTTTTTAAATTATATAATTAATTAATTAAATATTATTTCTAAATTTCTATTTTTAAAAGTTATGTAACTCCAAGTTTTAATTTATTTCTTCTACCTTGTTTTCAATTATTGATATTAATTGATTAGGAGATTGCACTATTTAACATTTACATGTTTTTTTAGCTTATATTTTCAATTAAATGACCTATATTTTCAATTAAATATCTTTTTATATTATTTAAAACTAACAAATTTTAGTTTACTAACTTAATATTTAAATTATTTAATTGATTAATTAAATATTCTTTTATAACTTACTATTTAACAAAAGAAGAAAAGGAATAACTGTTTCATTTTGACAGAAGAGAAAATGAAAAAGAATATAATTTAAAAAGTTCATAAATATCCTTAAGTAAGAATTATATATTCAAAAGAATGTATACTAAATTAAAGTAAACATTACAATATATGAAATGAAAAAGAAAAATTATACATATATATTTAAAAATGAACAACTAAATATTTAATGAAGGGGACCAAGCCTAAACCCTAGAGGTTAAGAAAACGATAATTTAAAAAATAAAAGACTATATATTTTTCCTTGAGATCTTTTTTCACTATGAGAATAGTTTTCTTCTTTCGTTATGAGAACAATTTTCTTCATAATTAATCGACAATTGACTTAGTAACATGTACCCTATCTATCAATAGAAAATATTGAACTTAGACACAAAAGAAAATGGAGAGAGAAGACTATTTAATTTTTAACAAAAAATTGAACTAGGATAGAGAATAAAGTGGAGAAAGAAGACTATTTTTTTATTAAATTTTTTAAATAGAAAATGGGAATATGGTTTAAAATTCAATAATTATATTTTGTTTACTAACTTTAACTTTTTAAATTATTTAACTAACTTGAATTTATTAACTTTATGTTTTTAAATTATTTTCATAACTAATTAAATATCTTTTTATATCTTTTAATTTGAAAATATTTATTCAAATCCAGATTTTCAATATATTTTGTAAGCCATATTTTCAATTATTGATTTTAATTGAATTAAGAGATCGCATTATTTAACATTTACATGTTTTTATAATCAATTTGTTTAATTAACTATTTTTTTTTTGTACTCAAACACAACTTATTTTGATAGTCCCAATAGAGGTTGATTGAAATGTTATATGGATGGAAGTAGGACAGATCTTGTTTGTATATTTCATAAACAAGTATTTTTAATTATCGTCTCCACAGAGATTGATGTGATATTGTTGTCGTTCAATAGTTAAAGCGTTTTTTAAGATGAAGTAACACAAGAGTTTTGTTTCCTAACTACAAGTATCATTAATTTCAATCAAACAATTTTAGTTTCCTTTTCAAAAGAGAGATGTTTGGATTCAAGAGTGGTTATCAATTGATAAAAGTCTGTCAAGATTAGTTTCATTAACCTAGTTTCATATAAATTCAATTAATCAAGCGGATGAACTAGTTGATGATCGGTATAATTACGTATCCTCTCAATCTTGTTGATTTCAAACCAAGATTGTGAGTTTTATCATGTAAATTTTTAGATGATTTCTCACTATAACTATTGACATGATAATAATGAAGTTCAATACAAGTAAACACTAGCTCACAAATCTATTTATAGCATTTGTTCATTAGTGGAAGAATATCTTAGGTCAACTTTAAAACATACTTTTCAATCATGATTCAAAGCATCAAGAGATAGTAGAACAAAGATATTCAACATATATATATCATCAACCAAGTTCATACACCAAGAGATTAAAAGAAATACATAAAAGTTAGGTTAACTACCTCTAATCTTGACACAAAAGGAGCTTAGCTACTCATTCTCATGGTAGCTTCACTTGCAAGATTTTTAGAGAAGATGATGAACATGGAAGAAAAATCTAGAAGAACAAGATTATAGTTCCTAATTTCTATCCCTAGTTTACAATGATGATGAATAATGAAGAAGAAGTGTGTTTCTGGTTTTCTAGCACATAATAGTGGTTCAAATCAGAGAGTTGGTGAGAAAAAGATCTAAGCATGGGTCACTGTCCTTTTTCTGATATCGCAGACCGCGCTAAGCGCGATAATACTGCAACCGCGCTGAGCGCGACCTGAAGCATGCTTCTTCTTCCAAAAATTGCTTGAAAATGCTCCAATAGCTCTTCAAGCTTCCTTGAACCCAAGCTTGAGGGAATCAATACCAAAAACCTACAATTTAAATATAAACAAAGTTAAATAATATATTATAAACAAAAACTAAATAAAAACATAATTATACCAAAATACTATATTAAATACTACTAATTAATCAAAAGACATTGTAAAGGACCACAAAATGATCTACAAAATATCTATATTTTGGTCCTTAACAACGGACATTGCCATAGCTTGTGGAGGTGTGTTTAGAATAATCTAGGAGAATTTATGGCTGCTTTTGCGGAGAAATTCACTATGGTTTCATCTGTGAAGGCTGAGATAAGTGGTGTGTTCGAAGCGATTGGAATTGCTTTCATGAATAATCGAAAGAATCTTTGTGTTGAATCAGACTCCACACTTATAATAGAAAAAAGTCTTCAATTGTGCCTTGGTCGATCAAGAATAGGTGGAACTCTTGTCAAGATAAGCTTCAAAATATGAATTTCTTCATGAATTATATATATCGCGAAGGAACATTTGTGCGGATTTTTTAGCAAATTTTATTTTGCAATTCACTGAGATTAATTTTTAGAACAATCTTCTCGGTTTTATTAGACCAAATGTGATTAAAGATAGGTTTTGCATCACAAGCTTTAAATTCACCACTTGAAATGTTATCATTTGCTGCTTTTTGTTGGGTCTCTTGTAACTCTTTTTCTTTCTCAATGAATCTGGGTTAGCAGCCTTGCTGCTCTTTTTGCCTTAAAAATAAAATAAAAACTAGAATAGGATCCACGCATTGCGCGGGCGGTAAGAAAAATCTTATGAGCCGTAAGTAGAAGTTGTTGAAATAAAATAAAATTTTATTTATGGTAGATATTATTTATTATGTAAATATATAATAAACATAATAAGATAAGCATATAAAAAAAAGAAAGTAGTCTAATTTTACTTGAAAAGCAATACATTCATGAATAATAAAAATACATAGTGAGACATCAAATGAAATGTTAAAACATGAAATAAGTGTTTAAAATTTGGGATATTGTTTTGTGTTTTCTTGTAATTTTTTCCTTAGATGAGAATTTCTTTTTCCTTTGTTTTGCTTGAATGGATTTTGGAGTCTTTAATTTTTTAATGAGAAGTGAATCGTAGTCATAGGATAGTATGTGAAGTTCATTGTTGTTACTATTATTTTTTGAATTCTCTGTGACATGTGTCTGATCATTTGATGATGTTATGATTAGCTTCCGTTTAGCAATGCGACTTTTTGATTTTGTTTTCTTGTATAGTTTAACATTGATGTTGTCATCATCATTTTCTCTTTCATGTTCTTCTTTTTGTTTTTCTTCTTCTTCTTATTTTTGTTCTTCTTCTTCTTGATGATCTTCTTTATTTAGAAGCCTAGGTGGTGACGTGGACTCCTACATGTAATAAGTATATTGTTAGTATTCATAAAGTTGTTAGTATTCATAAAGATGATAGTATATTTGTGTGATTGTAGTATAAATTAAATTACATGTTTAATAGGTATTTTCAAAAATGGTTCTTGTAGAATAGTAGTTGGTACAAAAGTTCGTGATATTGTGTAGAACCCTTGTTTTAAATTTTGTTCAAACAATTTTATTTCAAAAATAAGTGTATGTTGACAAAGGTTTTGTAATATTGACAGTGTAGACATATTAGGTTGTTGTTGCAAGATCATTTGAGTTGTTGTCTTGAGTAGTTTTTATGTTTCTTGATCAAACAATGTCAAAGTCGCTTTAGCTATTTCATCGGACACTTTCAACATTTTCTTGAACCTGTGATTACATGTTTTGTATGTTATTTAAACAATAAATTTTTTATGAGATGATTTATGATTTGAAATGTCTAACATTGGTTTTGGGTATTTGGAAGGTGTTTTACATGAAAGACATTTCAGTTCATGAGCTTCTTATTGTTTCTTCAGACATTTTCAGATCCAATGTAATGCCATCCAAATGTATCATCAATTTCATTTATAGTTGTTGAAATTGTGAAGTAAACCTCCTATATTTATAAGTTTGAAAGATTAGTAAGTAAAATAACTTTAGAATTATATATAGAAAAGAGTTTTGAAATAAAATATATAGTGTACCTGAGTATCTGGCTCCCATGTCATTGCCATTAAATTTTGAATTGTAGTTCTATTTTGAGTCATTCTCTTTTGAGGTGACATATTTGAAAAATCGGTTTTTGGAATCTCCTTTATTTCTAGTTGCTCATTCGATGGACTGTATAGTTTATACAAAATAAAAAGAGATTGTGAAAGATAAACTTTTAACTTTTAGTTATATAAAAATTCTAATTTATAAATGTAACTAAACATATACAGTATATTTGTTGGATACATTACTTTTTTAGGAGTTGGAATTCAGGAGTTTTTAGATTGATGTAGATTCGAGTAGCCGAAATTGAGTTTATGGAGTATTCATTGCATCATAAGAATTTTAATTTATTTGGGTAAATTTTGTGAAAATGGTAATCCTCCTGAGTAAATAGAATATGTATAATCTATCATGTAAGAAAATAAAGTATCTATTAAAATCCTTAATTACCCTTCTTACTCTTTAATCATCCAAGTGGCTATCCTAATTAATCAGTATAATTTTTATTTACAAAATCAAATTAAAAAATCAAATAAAATCAACTAATATTTATACACCTCATATCCCTGATTCAATTCGATGCACTTTGATTTAAAAACCGTTCAACCTCTATCTCCAAAACCACTATCTCACAAACCACGATCCATCTCTTCCACATGCCTCACATACATTCCCTCTTTCTTCTTCCATTCCTTTTACAATTTACAATGTTTAAAAACTCTCCAAAATCCAATTTTGTTTATTCTATTCCAAAATCAACGGGTTTTTTTTTTCGTCTTACAAAATCAGGCATCGATAGTTTCTTCATTTTATTCTTCCATATCCTTTTTATTAACCGTTTCACTTCCAATAAAGAAAACGGTTCGTCCCTTATTACTCTACAATCGTTTCATCTTCCATCTTCCTCTTTCATCTTTCTGCTGCATCTCTCTCTTTCTTCTTCTAGGTTATTCTTTGAAAAATCACTCTCATCTCTCTTGCAAACAAAAATCAAAAGAATTGTTCAAAGTGAAATCAAGGAAGGGTTTCACGAATCAATAGGAATGAGGAAGACGGTGGCGACTATGATAGTTTCGGAGATTTTACGAAGATGTGCGGTATCACGATGGTAGATTGTGGGTTTCAAACCTAAATCTTAAAATGCATCCTCTTTTCTTTTTTGGGTTTTCAATCTGTAATTTCTTTTGATGTTCCAACCTTTTGAAACAATAGATGGATTCCTCTAATTCTTAATTTGATTTTTTTGCACATCCCTAGGCATGAATACCATATTTATGTGCAATTTTTAGAAGGATGTCAGTATGCTTCTTAGGTTTAGAGAACATGACCATGTGAGTAGAATCTTTAATCACTTTCATCTCGGTAAATGAGCCACTTGTCTCAATTATCCACTCTTGAATATCTACTTTAAGTCTTTTAAATATTTCCTCCGTCCTAAATTATAAGATGTTTTGAAGAAAAAATTTAGTATAAATTATAAGTCAATTTATAATTTCAATACAACAATAATAATTTTTTTTCAATATATCATCTATTATTTATTTCGCTCTCTTCTTTTAATTTTCTAAATTTTTTTCTTATTTATAATTAATAAAGGAGAATGATGTAAAACCATGCATAATTTCTCTTTTTCATATAATAATAATAATTTTTCTTAACACATGTGAAATGCACAAATTATCTTATAATTTGAGACGGAATGAGTATTTCTCAATATATAGGGATTTAGAAAAACACTTTACTTAATGAAATGATTAATCTTATTAATCTTTTTAATAATTTCTTTATTTATATCATTATTGTCCTCTATTGATTTTTAAAAAATCAAAAATTAAAAATAGCGATAAGATCATTAATTTTCTTTTATCTATTTGACTGAATAATAATCTAAATTAATTACAATTTATTCTTTAACATAAAAATAATAAATAAAATTATCAATATAAACATTTATATCATTTTATCGCAGTCATTCTTACTATTAAAAACTATTTCTTAAATCTTTGATCTTGATCGCGCTCCTTCCTTCGATAACTTGTCAACACTTCTCAAAGAGCCGCATTCATAAAAACTATCCGCCGGCCGCCGCCCCCTTCGAGTCAACTTTTTTTGTGTCCATACATTCCCAGTACAACCAACCGCCAGAACAACATCTTAGTATCTCCTTCACATCAACTTTTATGTGTGTAGACTTTTCAAGTAAAATAGTTATGGCATTCATTATTTATAAAGACAGGCATTATTTGTTTAGGAGTCAAATATTATGAAAGATTTAATCATGCACTATTAAACAAGTGGAACTGGAGAATTTGGAATGAACACGCTTGTATCATGTCTCAATTGCGTATGTAGATCCTAAAGTAAAAATCCTTGATGTCACATTGCCAACTAATTAAACATTATTTTATAGGTTTCTTTTAAAAAAATTATGTATCTTTATGTTTTCAATTTATTTTCTAGTCTCATTTTCAATATTTAACCTTTATAAAAATATATATATATATATATATATATATATATATATATATATATATATATATATATATATATATATATATATATATATATATATATATATATATATATATATATATTTTGTCGATTACAAGTTTACGATCATTTAACCATATTATATGCATTTTTGACGTACCAATACTATTGCAACTGATTAAGAATTTTTCTCTCCGAGATCCTCATCTGAGTGAGAGCTTGTGTTGATCTGTGAAATCTCTTTCTGATTGTTTTCATGTGTTATAAACGAAATTAAGACCCAACAGCATAGAGTTTGGAACCTTGAGAACATAGCCTCAATTGATTCGTCTTCTTCCATCTTAAATGCCTCGTACTTCTGGATCAGCGCTAGAGCCTTAGTCTCCTTAGCATGAGCATTCCCTTCATGTGACATTCTGAGTGACTCAAAAATGTCATGTGTTGTGTCTTTATTTGTGTTTTTTTCATACTCCATTTTTTATATAGCACTTAACAGAATGTTTCTGGCTTTATGATGATTTTGTATTCTGCTTTTTATGCCTTGTCCATAGCTTTCCTTTCAACCTTTTTTTTCCATCTCCATCTACTGGATGTTTGTAACCATCCAACACCATATCCCATAGATCGGGATCATAACCTGAAATAAAACTTTCCAATCTATCTTTCCAATATGCAAAATCTTCTCCATCAAATTGGAGCTTTTGCGTTGTTGTTATTTGTTGCCATCTTGTGTTCTTCCCTTCTGGATCTTTATCTGACACTGTTAAGTGTTTGCACCCAGAACCAAGAGCTCTGATGCCAATTGAAGGCTTGGAAAAACACTTAGAAGGGGGGTTGAATAAGTTTTTCTTACTTTTTAGATCTTTTACCCAAACAACAAATAAAATACTCAAGTATTTTTATCCTGGTTCGTTTGACACTCAAACTACTCCAGTCCACCCGCCAAGGTGATTTCGTCTCTCTCAACGGGTACTTAATCCACTATAATCAACGATTACAGAGTGCACTACCCAACCGGTGTGACTAACTTCCTCTAAGACTCAGTAGTCCTAGCCCTCTCAAGAATTCTGACCCAATTGGTCTTCTCAAGGAACAAACCGCACAACCAACCGTTGTGACTAACACCTCTAAGACTCAACTAGTCCTAGCCCTCTCAAGAATTCTGACCCAACTGGTCTTCTCAAGGAACAGCAATCAAAATTTTAAATTCTGATTGACTGTGTACAATAATGCTTCTAAAAAGTTGTTCTTCACTAAGTGAAGTTTACACAAAAATTAAGTTCAATAAATAGTAAACTAATTTACAAAAGATAGTTCTTTGTACTTGCAGCAAGTTTACTTTTGGAATGGATTTTGCAAGTTGTTAGAAGTTGTGAGTTGTTCGTACAGACAGCGTGAATTCTCTTTGAATTGTTGTTGAATAATTGTTAAAATCTTCTTTGAATTTGAATCCTTAAATAATGCTTCCAGAATCTGTTTGTTGCTAGTAGCGTGTCTTGGATAATGAAAAAAATAATTATTACATGCTTAGCTTCACGTGACTTGCTTAGCCTTTTATGTAAATAGCTTGCTAAATATTTCTTGGAAGTTGAACCACTTAAGTACTTCTTTTCTTCGCTCAGTGGGTCTGCGTTGTCCAGAAGTTCAACTTCTAACATCATCTTCTAGTCAGCATGATATTTTCCATTTTTGCGCTAGAGTTAGAACACCTTCTGAAATGAAAAATGTACACGTCAAAGTATCATATTTATTCATACAAAATTTCTTATGCTTGTTATCATCAAAAATTTAATATATATTATTAGAAACAAACTTTGTTCTAACAAGTTCCTCTCACAAGCAGGTAAGGAGACTCTTATTAAATCGGTTCTTCAATCTATACTGACATAGATGATGAGCTTGTTCTTACTTCCTTCCTTATTTTGTGATGACATCAAGAGGATGATGAATTCTCCCTGGTGGGGTAATAAAAGTAAGCAAAGTAATTCTTGTCTTTCTTGGGATAGGTTGTCTATGCCAAAAACGGTTGAAGGTATGGGTTTCAAGAATATCAGTGCGTTCAATTATGCGTTGCTTAGTAAGCAAGCTTGAAATTTTGTGAAGGAGCCTACCAGATTAGTGACCCGTTTGTATAAAGCTAAGTATTTTCCTAACTGTGATTTCTTGGATTCTAGGGTTGGACATAATCCTAGTTATGTTTGGAGGAGCACTTGGAGTACAAAATGTGTGGTGCGGGGTGGAATTAGATGGAGCATTAGAACAGGGGTCGATATTCTAGTTTGGAATCATCAATGGATTTCTGATAGTTCAGTGCTAACTAATTCTTGGCCAACTAACCAGGTAGTGGAATCTCTCAAAGTTTCGGATCTTATGTTGCCAAATGGTAAACAATGGAATCAAGAATTGATTTTTCTGCTGGTGGGTGATGTTGTTGCACAAAGGATCATAAATACTTCATTATTTGGTGTGGTTAAAGAGGATAAGATTATTTGGAAACACGACAAGGATGGAATACTCTCAGTCCTTAGTGCGTACAAATATTATATAAATGAGGCTATTGATACTACGAATCTCAGGGTTAACGGCAGTTGGAATATTATATGGAAAACCAATTGTCCTCCAAGAGTAAAGAATTTAGTTTGGAGGCTTTATCGGAACAGTACTCCCACCAAAAGGCGCCTGTTTGATAAAGGTATCGATTTCCCCTCTCTCTGTATTGGTTGTTTGGAAGAAGAAAAGAATAGTTACTATTTATTCTTCCGATGCACTAGGAGCATTGAGTGCTAGGAAAGAGTGGGTTTATGGGGTAAGATAGAATTATTGACTCTCAATGGTGGAGACTTCACAAGTATTATATTATCTTGCTTAAATGAATTTATTCATGACGACCAAGAATTGTTTGCTAATATGTTGTGGAGTATATGGAAAGGTAGAAACAACCACCTTTGGAATAAGGTTGTCGAGTCACCGATTGATATTTGTAGTCAAGCTATTCATATTCTGACAAGTTAGAAAGAAGCTAAGGCTGTGAGATTTAATTCTTCTGATGTTACTAGCAGCTCAAGTAACAAAAATTGGGTTAAACCTTTGGATGGTCGATTCAAATGTAATATAGATGCTTCCTTTTCGCTCGAAAAAATGGGAGTAAGTGCTTGTATTAGACATTCCGAAGGTCAGTTTATTGCTGTTAGACCTGAATGGTTCTCTCCCCATTATAGAGATTGATATAGGAGAAGATATGGGTCTTATGGAAGCTATTACTTTGGTGCACGATATAGGGCTCGATAACATGGATTTCTAAATGGATGCTAAAAGGTGGTTGATATAGTTAACACTTTGAGACCAAATGATTCGGAATTTGGTGAAATTACCCGAGAATGTAATCAACTTATGAATTCTCTTTTTACGAACTCTGATGTCAAGTTCATTAGAAGACAAGTTAATGAAGCGACTCATGTTTTGGCACGGGCGGCTACATCTTATGCTAGTTTTCATATTTTTACTGATTGTACATCTGGTATTCAGGATATTATTATAAATGAAATGAGTTAATATTTTCCTTTCATATTTATATATATATATATATATATATAATATGAACTGTTGATCAAAATTAGAGACGGTCGGGCTGTTGATGATCTTCCGAGCAAGTTTATGAGGAGAAGGGGATGGTGTACCAGCAAGGCACTCTGATGCTAAAGTAAGCCAATGTTCGAAGATAGAAAGTATTTAGGGTTTAAAGTGTAAGAAAAATGATACCTTTCCCTCAAAGATATGAGGGTTTATATAATAGATATTGAGAGATCCTCATTGGCTGCTATATTCAGGTCGAGATATGTGGGTCCGCGAATATAGCGGTTAGAGCTGACTAGGTCAAAACCGGGAAATAGGCTCGTAACTAGTTGTTGTGTGAGGCAGGTGGGACACACCGAGCGTGGCCCTAAGCATCCTAAGTACTGATTCTGCATGACGGGAGTCGGGCAGAGGGTCTTGGGATCCGAGGATACTAGACGCACGAGCGCTCGTAGAACTATATATATATATATATATATATATATATATATATATATATATATATATATATATATATATAATTAACTTTAGATTACTAACTTTACCTTTTTAAATTACAACTCACCAAAATTTCAAAGATCAATGACTTTAGTATATATAACATTGAAGAATAAATATAAACTTACATTTTTTTTTGGTAAAATTCCAGTGATAGCCACTGGTAGATGTTTTTTGTTTTTGTTTTTGTAAGCAATATATATTGATAAGAAAATTAAGGGTTCTTAATTCCGATTACAAAAGAATGAGACAAAATTCAGAAAAGAAAGATTACAATCCAATTGAAATTTAAGATAAATAATATAAATAATTTTTTCTAAATTCATAAATATTACAATTAGGATGAGTAATTTTCCGATGAAAGACCATCTCCAAACCAAATGTTTGATATTTAAAACAACATCTAAAACATTTCACATGTAACTCTTAAAATTAATTTCATTCCTCAGTATCCAAAGATTCCAACAAGTGGGTAACCAAAAACAACCTTCCTTTCCATATTTCACTCTTTTCCTCTTGCTAAAGAAACTCCATTTCAAAAAACTATCTTTGATATTGATAGAAGAAAAATCAACAAATCCTAACCACTTGGCAACCTCCTTCCAAACCAACTGATAGAAGTTGTAACATCAAGACATGGTAAACATGGGATTTTAAACCGACAAATTTGAGATCTTTTGTTGACACAAGTTTCT
This sequence comes from Vicia sativa, assembly GCA_021764765.1. Lineage (NCBI taxonomy): Eukaryota > Viridiplantae > Streptophyta > Magnoliopsida > Fabales > Fabaceae > Vicia > Vicia sativa. The sequence goes on from CM038796.1 coordinate 16,196,573, forward strand.
TCATATTTGATGAGGACCATTGATTAACTTTTATACCCTGCAAACAATCGCTAAATCATGCATTTTTTATTTTTTAGAATGAGTGTGACAAATTGGGGATCAATATGTTTTACTTTCTATTTTTTTTTGAGACAAATCTTGTCACATATCTACCACCATCATATCTAGACGATAAATATTACTATCTCTTGCCTTACCTATAAGGCTAAGAAGTGTTCCAATCAAACTATCACTTGCATTTTTCCTCCACACACATCACATCAAGATATTGTCTTACATCGAGGCTAGACTAATATAGAAGATCAAAGAACACCGACCTCTTTTTCCAAATATTTTTCTTCTATGACCTTTTTGATTCTTTCTAACTAAAATATTAATTTCTTGTTGTTTTTATAAACTTGCTCCTCAATTAATTGGATTAATATCAAACTTCTACTGTTAAAAGCCTTCCACACTCTACGATATGATATGAATGATTGACTCTTACAAATTTTTGATGCCTAATGTAAACAATCTTTTCTATATATTGTAGTTGGTGGAACCATATATCATCTTCACATATAGGACATGCTTTATGTCCCATAACATTGTACCTAGACAAATTATTGTATGTGGGAAATTCATTGATTGTGCAAAATTACATTACATAAATCTTACATGCATCATAAACATCAATAAACTCTTAAATCTTCAATCAATGAAATTAAATAAACACCTATCTATGTATTTATGATTGTTTTGGACCCAAAATCATCATTGATAACATCCTATATTTGCGCTTCGTGCACAACTATGAAGATAAGTTAAAAATTATGATAAGAACAAGCCATGAAGTATGGTTAGGGATCATATTATCCGACGAGTTTATTTCTTCAGTGGCAAGTCCAAGGCAAGGTTCCTTCGCTCAAGGGAAACATCTGGAAATAATGAATGAATTTTCTACCAGTAGAATGAATCAACTACATTGGAAAAATTGTCATCACATATTCTCTCATCTACATGCTATCTAGTATTTTTTGTGTCATTTACATTATCTAACAGTCTCTTGAACCTTTGAATTATCGGTAGGTACCACATCACCTTAGAAGGTGCAATTATTCTGGTTACATGGCCATCATCTTCGACACCACTAAACTTTAATTTATAGTATGAATCCCCACTTCTCGAGCACTCCTTCAAGTTTTCACACTCTTTTTCTGTATAATATTCAATCATTACGACATATGCATGTATTTTAACATAGTTCAAACTCATTTAAGGCAATATCTTCTTAGCCTCGTAACTATTGTTCAGCAACATGTTACCTTCTAGAAGAATTTCTTGCAACAATTTAAGCGATTCAGTGAAACTTATATTCGTCAGCCCTTTTTATTTCTTAAGATTAAATAGTCTTAACACAACTGACAATATAGTAAAAAAAATTCACCCTGAAAATATCATCTCTTCCATGTCACTTTGTAAAGTATCATACACATGGAATTTCATAAAATACACCAATATCACATATTATATAATCTAGGGTGTCGTTCATATCATCATCAACTTTATGTGACAAAAGTATTTTTTTTCACTTCCCCTTATCATACCTATTTTGTATAATTTTGAATAATTCCATCACAACTTAAATAATTAAATTTATTTTTATAAATATTTTTGCATATTTCAGCATATTTTACTAGAACAATAAATAAACCCTCATTATCGTCGGGAATATTTTTTTAGCGAATTCAAAATATTAAATCACTCTATTCTCACACACTTTACTTAATATATTTGCTTTCATATAGCTACGATCCATACTCATATATAGCTTCTGAAATTAAAATAAAAATCATACACAAATAACAACAATGAATATTGCATCTTAACAAAACAACATTAACACTAAATGTTCAATCTCAATACAACAACTGCAAATACTATAAAAATTACAACAATATACCTAAGTCTCAAACACAACAACAACAACAACAACAACAACACCTACAACGTTATTGGTACAACCATGGAGAAATTTTTACATATTAGACATGTGATGAGATAGTTAAAGAAATGTGTTGTTTTGAGGTTCGAGATTCCTTACTTGAACTTCCTTCCTTCTTTGTTTACATCGTTCGACTTGAAGAATATGAAGAATGGTGTTTCGTTCGTTAGGAGGAAAAAAATGAAGAATAATGTTTCGTTCACTCGCTAGGGTGTAAAAAATTTATAAAAAAATGCAAAAGCGAATGAAACTTAACATTCTGGTGTTGAAAAAAATATTGCTTGAAGTTTATATATGGCAGCAAACACGGGGCTAAAGTTAAGTTCTACGTTAATTAAATAAAAAAATATGCAATATTTCCTATCAATTAGTTAATCAACCAAGAGCAAAGTTTATTTTATATTATAATTAAAAGTTAAATAAAATAAGTGCGTTATTTTATTTGAGAATTTCTTATTCCACCTCATAACCTTCTTACGCACCACATAAATTTCTTAAATTTCCCCTCAAAACCGGAAGTATACTTCCGGTGCACACTACCATATGATAAAATATACACCAGACTAGAAATGTACTTCTAGTTATGTACCGGATCTGGAATTCCGATTTTAATCATTATAGAATACAAAAACTTCATTGATTATAATTGATAGACATACATATAATTCATAACATAAACTTAGCAAATACATTTAGTAGTTAAACATAAATCAAACATTACAAATCAATATCCAAGTGGACCTTGCAATATCTTCATAATGTCATCGATGCTTCTTGATAAAGTCACATCTAGCTCGATTGGAACTTTCTCCCGAAAACTTTCATAAGTAGACCACATAGCCCATAAATCAACGTTGTTCTTCAGTTCACAGTTTATGAACTGAAGATTCCCTTCATTATCAATCGATGGCAAGCGATACTCGATCTTCTCTACCTTTCGACCGTCGCCAAAAGGTAAAAGTTCCTACAATGTTTCACGCACCTCTTCAATAGCGGTGTACACAGTGATCTGGAATTCACGAGAAGGTGTGGCGCCGGGAAAATGGACAACTTCAACAACTCATATGATGTTCAATTTCAGGTGCATATCTAGTTTTTTGTGTTGTGGTATGAAAAAATATAAGAGGAGAGGTATTTTTATAGTAGTTGGATGTAAACATGGACCATATAAATCTTATCCTTGTGTCAGTGATAAAACCGGAAATAGAGTTTCGATTTTTAACTTAACCAAAATTAGAAGTAAACTTTCAGTAAATGGTCTGGGATTGAACAACCAAAAACAGAACAGAAAGAGCAACTCTAATATAAAATGCTCATGTATTCAAATATTGTGCATTTGGTCAAACTACACAAATGACTAAATTTCCACATCATAATACATGAACAAAATGAAGTTAACATTAAAATACCTCGGAATTGTAAAACAACATCATCATACAACTCTTTTATAAATGCATTTATTATAACATTCTATGCAGCCATAATTTTCTCCACAATAACACCTGACTTGACCAACTTTACATCTTCACCAACAACCTGTTTTGACCCCATCGTAGGTTTAACCCGACTTCTCACATTTTAAGTAATATAATACCTACAAAGTAATGCGGAAGAAGTGGGAAATACGATTGCAACTGAATTCATTAATGTCGATCTCGGTCGGTAACATGACTTTCGGCATATCCTCTTGGTCCTTCAACATTGACCTACACACCTCTAAAGTCCATTGAAAGTTGTCTCTTTTTCTCACTCTAGAAATACAAAACCAAGAGAGTACATCTTCTCAGTCGACGTAACACCAACAATTTCCAACAACGGGAGCTTGTACTTGTTGGTTTTGTACGTCGAATCAATTATGAGCACGGTAGGAAACGTGTTGAACAATTTAATGGAATCATGATGAGTCCAATAAATGTCTCTAACTGTTACTTCATCATCACCTCATCGGTGCTTACAAACATAATTATTCTCATCTGGAACTTTCAAGAGGTGTTGCATTTCAGTTCGATCCTCTCGAAGGGCTAACTTAGTTTGATAGTGCTTATTATACACTTGTTTGATATTTGATGTGTTCTCGGGTCTTTAACGCTTCAAAGTTGCAAGAATGTTTTTGGGCGGTACCAAATTCAAAGTCATGTTGGAAACACATGTCATCTAATCCGGAAGGAGCCGCCAAGCTATTGGATGACCGGCAAAATTTGGACTTAAATCATGATTGTGTTCATCACTAATCACATTAAATTTCCACTTCTTGTTGGTCATGAGATAACCATGCAACCGAAACGGACAACCACATTTTCTTGTACTATTGTACTTGCGTTTAAAATTTTGAATGCGAGCTACGCATTTCCCGCTCCTTTTGAATGTCAAAATTACAAACGCATTTCTTCTATCTGTACTGTTATCGGACCTTGATATCATAATACCAAATCTTAGTCTGTTGCCTCTAAATGAATCCACTACAACATATCGTCCCGTAATTCAAATTCTTCAATATTTTCAAAATGTTCACGAACATCTACCGCCTTAATTTCAAGAGGCGGTACTACGACCGACGAAACAACTTTAGTCACATCGGGTTTAGGAATGTTATTCTAGGTGCACCATACCTATGTTACATAAATAGAGTTGTTATAAATATTTCACAATGAAAGCTGTTGGAAAAAATAATACAAAGAGAAAACCGGAAATGGACTTCCGGTTTTGTTCAACCAGAAAACGGAAGTATACATCAAGTTTAGACGTAACCTTATTTCTTCAAAAAGTAACAGATTAATGTAGTGAATGAGGGATAAAAGTAATAAAGTTTACCTGGAATTTTACTTTCTTGAGCTATTTCAGATATGATGAACCACAAAATGATGATTTAGAGTGGAAAATGGATTGACAATGGAAAGGGTTTTTGAGAGGTTTGAAGGAGAAAGAGTATGTTATTTCCTTATTACTTTAATTGGCATTATGTTTGGTAAAACTAATATAGTAGCAATTAGTTAGATAGAATTTGTAACTTGTAAGAGAAAGCAGGTGGAAGTTCTATTTGACAAAGGAACATGTTGAGTTGAAATATTTCAACATCTAGACAACATGTCGAAGAAGATGTCTTATGCAGAACCATTCGACATCGCGCTTGAGACCTCAAAGACTGTTAATTGAATCTGACTCAGCAGTTAACTGAATGCAGAATATTATAACCAATATTATGCAATCATATGTGGCACAAGAAGGATCTGGAAAGAATCAAGTCATAATATGTTCAAATGAAGACTTTCTATATATGGAGATATTTTAGGAATATTTGATTGAAGACCTATTTTATAGGAGAATATTTTGCAGATTTGTAACAACTTATGTGTTGTTATTAGAAGCCCAAGACCAGTTGGGAATAGGTTATAAATAGAAGCATTATAACCTAGAAAACTAAGCCAACCAACATGTAAAATAATAAGGGTTGTGTTTGTAGATGAACCATCCGGTTTGCGGGATGGTCATCGTGTTCTCACGCAGAAGCCTTTAGGTAATGAGTTGAGTATTGTTCTTGGAGGAAGCTTAGAAGCAGCTCCAAGTATGTTTCCTTAGCCTAGAGTAATGGTTGAGTATCTGCATAGAAGTGTGTCTTCTCATCATGGAAGTGTGTCTTCTACTTTTATGTGTTTGAAGAGTTGTAGGTGAAGGGTTGTCGATGTAATGGCTGAGGTGTTGACTTCTAGACATCATTGCGATGATTGGATGTGGGATGAGGATATTCTATATCTAGGGAGGACTTAGGTAGAAGGGTCATTGGGTAATGATTAAGTGAGGAGTTGTAAATGGGCGAGTTTACCTTTAAATTGAGACTGCTGATAGTGGACTTCATTCATGGCTTAGTAGCCTCCAGAGTAGGTAGTTAGACTAAATTGGGTAAATAATTCTTGTGTGCACTTTACTTTTCAATAACTACTTTAACTGTCTATATCTTGTTCATGTTGTTAATAACAGAATAGATGTCTCGACATGTTATTCAACATCTCTGACTGCTATACTAGAATTCAAAGTAGAATGGTGGTGATCAACATGGTTGCTGTTTTAATCAACATGTATCGTGCCCAAAATCGAAAGTATACTTCCGGTAATATATAAAATATCCAAGTGGCAACACAATTCAAAGTTCTCGCTACTATAATCAGATGTATACTTCTGGTTCCAAACCAGAAGTGCATCTCCGATTAAGTTTCTTACAATTTGAGGGGTCACACCTTATTTTGACTGATTTGTACAAAATGGATGCAAATCAAAAATATACTTGCGATTTTGAGAAAGGTATTTTCAGTTTTCCATAATTTGTCCCACTCCCCTATGGAGTGGAATAAAAAATTGTCTTTTGTTTCTAAATAAAATATGAAAATGTAGGAGATAGAAATCGAAGCTCAAACCTTAAACTCAGTTTCTTTCTGTTGAACCAAAAATCGAGAGAATCTGTGATTTATATTTCATTACTAAAAATTGGAAATTAGGGACAGAAATTTGTGAGGGAAATAAATCTCTCACTGCGATGGATTTAGTGAGGGAAAACCATATAGATGATGAATCATAAATAGATAAAAATTAGTGAAGAAATTTGCGAAGGAAATTTTCCGTCACAAAAAATCCCTCACAAAATCGATAAAAGTAAAAATTATAGATGAATATTATTCCGCCCCAATATTTTCGTCACAAATTCCCTCGTAAATGTATTAGATATTTTTGTGTGGGAAATATTCCCTCTCTAACAAATTTTTTTATTTAACATAAATAAAATTTAAATTTCTTTATAATAACATGTATTATATTTTAATTAAACAAAATAATATTAAATATTTTTAAAATAAATAATTATTAAAATTAATTGTTTATGCTAAAATTATTGCATGTAAATAATATAAAAAATTATATTATATTTTTTGATGATATAATTTTACGATATTTATAAATTATATTTTTATTGTGTTCCCTTTTCGCTCCCTCTTATCCCCAAAAAACATTGAAACTTTCTCTTCCTTCTCCTATTCTCTCGTTGGACCTTAACTTTCTCTTTGTCTTCCTGGATCCAAATGCATATTCGTTATTCTTCAAATATACGAGTGTCAATCACCTCCTTTGTGGTTCCGATTCTAGGTTACGCTTCTGTTCATGCCTTCTAGTATATGAAATATAAGTGTGGAGAAAAGGTTCAAACATGCTAATATGATTTTAAATTTGTTATTTTCATATACTTGTCAAATTGAACGAGGTGTGTGGATTTAATGTATAATGTTATAATGCTTCTAAGATCCTTTAGCAGAACTAATCATGAGAGTAATGTTCATAAATGTTTGTTTCTGTTAGTCTATTCAATGGCAAGGGATGGAAATGAGCTTGATTTGACAGTCCTGTCATTGTCATCTGACACTACAGATGCGGTTATAAGAGCTTGGGAGTTGTTGAGATCAAGGATAATCCTTTATAACTTACATCTCAGCTTGCAAATCTTATTATGGAAATTCTTGCAGGGAAATGTGAACTTGGTTGCTATGAGGTTAGAAGAAGATTTTCTGATCGACGTATTTGTAAGTTCTTTCAAAGATATTATGTGTGGTTATGAGGTTAGAAGATGATTTTCAGGTCTTGCAGTTGTGGAGTTGGAATTCCACCACTGTGTCATGTTAAATCTAACACACATCCAAACAGGTTCTTAGTAGTTTCTTTTGTCAATCACACATTGCAGTCCTTTATTAAGGGAAGAATACATCTTTTCTCCTAATGATATGCACTTGTGCTTAATAATAACTTGTCATATCTTGATAACATGGGAAAATTATAGATTGGAACAATTTGTTGAGAAGTGTCTATGAATAAAACTAAAAAGATAATAAAGAAAATAACTACAGATATGCATGATACATTAACTACTGTGGCTTATTTTATTGGTTACTTTTTCTTTTGGTTTTACATGCCTAGGTAGGTCAAGTTTTACATATTCAAGATAAAAAAATTATTGTTATAATAATATATATAAGTGCCATTTGACAATACATGTTTTGCTTACATACATGGTGTATGTTGTCATTGAAGTATATTGGGTTTCTTAAGGGGACTGTGATATGTAGGTTCTTTGAATGTTATAGAGATAAAGACCAAAAAAGAAAATAAATATTTGATCTCATTGTTCATTGGAGAGTTTAAGGTATGAAAGGATAAAGATGAGTTAACATAGTTAATATTAACATGTTTCATAGATGAATGTGTAACTTTGATCTCCTGATCTCTATTGTTATCATATAATGTGTCATTCATAATAGTACTCTAGTTTGTGTTATTCATAATTGTTGGGCTTGTTACTAATAAATTGGAATGTATAGGGTGAGAAAGAAGATTGTTTTAGATGATTGGATTCTACTGAAAGACTTGTGAGGAGTTGATTTGTGCATTGGAAGAAGACTTGCTTTGTCTTCATATACTTCTTGAAATAGAATATAAATTTGTAGTAAGAACAAACTTTTGATTGTAATATCTTAGTGTCAAGAAAAATGCTAGTACTATTTTTATTGTAATCTCTTAATTTCAACAACACTTGGTATTACTTTAGTTGTAATATATAGTTTCAAGAACACACTTCTAATACTATTAGTTATATGATTTGGTGAGAAATATTTGTTATATTCACAAATATAATTCAACGTGTTTCTTATTGTGTATTATTTAGCATAATAAATTTATCTACGTTAATATCATGAATTAAATAATGCTGCAAATTTAAATAATCAAATACATTATGCAATTTTCACTAATTATTAACAGATAATAAATGTCACTAAATCAGTGTTATACATTTGTGAGGGAAATAGATTGTCACATATTTGTGACAGAATGAATCTCTAGCAATTAGTGGAGTATTCATTATTCCCCCACTAATTACCGACGGAAGTATATGAGGTGATATCAAATTTTTTCACCATATTTACTGACGGAATGATACTATTAGTGACTGATTTATCCCACTTTATAGGAAAAAAACTTGACTTAGTTGAAAACAAAGAATAGAGTAAAAACCAAGAGGACACTAATTTTTTCTTATTCAAAGGAATTCTCAATCATAATTGATATACATATAATTGTTTGGGACATGGTAGGCACGAATACCATATCTCTGTGCAATCTTTATAAGGATAGAAGTAAGCTCTTCTGGTTTGGAGAACATGACCATGTGATCAGAATCCTTAATCACTTTTATCTCAGCAAATGGACCACTTCTCTCAATTATCCACCTTTGAAAATCTTCTGTTATTAAATTATCCTTTTTACTGATGATAAAAATTTTCGGTACCCTTCCATTTCTATCATTAGTAACTGCTGTTTCCTTCTTCAATAATTCAACATCACTATAAAGAGGATCACGTCTCACCAGGGACAATGCAAGGGTCAAGTCCTACACATTTTAGAATGCAAAATTACTTGATATTAATAACATTTAAAATCTAAATGTTCTAATATTCATCTGAAAATGTTTATATATACCTCAGGTGGTGATAATTGATACAGCCTGGATGCCAGGAGTTTCAGTCCAGGCAATCTCGAAGCTGCGAGTTTGTTGGGTCGATCAAAAAAGAGAAACTTCGACTCTATTATAGAATTGATCCTTCTAGCTTCCTGCACAATAGGTGACTAATTTGATATAGTTTTGAGGGAGGGGATAAAATGAGTTTTGTAGAGTACCTCTTGAAGAATTGTAGGGTAGGTAAGATTTTGACTAAGCACATAAGCAGTAACAAAAACAGCAACAGAAATTTTATCTGGAAATTTTTCCATAGCAACAGAGGTAGACACTCCACCAATACTATGACCAACGATTATGACCTTCTCTTTTGGAGGAAGAGATTCCATAAAAGTGATCAAAGGTTCATAATACTGTGAAATTTGATGAATCTCTTGAACCTGTATTGGATTGATACCAGAAGCAGCCAAATCAACAGTTGTTACATTATGACCGGCTGATTTAAGCATAGTTGCAACCTTATACCAACACCATGCTCCATGGAATGCTCCATGAACAAGCACAAAATGCTCACTACTAACACAAATGAAAGGAGAGAGAGTTAACAAGAAAAGAATCTGAATAAAGTTCATCTCTCTTTTCATCATCTTGTTACTTTTGGCCTTTTAAATAGTTCTCTATACACAGTGATTCAGAAAAACACTTTACTTAATGATGTAATTAATCTTATTAAATTTTTTTATAATAATTTCTTCATTTATATCATTATCACCCTCAACTGATAGTTTCTTTAAAACCAAAAAAAAAATAAAAAATAAGGTTTTAACGATCACGGTCGCTTTAAGATCACACTTTTGCAATTTCCATCAATACAAGAGTTGTAATAGTGATGATGGTTTTAAATTGCTCTTGCAGTTGCGGACATTGCGGTTGTGGTTATTGCGGCTAATGCGATGCGAATTGCGGTCATGCGGTGTGAATTTATTTTTATGTTCCTAAAGTATAATACTTTATTATTTATTTTATTTTTCATATATCATCCATTTCGTGTCTAACTTTTCATATATATCGCATTAATAATTGGTCTTCACTTAGAATTTCTCTAATCCTTTTAAAATATATCTTAAGTCTATGTTATAAATAGAATGGAAAGTAGATGAAATATTTTTTTGCAAGCAATATATTATCTGTTGCGGGCTAATGCGGCTGTTGCGGTGTTATAATGCGGTCGTTGCAGCGTTATAATGCAGTCCGCAATTTAAAACTATGATAGTGACTATGATTGCTGCAGTGTAAGCTAATTACAATTTATTCTTTAACATAAAAAAAAAAAGAAATAACAATATTAATATCGGCATAGATATACTGTATTGTTGCGGTCGTTTTCAGGGTCCTACCTTCTATAACTTGTGAACACTTCTCAAATCTGTAAGAGACAAAGACGCAACTTCATAAAAACTACCCATCAGAACAACTTTTTCTTATCCCCTTCGTGTGACTTTTATTTGTGTCCATACATTCCTAGTACAATCAACCATTAGAACAACTTTTTCTTATCCCCTTAACATCAACTTTTCATTGTGTAGACTTTTCTCGTAAAATAGTTATGAAGTTCATTATTTATAAAGACAGGTCTTAAGATAATTTTCTTCTTTATTTGTGGTTGTCATCTAATCTTAGCCAAGTATATATTAATTAATATTTATGAATGTCATAAAATTGAAAAGTTCAATCACATTAGATATTTAATATGTATGGATAAAGAATAATGACAATTAAAACAAATTATTGGAACCGGAGAATTTGAAATAAGCACGGCGTTATCAGGTCAGAGTTGTTTTCTTGTAGGCATGGAGAACTTGAAGCAAAAATCAAAATTGGTTCTCCAATTCCATTAAGGGCAAGTAAGAAAATGGAAAAAAAAAAACATTGACTTTTACCTTTAATGTCATTGTTCCCAACTCTGACACAATTTCAAAGATGATTTTGTACGTTGGAAAACATCAATGGATTTTCTGTCCATTCAAGCTATTCGTGTTTGGCCAAAAACCTATAATGCAAGTATTAATGAGGATTAAGACACGTTGAGGATTTTCTGTCCATAGAGCTGGATAGCCTATGGAGACAAATGTTAAAAGTGTAATTTCGTGTGTCGAAGCTGTTTGCTCGACAAAAAACAAAGTGTAAAAAAAATTGAATTGATGTGTGGAAGCAGTTTGTTGCACACAAATTTGATTTAAATCTAAAATAGATAGATTTAATTTAGATCTAAAATAGATAGATTTGATTTAGTTTCAAAACAGGTATTTTTGGCGTTTATAGTTTTGGACTTTTGACTTGGGGAACAACTAACCTAAGATTATATATAGAGTGAATAATCTCTATTTTTGTAATCAATTCTTTAATTCAAAGTATTTGTTGTTGCAAGTGAATAATAAAGTTTTTTTTACAGTTTGTGGGTGTTACCCTGAAATTTCTTAAGGTATTCAAAGGTACATATTAAATGCAAATGTCCTTGTGAACTAAGGGTCGATCCTTAAAGATAAAGGTTTTTTAGAATATTGAAATTTATGACCAAGAAAAAATGCTAAGACAAGGATGTCGAAGAAGAGGTACGTCGACCAGATGGATAAAGCGTAGAATTTGGTCGATTCGACCAAATGTTGAATATCGAAGGAAGTAGTCGAAGCTGAGCCTAGTCGATTATAGAGGATTCTGGACTTAGAAAAATTTCATTATTTTTCTCTTGTTAAAAGAAAGCGTCGAAGTTGGGAGCAGTTTCCTCTTAGAAGTCAGAAGTGGAAAGATTCAAAATTCAAAGTCATGGCCAGTTATCAAAAGTTTCGTGTGTTGTTTAAGCGTCAAATAGGTGGTGAAATCCTGTGAAGCAGTTTCTTCAAGTTTTAAATACCATCCTTAGGCAGTTATTTTGTAAATACTATAAATAAGTCATCTCAATGTAAATTTCGGTGTGTTCACTTGTATAATCAAATCACTTGCAAAAACTCTGTTCATTCCGAGTGTCAAGAAGCAAAGAGTTCAAGAGTGCTTGATGTACGTGAATCACCACTTTTATTTCAATGCAAAACCTTTACATTTCAGTCATTTCTTTTGAGTCATTTACTTGCATTCTGTTCACTTTTCAACAATATCTCTGCGTTATCGTTTATGTTGATTCTCTTTTCGTAACAAGCTTCGAGTTAACAAAAGAGTCTGTCGACGCGTATTTCGTTTAGAAGAAGTCTGGGGCTCACAGCTTTCTCTCGATCACGAGTCACCGTTAGTTGGTACAAATCATATTGTGAAGAATTAGATTGTTAATCGTTTCGTTTAGACTCCTTCTGTCGGTCACGAGTCACCAGTCAGTCGAATTGAGTCTAACTATAGTGTGGAAAGCCATTGTATTTGTTCCCTTAGTCTTAGAAAACCATTTCTTGGATAAGGATTTCGACAGAACTAGTACAATCTCAAAAAACCTTAGCACATATCTTAAGATCAACTGGTCGATCTTGCGAGTAACCCTTTGTTTTGGGACTTTGGGAGGACCAGCGGTTGTTTACCATTCTCCACAGTAAACAGTGGGCAGAGAGAAACTCTCCAGAAAATCATTATCTTCATTTCCTTTCTTTCATATATTTCATCGTTATTGTGTGGTGATAACAATCTTGTTCATCAAAATTGAGAGAAATTCATCATAGATTTTGATGGATTTCCAACAACACAGATGTCTAGAAAAACTCAATTATTTGGTTTGAAATTGATGCTCAACAAGTAGGAAACTTGAATTGAATTGGCTGGGAGAGGTGTTATCAATGGAAGGCACAATCTTGTTTGTCCCTTCTATTTTGATGCAGATGTTAGTATGAGAGTGTAATCTAAGAAGGGTTGAATAAGATTTTAAGATTTTTCCGTTATTTTAGAGATGTTCTTATGCACTTATATTTTTCGAAAAATATATTGCGGAACTTGTGAAGTAAAATGTGGAATTTAAACGCAGAAAAATAAAAAAACACAATGATGTATATTAACTCCACTTTCCAATCAAAGATACATAACCCCTCACACCTCATTAGAGATTTTCACTATTGTTAGATTTTTGTAAAATATTTCAATAATTGGTGATCAATTATTTCAAAATATTTCACACCTTGTTTTGAGGGATTATCACAATTTTTTTATATATTAAGTTACCCCACACTGTGATCAATTACAATAATTAAACAAATTTTAATATATGAAGTTATTCTTGAATCAATATTTTAATAGACAATCGTTCTCCTGTTTCAATGTACAGTTCAATAATATATGAACCTTAAGTGCTCAAAAAATATTTTAAATTTTTTATGAATGATTTGAATGTTATGCACAAAGTTTCAATATTTTTAAAGAGGTAATTTATATTTATTTTGCATTAAATACATCCTAAGAAACCTCTATGAATTAATGTTGATGTTTGAGACATTTTCATGAAGGTTTGCAATAGCTTAGAATGACAATAGATCATGAAAAAAACACAATTTTGAATTCTGTGTAGGAGTTCTTAAGCCAGATAAACTAATACCAGACATAAAAAGTGCAACAATTTTTAATTTCAAACCATTGTAAAATTTCAAACAGTAACATATTTTTTGAATCAGGTAACCACACTTGACTTAAAACATGCAAACAACTTTTTATGCCATCGCTTAAAATATGTTTTTGCATGATATTATGAAAACTTTAGAGATGAATACGAGTGTTAATGTTTTAGCATATAAAGTTTATACATAATGAATTGCAATTGAGTATATTAGCATCAACATCAATTTCCTTTACTTGGAAAATATCCATAGGCTTATGCATTCTTGATTCCAAAACTTTTTCTTCTTTGATAAATTTTTGTCTTCATCAAAACAAAGCTAAGATCGATGAACACATCATCTTCAAAGAAGAGAATGTTTCACATCTATCTTGACTTTCCCATTATCCAAGACACATCTTATCCCTCGTTTCTTCTCCCTAGAGATGAGAAAAACGTAGAGGAGAGGCGGTACCTCCCTTTAGGCGACCTCACATTGTTACTCATTCTTAAGGAGGTCTCAAGTTGTTTCCCTAGGAAAGGTTATTTTTGAAAATATCACACTACATAGTCCCTCTGACATAAGCCATTTTTCAGAGGATGAAATTAATTTTACTTTCGGCTACCTGCAATATTTCGAGGATTGGCGTTTTCCTGACAAGGTTTTTGTCGTTCCTCAGAAGTTAAGGGTGTTAATACGATTATGCGTCTTACCTGATGAGGAGTTAAGTATTTCAAATGGGTCATCTTTTAGGCGAGACTTTATCGAGCCCTCTAGAAAAGCTTGTCACCAAGGCTCTGGGGCTTAACATAGGTCGCGCTTATTAGCACGATTTTTGGACACAATCTCATCCAAGGAGATACTTAGTCTCTAAGGAGATAACTTTTATTGTTTTGGAGGACACTAATTCTTCTAGTGGTTTCATTTATGAAACCCGGCTGACGAGGTGTTGATTCCCTCAAATGGGGCATTTTCTGGCGAGACTTCAATTGAGTCCTCTTGAAAGACTCGTCACTAAGGATGTAGGGTTTTCCATAGGTTACAACTATTAGGCGTGAGTTTTTAGACACAATTTCTCCCAAGGATATATTGAATCCATCACGCCAGAGCTTTTATAGTTCTGAGGATGCTAGGTCCTTCAGAGGTTGCATTTACATGACCCGGCTAAGGAGACGCTCATTCCTCGACGGAGAATTTTAAGGCGTGACTTCATGAGCACTTTAGAAAGACTTGTCACCAAGGCTCTGGGGCTTGACATAGGTCGTACCTATTAGGCATAAATTTTTAGAGACAATCTCGACCAAAGAGATACTGAGTCCCTCAAGCAAGAGATTTTATTAGTTATAAGGATGTTAAGTCCTTCACATGTTGAATTTACGTAACCCGGCCAAAGAGATACTAAGTCTCTCAAATAGGACATTTTTCAGGCGGGACTTCTAACTAGCTCTCTAGAAAGACTTGTCACCAAGGCTCAAGTGCTTAACATAGGTTGCGCCTATTAGGTGTGAGTTTTTGACACAATGTCTCTCGAGGAGATACTTAGTCCCTCGTGTTAGAGATTTTATTCAACTTGGTATAGCTCGTGATGACAATGCTACTACAAATAACACATTTTATGACGAAGCCTACAAATCGAACAATAAAAAAAGGGTATAGGTCCTAGGAGCGCGATGTTTTATTTTTTTAAATAAAAAATATTAGCCCTCGGTTTTAAAATCGAGGAAACATAGCTATAAGGGAGCTTGCCTCGACACCCAATTGTTGCATTTTATGTTTTTTTCAATTGTGTAATTAATATTTCTCACTTGTCACCTTTCCAAATTTAATTTTTAGCTTGGTTTTTTTAATTAATATTTACCTCGGCTATATGATTCAACTGGGAGGTAATATATTTTGCATTAACAATTTCAAAATACTATTTTGAAAATATTATTTTAATAGTTTATATGATATATTTAAACCCCTCAATTTTTTACTAAAACTGACTTGATATATCTTTAAATGATTTCCCATAATATGACGCTATTGTTTTTTTTTTTAATATTTTTTATTTCTAATTAATAGTATCACATCGATATTTATGTAAAATCGACGTGACACTTCATGAAATACTTTAGGCTAATATCTAATTTATAACGTTTTAGTTATCTATCAAAGCTCAAACGTTAGTTCATCACTCTCGTTTCGCAAAAAAACTTAGACAACTTTCAAGCTGATATTCATGAAAACTATTACATATATTCGTCAAACATCTTTATTGCAACAGGTTTATTTTTCACTAAAGTGGTTTATATATCACTTTATTTTTCATTGAAATAGTTAATTGATCATTTTGTTTATGGTTTCTACGTTAGTTTGTCTATTATTATTTTGTTTATATGACTTTCTATTTGTTTTTACTAAAATGTTATTGTTTGACTCACGTTAGTCTGTTAATAGTGATGATCAATTCGACAAGCACCTCTTATAAACATCTGTTGTAACCTCTGTTAATACTAAACGTACAAGAAAATCTAGAGATGCCACGATGTTTACAAAGGTGAAAAAACCAATGAAACCGATGTTTGCTACCTAGTTAGAGTTGATGTAGAAATCGACAAGGCTTATGGTGAACGTGTTGAGGATTTTATGGGTTACATTGTGTTACAAGGTAGCAGTAAAGTGAATATTTTGATAGATAGTTGGCACAACGTTGATGATGGATTGAAGACGACATATGGACCGATATTATGGTATTTGTTTTGAATTTTGTGATTTGTTTTACAAGTATATTTTTTGTCTAATACTAATAACATCTCTATTGTATAAACATATGATGTGTTCTTTGTCAATCCAAATGATAAGCACATGAAAAAGAAAATACTTTCATATTGTGGTGAGTGTTGGAGGGATTTTAAGACATAACTCACCCATGATTATCTTAAATTTGGAGAAGATAAAGAACAACCTCCATATGAGGTGTATTCATATATTGATCAAGATGTTTGAGAGAAACTTATAGAGTCTCGCACCACTCCTGCTTTCTTGGCAAAGAGCCAAAAAATAAAGAAAAATCGAGTTAAAAATATCTATCCACATAGATTGCCTCGTAGAAGATATCAGAGACTTGAACAAAACTTGACTTTGTACGTTGAAACAAAGAATGAAGTAAACAATAGGACACACTATTTTCTTCTTATTCAATGGAATTCACAACCATAATTGATAATAGAAATATAATCCCAACCCTTACACATAATTGTTTGGGACATGGTAGACACGAATACCATATTTCTGTGCAATCTTTAGAAGAATAGAAGTAAGCTTCTGTGGTTTAGAGAACATAACCATGTGATCAGAATCCTCAATCACTTTCATCTCAGCAAATGGACCACTTCTCTCAATTATCCACTTTTGAAAATCCTCAGTTATTAATTTATCACTTTCATTGATGATAAAAATTTTAGGTACCCTTCCATTTCTATCATTGGTAACTGCTGTTTCCTTCTTCAATAATTCAACATCATTATAAAGTGGATCAGGTCTCACCAGGGACAATGCAAGGGTCAAGTCCTACACATTTTAACTTGGAGTTAGCTACATTAAAATGCAAGATCACTTGTTGTTGATAACATTTAAATTCTAAATGTTACTAAAAATCATCTGAAAATGTTTATATATACCTCAGGTGGAGATAATTGATACAGCCGGATGCCAGGAATTTTGGTCCAGTCAATCTAGCAGTTGCAGGTTTGTCGGGTCCATCGAAAAGAAAAACTTGAGTCCATTAAATTAGTGATCCTTCTAGCTTCCTGCTTGATATTAACTAATTCAATATAGTTTTGAGTGTGATAAATAAAATGTGAGTTTTGTAGAGTACCTCTTGTTGAATAGTAGGGTATGCGAGATTTTGACTAAGCACATAAGCAGTAACAAAACTGCAACTGAAATTTTGTCTGGAAACTTTTCCATAGCTACAGATGTAGACACTCCACCAATACTATGACCAACGATTATCACCTTTTCATTTGGAGGAAGAGATTCCATAAAAGTGATCAAAGGTTCATAATACTGTGAAATTCGACGAATTTCTTGAACCTGTATTGGATTGATACCAGAAGCAGCCAATTCAACAGTTGTAACATTATGACCAGCTGATTTAAGCATTGTCGCAACCTTATACCAACACCATGCACCATGGTATGCTCCATGAACAAGCACAAAATGCTCACTACGAACACAAATTAAAGGAGAAAGAGTTAATAAGAAAAGAATCTGAATGAAGTGCATCTTTCTTTTCATCATCTTGTTACTTTTGGCCTTTTAAATACTTTTTCATACATAGTGATACATAAAAACACTTTACTTAATGATGTAATTAATCTTATTAATTTTTTTTAATAATTACTTAATTTATATCATCATGCGATGTTTTCTCTACACCTAAAAATAATAAGGTTTTAAATAACGACAGCAGTCGTCTTGTTAGTTTTCGCAATTTCATTGGTACAAATGTTGTAAAAATGATTGTGTTCATCCGAATTGTTAGTTAACCGCAATTTTTTATTTAACATAAAGAGTAATGAATAATGATATCAATATCAACATTTATACCGTTTTGTTGCGGTCGTTTTCAGAAAAATGACTTGTTAACACTTCTCAAGGCTGATAGAGACAAAGACCAACCTTCATAAAAACTACCCACCGTGAGAACAAATTTTTCGTATCCCCTTCGCATCAACTTTTCATTGTGTAGAATTTTCTCGTACAATAGTCATGACATACATTAATTATAAAGACAGGTCTTTTGATAATTTTCTTCCTTATTTATGATTCTCATCTAATATTAGCTAACTATATATATAATGTTTATGATAGTGTCATAAAATTGAAAAAAGTTCAATCACACTAAATATTTAATCTATAAGGATAAAGAATAATATGAATTAAAATAAATGATCTTCCATAAAAATAAATTTTTGTGCAATGTAAATAAGGCCAAGAAAGAAAAGGGCTTTAGAGTCAACCATTGTCAAATATTTAATCTTGCACTATTAAATAAGTGGAACGGGAGAATTTGGGATGAACACGATTGTATTGGTCTAAGTTGCTTTCTTGTAGGCACGGAGATATCACAGTGCCAACTGATGGAAGAAAGAACTCCGGCCTTGTGGTAGAAGGATGTGAAATAAGTTGGTATATCCATTGTGAAAGAGCATAATTGCTTCTTGACACACTGCAGGTGTACACGTCTATGTAAAATAGTAAAAAATTATTGAAACTCAATGACTAATGGCTTAATACCAAATTATATTCTATCATTGTAAATCTAGAGCAACGAGTAGTTGAATTTTGGAAAATTAAGTTTATGTTTGGCAAAATACTTTTTGAGCTTATAGCTTATATTTTATAAGCTCATATGGCAATAAAAGATCTATTTAGTAACAGTCTTTTTATTATGAGCTTATAGCTTATTTTACTAGCTTATAATTTATTTTTCAGACGCTATTTTAAATAGTGTTTTAGCTTATAGCTTATCGTTTTTCTTTCTTTCTTACCCTTATTATTTTATCTAAAATTCATTACTACCCTATATAATTTATTTGAATTTAAAATAAAATTAATTATATATTAAATGTCTTTTATGTCATTTTAATTTATCAACTAATTGAACCGTTAATTTTACCAAACACTTCAATTAGCTTATTAGCCATAAATCATCAGTCATCAACCTTCAGCCATCAATCATCAGCCATCAGCTATCAGCCATCAGTCATTAATCATAAACTATAAGCTATCAACTAGCTTATCACTCAGCCGCTACTTTTACTAAAAAGACTCTAAGTGAAAAAACACATAAGTGAAATACAACTTAATTAAAAAGCACTTTTTGAAAAATAGCTAAAATAAAATCACTTAAAATATAATAAGTGAGTTAGTACTTAGGGTCAGGGACGGAGTCAGAAAATTTAGGATATGGGGGCAAAATATATATATGTAAAGAATTTAAGGGTAGAGTATTGTCAGTGTAAATAGATGTTACATTGACATCCAATCAGAATATTTTGAAATGTCAAATCATAAAATATTTTAAAATTTGTAGGATGATTTGGCGTTTTACATGATTGTCATTGGTTAACAGTCTAAACAAAATTATTTTACACCGTCAGTGCATCATCCCTTCTCTCATATATAAAATATTAAATATATATTTTACATATATTTTTTTATGTAAAACTAATTTTATGTTTATTAAATTATTTCTCAATATTATATAACTTTGTTATAATATTTCAAAAAAATCAAACATTTATATTGTAAGACGTATTTGAATTATATATAATTATTTTACAATAATAGTTTACATATCTATTTAATTATATATTCAAAATATAAAAATTGCTTTTAAGTATGAAATATCTATTACTTAAATAAATAAATAATAAATATTATAACATATTTATGAACAAAAGTAAGTTTATAAAGTATTATAAAGTATAAATAAATAATTTTAATCTATTAGAATATAGAGTTTTAATTGGCATCAATAAAAGTCCATAAATATGTTATGTTGTCTTAAAAATACATTACACGATAATTGTTGTGAGTTGGATGCCTTGGAACAAAATATAAATTTGTTGCTTAATGATAAGAAACAAACAAGGGTAGAATATATATATGAGGAGCACGATGAACACAAAGGATTGGTTATTAACTGATATTCTTTCCTTTATCTTCAAATAAAGATTACAAGTATACAAGAATAACAAATAACCCTCTGACCTTAAATTAGGATTTGTAGTATGCAATGATGAAAAATTAGTATGCTATTTATAATAAACCTAACATACTAAATTAATGGGCTTTTATCACAAATACTCATTACAAACTAACATAGGGTACAAGCTAACTTAAATAATTGGACATAACAAACATGCCCAATTCGATATTAACATTCCTAGCATCCTTCGACACTACAAGCTAGAACACACTTCGAATTCAACTTGTAACACTTCGAGAACAGCATGTGAACAACCTTCTATTGCATG
This sequence comes from Vicia sativa, assembly GCA_021764765.1. Taxonomy (NCBI): domain Eukaryota; kingdom Viridiplantae; phylum Streptophyta; class Magnoliopsida; order Fabales; family Fabaceae; genus Vicia; species Vicia sativa. Next base: position 16,217,630 of record CM038796.1, read on the forward strand.
CTAAACTCTGCCGATCCGTCGAACCAAAAGCTATCCTTCGACCCAATAGAGTTCGATCCAATATCTCACAAATCTCCACCTTGGAACAAACTCTATTATGAAAGAACAAACTAGCTTTCTTCATGCAGTTTTATCAACTACATATAGTGGAAAAACTTGCAACTTGGCAATGTCTTGGTGGTCGTATCAGCATTATTGTAGTCTGTCGAAACCTTCAGCACTTGGACTTCTCCACGCTCGATTACTCCTCTGACAAAATTCAACCTCACATCAATGTGCTTGGTTCGCTCATGATAAGATGAATTCTTTGATAGGTGTATTGCACTTTGACTATCACATTTAATAGTGATAACTTCACCTTGAATTTTTCAGCGCCTTAGCAAAACCTTCAAGCCATAATGCTTCTTTCACAACTTCAGTTAAAGCAATATATTCTGCTTCAGCGGTTGATAATGCAACAACCTTCTGAAGTGTTGCTTTCCAACTAATTGTTGTACCAAACAAAGTGAAAACATATCCAGAAATAGATTTTCTGGAATCCATACAACCTGCATAATCAGAGTCGACATATCCTTCAATTACTGTTTTACTATCTTCACCCAAGGCTCCACCATAAATTAAGACTCTGTTCAGAGATCCATTTATGTACCTTAGAATCCACTTCAATGCTTGTCAGTGAGCCTTTCCAGGATTCGCCATGTACCTGCTTACAAGACTTACTGCATATGCTATATCGGGTCTAGTACAAACCATAGCATACATCAAAGAACCTACTACATTAGCATATGGGATGCTATTCATATAAACTCTTTCGACCTCAATACTGGGACACTGATCAATACTCAACTTGAATTGACGGTTTGTTGGAGTCACAACATGCTTTGAATTCGACATACCAAATTTTTCGAGAATCTTCCATAAATATGCCTCTTGATATAAGCATAATTTTGATTTCTTTCCATCTCATCGAATGTCAATCCCAAGAATCCTGGAAGCTGCTCCCAGATCCTTCATTTTGAAATCCTTATTGAGTTCAACCTTCACCCTCATTACCTCTTCGACATTATTGCTTGCTATGAGAATATCATCAACATAAAGTAACAAAATAACAAATAAATTATCAGGGCGAAATCTGAAGTAAACACAATGGTCGAACTGACTTCTAACAAAACTTATGCGTGCTGATTGCAACTTTGTTTGTCTTAAAGAATCTAGACCGGAGTATACAGTCCTATTGCGTGTAGCTTTAAAGATTATCAAATCTCAAGGGATTAAATGTCGAACTATCGCTATCTTAGGTTACTACATAAATCTAAGGCTAACAAGGTAATTGATTTCGGGTTTTAGGGAACCTAACTGAATAAAGTCTAGTTTAGATTCATGGGGGAATATCGGTATGTAATGGTCGGACTTTAGGGATATATCAACTCATTGACTCAATCGGATTATCAAAACAGTCTTCAGTAGAAAATATATGTTTGAAAACCCTCTTCTCACACTCTCGTGTTTATTGATTCAGATCATATAATCAAGCCTAAGTGAGCGCTCTCGCTGTATCATTTAAAGTTTAAAAGTAGTTTTTGAAAATAAATAAGACCTAATTAACTTAAAATCGCTCTCGTTGTATTTTAAGTTAATGCACAATTAATATTGTCCAACTATTATCTCAAACTCTCGTTTTTATTGATCCTAACTTCTATTTGTATTTTACTCTCATAATAAAACATTTGATGTTTAAATATAGTAATTGAAACCAGAAAATCATTCTTTTAAAAGGATCAGATCAAATGGCGTTGCTAAACCCCGTCGGCTATATGACCTTACATACCAATAAATAAATTTAGCCTAGCATGTTATAAAATTCAATAATAGAGAAACAGAAATAAATAACATCAGACAAATTAAACCCAAGCATATCAGACAATTTTTGGCAATAATAAATTAAAACAATTAAATTAAACCTGAAAATAAAATTGCGCAATATTTGGCTTAGCGTCAGGTGTCTCCCACAGGTCGGTGAGATCTTCCTTTATAGCTCCAAAAATTAAAAGCGAGAAAGAATATAAAAGCACGATTCTAACGTAAGGTTGGAATTAGCAAAAGTTCGCAGCAATCCCCAGTGTGGAAATTGCTACGAGAAAAATAAAAACAGAAACGAAAATAAATAAACTAAATCGGAATCGGAATCGGTAAATAAAACTCAAAGAAATAGTACTGAAAAAATTTGGCAGAGTAATAGTAAAGCAGAAAGAAAAAGAAGTGTGTGAAAAATGAGGTAAGTCAGCCCTATTTATAGAGGTAGAATATCTTTCATAAGGGCTAATAACTCTGTGAAACTTTTATCCGACCATATATTACCCGCCTTTAAGTTGTACAACTTTAATACCACAGACAATCTTGTGAATTTTGTACAACCATTATACAACGGTTTCTTTGCATCGCTTACCAACCTCTCGAACATTTTGGGACAATCATTAAGATCTTCTTCAAGTGCTTTTGCAATCTCTTCTACTCGATCATAATTGGATGTATCTGTGCAATTGTCGTTTGAAGCATAGGTCCTCTTATCACCCGATTCAACATTCCCGTTACTTTTCTCACCATGCATATTCCAACATGTATAAATTCTATCAATTCCATATCGTATTAAATGTGATGCCAACTGAACCGCGTTAACTCGGTTCCCATAACAGCAATATAAACAAGGACATGTCATTCGACTGGGGTCTTTGGCGTGCACAACAGCAAACTTAACAAATTCTGATACCCCATTCTCGTACTCTTTCGATAATCGATTGGAATACATCCATGTCTTATCCATGGTTTTACTAATTAATCTAAACAAAAACAAAAAATTAGGGCACAAAATAGTATACTGTGTTTCTTCCAAAACGCAAAGTATACACGAAATGGATCTGTATCAAGAAAACGCAACATATTCACGTAATTTAAGACAAATTCATCACAATACCAGTAATTTGAGGAAGAAATTTACCTCGGATTTATCAAACAACAATGTCGAGAAGTCAGACTCACGGAAACACAGGGAACGACCGATGTACATATAAAATAACATCAAGGATAAATTATAACATATAAAATAATTCAAAAACTTATATAATGTAAAGTTTCTTAACACGTTACAAATACATTGATTTATATTAAATTAAGCTTTTAAATATGCTTACACAAAAAAATTGTTACTTAGACCTTTTATCTTTCCATTGTTTTGCCCTAACGTTTTATGACATGCCTCTCAATCATATGGCACGATGTAATATGGCATAAATATGGCATGACAGAATGATGAAATTCCTAGCAACATAATAAAAACTAGCAACAATATTGTACAAGCTCAAATGTCAGTTGTATGGTATGCATGTTATATTAAAAAAAAGTAATAATTCAAATTGAACTAAAATTTTATGATAAATACAAGTTAACTTCTAAAATCACAAAAACAAAAATTTAACCAGGTTTCTAACTTCTTTCCAATATCCGGACAGCAACACACATGAACAGATATGCCTCAAAATACCAATTCAAACATGTTTGAATAACTCAACACCAACAAAGCTTCAATTGGATTTAAATTAACAAACAACTCCATGAGTTCAATACAAACTTCCAAACAAAACATACTCAAATAACATTGTATAATACTATCAACCAAAATCTCCTTCCAACTTGACACAAACAAACCATAAACAAACTTCAACTTAAACAATAACAACAAAAATGAAAGTACCTTGAAGAATCTGGAGACGAGTAGAGGCATTGGGAAGGTGAGTTCTGGGACGGAGAGAAGCAAAATACGACGAGTTTTCGGCCGTGAGAGGCTGAGGACGAGACAGAGGTGGAACGGCTGGAGACGAGACGGAGGTGGAACGGATGGAGTTCTAGGACGGAGAGACAGCAAGAACGGAGGTAGCACGCAGAAGGAGAGAAGAAGATGAACAGGGAAACGATGATTTTTTGAGAATGAAAGAATGAGTGAGTATTTTAGGGTTTATTAATTTTAGTTATAAAATCATCTATGAAAGCGCTTTTAAAAGCGCTTTCTAAAGCTCAAATATAAGAGCGTTTTTTCCTTGCTTTCGTATCATAGGCCTATAGCAGCGCTTTTAAAAGCGCTTTCTTAAGGCCAGCTATAAGAGCGCTTTTGAAAAGCACTTTCTAAGGTTAACCTTTAGCAAGCGCTTTTTAAAAGCGCTTTCTTAGATGAGATTTTTCTAAGACCTTTAGCAGCGCTTTTTGAAAAGCGCTTTCTTAGGGTATCCTATGAAAGCGCTTTTTTTTAAGCGAAATTATTTTAAGGCCTATGAAAGCGCTTTCTCTTAAAAGCGCTTTCGTAGAGGTGCTGCCAAAATTTATTTTTAGCATAGTGTTACTTTAGTTTTAGATGTACTTATTAAAATATAATTTTTAAGAGTTGGCACCAAAATATATAATTTTTTTTAAATGATATAGTCTTAATTGGAGATTAGAAAAATATACAAGTGAGAACATAGAGATTTAAATATGAGCCTTAGAAACATATGACTTTCGTCTAAATGTAAGCAATAAAGAATATACGGAATTAAACTTTAGCAAGAGGAGAAGTGTGTCTAGTTTATAGATGGAAGTGTGTCTATGGTATAAAACAACAAAGAAATAAAAGAAAATGTAAACTATTCATAAATTTAAGTTGAGTGGTTGAAATGGAAGAGGGTCTCAAGTGTTTTATGTATTTCTCAAGTACTGCTCAAATTAATGGATAAAAATTAAAAAAAATTTTACAGGAAAAAATTAAACTTAAATGTATGGTTTGAGCATTTAGAAAGAAGACAATTTAATTTTGAGGTAAGAAAAATAAATTAGACAAAAGATGGTCAAATAAATAAAAATAGAGACAAATTTAAAAATAAATAAAAAACTTTAAGAAAACATTAAAAAAATATTTGAGATTAATGAATTAAATAAAATTATAATATCTAATATAACATCATGGTATTGATTAATCGACATAGTTTATCCCAATTTAATAATGAAGTTACAAACAAGAGGATTCTCTCTAATTATTCTTGGTGAATTTCTTAATTCATCCCATGTTCTTCTTAGTCACTCCTACGAAATTCCATTTTTGTTTCTGATATATCGGAAATAAATTTCTGGTTAGCATCATATTTAATGAAATACAGTTTGAGTGCAAACCGAAGATTTACTTACGGTATGCTACCGCAAATAAATTTTTGGTATATTGGTGAACTTATTGTCATACCCCAAAATTTGCCCTCCATCTACTCAAGAGATTTCATACACCCCTACTCAAGGATTCCTCAAGAGTTGATCAGACAAACTCTCTCCTAGACAATCAACCCAAACTAGGGTTTGGTATCTCTCAAGTCAAGATGAACTTCCAACATCTCCAATGGCCTTCATGCCTCCTCATATGCTTCAAAGATTCTCCATGTCAAGTTTCAAGCTTCACAAGTCAAGTTTCTCGACAATTGCTCGGATGGTTGAAAATCTGTATTGGACAAAAAGTCAACTGTGGTCAACATACAGTCAAAACTTCTGATTTTGGTCAACATCCTCATTTTGAAGTTGCATTCATCATTTGATCAAGGGTTGATCATGATTCATCAAGAAAACTCAAGATTTGCTCAAAAGTCAAACTTTCTAAATTAGGGTTTCTAGGTGAAAAGTCAATGAACTTTGACTGATCATAACTTTCTCATACTTTCTCGTAAATTTTCCCACCAAAGCTCATTTTGAAGGAAATTCAATTCTCTACAACTTCATGTCTCACAAGAATGTCCAAAAATGCTTCATTTGAGAGGTATAGCTCAAAACATTACAGTCATTTTCAAAGTCAACAAAAGTCAACTTTTGTTTTGAAGATATATTGAGCATGGTAACTCCAATTGAGATGAAACCAAAGACATTGTTTAGAGGACTCTTAGAGCTTTCAAAAGTCCAAGAACACTCAAAATGTGGAAAATTGAGCAAGTTACACCATTCACAAGTTGGGCAATTTTGAAAGAATGCACAAGAGAGATACTTCAAAAATCAAATCTTTTGCAAATGGGCCTACTTTTTCTTCATCCAAACTTATTTCTCATGCAATTAGGAATGTCCAAGCCCAATGCCACGATTTTCTATTTTATTTTCCTATTTAATTTGGAATTTATTCATTTAAATACAAATTAATTTGAAAAATAAAGTATAAAATCAAAATTAATTGAAAGATTGATTTTTATTGCTTGCTTGTGATCCAATTAACCCATAAATGCCAGCAATTTCGAAATTGAATCAAATATGGGAAGATTAGATTGAAATTGGACCAAAGTTTGAAAATTTGATTTCATGAAAAAATCAAAATTGATTTCCATTGATTATTGATCAATTCTTTCCAAAATCAATCCCAAATCCATCCAGCATATATACTTGATGCATATCAATCACAAGAGAACCAAAAAATTGCTCCAGAAACCCTAACCTAAAAGCCAAAAATCGTGTTCTTGAAGCAATTTGCAACCTAGTTCTTTGTTTTCAATCGATTCTAAGGTGTCTATTGCATTCCTTGATACCTCTTGAGTCGATCCGACCTCACATTGCATTGCTCAAAACCATCCGTAATCAAGGAATCACGAATCGTTTGTTCATACTTTTTCAAAATCGTGTTTCATTATTCATGCATTATTAACAAGTTTTGATGTTTGTTTCATGCTTAGAACAAAGTTTGCAAGTTATCTGTGTTAATTGCATTTCCATGGCTCAAACGTAATATGCCATAACTAGGGTTCCTGAGCTCGATTTAGGGCTTGGCTTATTAGGAAAAATTGGACCACGAGACTAGTACCAATGCATTCGGAATGATGCCCTGAATCGAACCATGGCTTTAGAATTAATTTATATTATGCGTGCTTGATTTTCGTTTTAGCCAGGGCTGTAGCGTCGAGCAAACGCCGACGTTGAAGTTTCAAAAATTCAAATCGAGGAAGATGAAGTTTGGCGCGGAGACGAGGCAGTGGGAGAGCGACGCGTGTTTAACCCACTCACTCCGGATCTCAAACAGTGAAACACACATGGCGTAGTGGTAAAGGCGTGTACTGTTGTTGGATGCTCTCACATGTCTCCAGTTCGATCCCTGGCCATGACATTTCTTTTTACAAGTTTGCAAATCTCATATTTTCTCATATTTTTCATGTTTTAATATTTTTGCATTGTTTTAATTTCTTTTCATATTTTTTATTCTGCATTAAAAAATTACAAAAAAAATATTCTCTTTTTACATTTATATTCTGAAAATGTTTATTTAATTTAATAAATTTAAAAATATAATTTTTGCATGCATATTTATTTTTATTTATAATTTAGCATTTAAATCATTGTAAATTAGTTTTTAATTACTAAAATGCATCTAAAAAATCCCAAAAAATTATTTTAGCTTATTTATCTTATTTCCAGCATGTAGTAATTTTTCCATATTAAAATTTGCATTTTTCTAACATTTTTTCTCTTGTTCGATTCATATTGCATTTTCCGATTTCTTCTTTTTGTACAGGTTGATCCGATTCAGACGATTGTCTCTTTATCGTTTTATCATTCTATTTTTTCAATAATGTAATTGTTCATGGGATGTAATAGTTTAATTTAGGTCTTTATTTTCCGCATTTTAAATTATGTATCTGCCCCAAAGCCTTGTAATAGCGTAGGACCTTTACATTTCCGCCTTTACATTTCCGCTTTTACTTTCCGCACCCTATAAACTGTTAGTAACTAGGCGTGTATGGCAAGATAATAATTGAACATAGCCCACTAATTTTCAAGATAATATATTCTGAATTCAACACACTTCTATCACACACGCACCTTTAGGTAATTCTCTCGATGCCTTCGATTCAAAATGGTCATGTCCTCGAACGAGGTATCCTAGCACCGCTGCTTCCAAACAAATCATCATAGTCCCTTCGATACAAAGATCATAAGACCCACGATGTCGCCTCCGAATACATGATCTTGACCTCGATTGTAGCCTACGAAAATGATGATAGTCCCTTCAAATGTGCTAGGATACTTCCTAAGTTGCTTTCTATGACCATCCGATGTCCTTCGAATGTCCCGCTACATCCAACGAATGGAGCTACCTACTAACTAATGGTATGGCTAGCTTATTCTAAACGAACGAGAAGTACGAAAACCACCAAATTCGAGTGGGTAATAAGTCTTTAGTTGCTTGCTCTATCAAATGCTTTTCACACCACACACTTTTTCAAAGTTCAAATTATTTTCAAAACGAAACATTTCAACACTTTGTATACACTCCTACATGAGTCATTACAAAGTCAAAGCGAAATGCCTTTTCAAAACATTTTTGTCAAACACATAAAGCAATTTTAAAAAAGTTATCTAAGAGCAACTAAGAGCCCAGAATAAATCACGGATGGAAAGGGTGCTAATACCTTCCCTTTTCATAACCATTCTCCGCACTCGAATCTAACGAAGGTCTTTTCTCATACTTTTACCTTCCCTTAATTGGATAAAATAAAAGTCGGCGACTCTTGCTATCCGCACATTTGGATACAAAAATCCTACAAAGTTAGTTCACCGTGACATGAATCGCGACTACTGGGACACACCTAAAGAGAGAATTGCCTTAGGATTTCTAGATAACCTTTATTGCTTTTGTTTGACTTGTATGCTTTATCTTTAAGGGTTGCTTGGGTATTATATTGTTGGGGATCCTACACCGATCCGGCCTTTTAGGTAAGTAGCATTAGATCATCGCGACCGCTGACGATAACTACGCGGTCAACATGATGGCTATGTTAGCGTGACACTTTGGTTGTCCCGATACTCTTCATTCCCAAGTTGAAGAAAGTATTTGGCTTCGGTGTCATCAAGCGCTAACTAAACTTTTAGAACCTTAATTGACCCATCTTGGCCATTAGAAGGTAGTGAGATGGCTTTTAGTGTAGACCGAGGTTGGTTGATACCGATGCTACGCCATTGAGATTAGACTTTGGGACATTTTCGATCGACCACCGTCGATTGAAATAAGTGCCTACGAAAGATCTATGATATGAGATTCCTAGAACCGGTTATTATTATAGGACAGATGAACCAACTCAAACTTTTGTGGGTAATCACCTATACCTCATGCAAGCCTTAACCCTAGGCTCATTGTGTGAATTGTGTGTGTGCTAAACATGACATCATGACATCATTCGCATTGCATATCATTTCTAACTATTTCAAGGACCTAGGGATTTATCTTTGCTTTTTGTAGGGATTATGGCTTCTAGAAAGACTATCCGAATCAACTTCATGGGTATCCCTTCTCAACTCAAAGAATTGGTTTCAGATTCCCACCATGCTCTTCATCAAAAGACATGGTTATCTGCTTGATTTGGTTATCTCCGGTTTTGAAGAAGATATGATGTCCTATTCATTCTTTGATCCGAAACACCATTGCTTTACATTTGATTATCGTTGGTTCCTACCTTGAAGAGTTCTCTAAGCTACTGGGATACCTATTCTTGATCAAATGTCATTCACCGTCTAGAAAAGGTTCCTAAACGAAGACATTGCATCCGCTTACATCTTAAGCGCCGATATTGAAGCCAATTGGGAAACCAGAAGTGGAGTTAAGGGTTTACTTTCCAAGTTCTTAATTAAGAAAGCCCGAGAATTCTCAAAGTTATGAGTTTCCATGCATTTGAGAACATTGTGGCCTTGCTAATTTATGGTTTGGTTCTATTCCCTCGGATCAATTCATAGATGTCAATGCCATCAAGTTGTTTCTTACCCGTAATCCAGTGCCTACTTTGCTTGGAGACATCCTACATTCTCTCCACACTCGTACTACTAAGAGACAAGGAACTCTCATGTGTTGTATACCGTTACTTTCAAGGTGGTTTATTTCGCACCTTCCTCCACGCTTTTGAAGAATGAACAAAGGTTGAGATGGTCTCAAAGGTTGATGTCACTCTCTCATTCCGATATCCGTTGGAATCTTTTCTCTCAAAAGGACTTCACATTCATTGAGCGTTGTGGAGAATTCCCTAATGTACCACTCCTTGGTGTAAGGGGAGGTATTACTTACAACCCTTCCTTAGCTCTACGCCGCTTTGGTTTTGCTCAAGAGATGGTCCACATGATATGCTTCTCCAAGATGTTGTGTTCGACTACAATCACGATCTCCAGAATTACCGACGAAGGTTTATACATGCTTGGGGCATGGTAAAGAAGACTGATACCAAGACTTTGGGGCACCCGAACTCCATTCCTTGGGAACCTTACCTCAAATGGGTGCGAGCTCGAGCTCAAAACCTCATGATGCCATTCACTGCTTTACCAGAATTATGGAACTGTTGCTATAGGTGACGACCTATGTTCTCCATCCTGACATGCCTACTGATTTTGAAGACTTGAAGAGATCCTGGATTCAACTAAAAGAAGAAAGGGATACCTTTGAAGCTCAGTGTTATGCAAGTGAGAAGAAAGTGTTAGAGTTGACAAAGCTACTTCATGAGGAGCGAAGCATCAACGCCTACAAGAGGAAGCCCATGGAGACTTAGAGCTTTAGGATTTTTATGCTTTTTTTTATTTGTTTTGAACTATCTCTTGTACTTAAAAAGAAAAAGAATAATAAAAGAGTACTAATAAATGTTTGTTCATTGCTTGTTTAACAAATTTAAATCTCTAAGGTCCTTGAAAACATTGCATTGCATTCGTGATAAACATTGCATAGCATAGCATAACATTGCATCACTGTACATTGGAGATTGGTTTTCTCATTTGCTCGCTATTTATTTTAGCAATGGCTCTTGAACAGATCACAAAGATCTCCGTGCTCGAATGCTCGGGCCAAAGAGATGTTTACCACTTGGTCCAAGGCCAAGAAGATTTGAAGAAGCTCATCAACAAGAAGAAGAAGGTTGTTGGTCCTCAACATGGGACGCTTCAAAGGGGTCCAAAAGTGGTCACGGATCGAGCTCTCTCAAGGAAGTGTCCATACCGAGGGGAGTACCAAGGGTGATGAAAGTGAGCGTGAGCCAAAGAAAGGAGGAGAGGACCACCTGATTATAGCCAACACTGATGAAGATGACAAGTACAAACAACTTGAAGACCGTTCTAATGCGTGGAAAACTTGAAAATATCCGCTGAACTTTGATGATCCGAGTCTTGTTCCGTGTTGTGATTCTCCCAAGTTCAAAGTTCCAACTTTGCCAAGTATGATGGCATGTCTTGCCCTAAGCTGCATTTGAAGTCCTATGTCCGTAAGATTAATCCCACACTTGATGTAAAGTTGTGGATGCACTATTTTCAAGAGAGTTTGTCCGAACCCGCTTGGAATGGTATTATCACCAGAGAATGACCGTATCCGTATTGGAGTGACTTAGCCGATGCTTTCATGACAAGATGAGTAATAATGTTGAATTGACACCCACTGCATGCAACTACAAAGCATGTCTATGGGTCGTGACGAAGTTCAAGGAGTATGCTCAAGGAGAGATCTAGCAGAGTTCAACCACCCTTGTCCAATAGTGGAGTTGGTTGATATGTTTATGGGAACACTTACAGCCCATTCTTCAATCATCCGATTGAAATTCTTCATCCGATTCACCGAGCCGATATTGACAAAGCAGCGATTGAGGCCGGTATCAAGAGTGGAAGATTCATGTAGACATCTTCAATGCCGCTAAGAAATCTTTGGTGGTAAGAAAGAAGCTAATGTATGGTCGAAAAGAGCCAAGACCGACCGTGCTCAATGGGGCGTTGTGATCTCCAATCCTACATCAAGACAACCTCGCCGAGACAACGCAGAACTGAACACGCCACGAAGATTAAGATCAACATGCCATTGTCGCAAGCCTTGCAACACATGTTGAACGCAGAGCCGACACCTGAGGGATCCTCCTCGAATGTCAATACTCATCTCCAGTACAATCCTAATGCTAAGTGTGCTTACCATTCCAATAGCCACACAACGACAATTGTTGGGCTCAAGAACAAGATTCAAGATATGATCAAGCTAAGCATTGAGTTTGACCCTCCGCTGAGACTCGAATGTGATCAACGCGCCTATGCCTAACCATGACAAGAGCTCCAATGTCATTGGTGATGATACTTATGTTTTCAACATAGATGACCCGACCATTCCTCCGATGATAAGAAGAATTTGTTGCAAGCGTGTCAATCCAGATGCCCGTAAGATTATCGGTGCCCATCCGCACCATGGATGTGCTTGGTCGAGAAGACGTGTTCAAGGTATGATGGAAAACCGTGAGATACTATTTCAAACCACCGTGCGTAAGTTGTGTGAAGAAATGTCTAAGTTGAAGATTGACAATGTGAACGAAGCCGCACCATCTGTGTGGGATACCTTGGGGCAGCCAAGTGGAAAGTATGATTACATGGTGAAGTACACGTCTCGATAGTTACAAGATTCCTATTGAAGATGTTAAGGCGACCGGATGGGTGATGAGTTCCTAAGATTATGCTGATGTTAACACTATAAGGATTTCCTCACGATCCCGTGTCTAGAGTGGCCTCTCATTATCACTTCCAAGACCATATTCCTCCGAAGGCTATCCTTGGAATTATGGAGTCGATGTTTACTATCACTTGTCAAACAAGATCCTCTCGATTATTGAAGATCTTATCAAGTTTCTATTCCCGACATCGACAACATCACCGGATCCAAGAAGGTGACCAACGGAAGAGTATTCTCCGTAGATCTCTCTCCAAAGACATCATGACTCAACGCATTCCGCTACTCAATCAATCCCGCCAGAGGGAAAGAACCTGACTCATCCCGCCAACCGTATACCAAAGGAAGTTATCAAGACACCAAACAAGAAATGGAGGACATTCAAGATTATCAAGAAGAGTGATTACAATGTTGTGGAATAGTGGGGACACCGTCCAAGATCTCCATGCTTGCTCGCTTGTGCTCCGAGGCTCATGCTAATGCCTCGGGAAGTTTCAAGAATGCTCATGTTCCGCAAGACACTACCACTAATCAATTCGAGGTTTGTATTGCTAGCCCGCGCCAACAACGCCTAGGCTTCTCGATGTCGATTTGACTCCTTCCGAAAGAAACACAACAAAGCCTTGCACATCTCTGAATGCAAGGCACCACACTGTCTCATGTTTTGGTTGACACCGGCTCGCCTCAATATCCTACCAAGACCGCTTGATAGACTTGATGTCAAGGGTTGGTTTCGAGACCAGTGACATAATCGTGAGAGCTTTTGATGGTTCTAAGCCAAAGGCTTGGAGAGCTCACTCACGCAAAGTCGGGCCCGCACTTTTGACTCCACTTTCTTTGTCATGGACATCCGCCCACCCTACTCTTGCCTACTGGACGCTCTTGATACATGGGCGTACTGCTACTCTACCTTGCATCGTAAATCAAATACCCGTGAAAGGGAAGGTTGTTACGCATGTGGTGAAGAAGAATATATGGTCACCATCTCAACATTCCGCTATCTCGAGATGGAGGGTGAATTCTTCGAGAATCCTCGCAAGCTTTTGAACACCCGAGTCATGCCTGCTGACTCTCCAAACACTCCCGAAGATGCTAAAGTTCCGCCTAGGATGGCTTCATTGAAAGATGCTCAAGCTGCCGTTGAACAAGGAGGTAGTGCTATTTGGGGTCGCCCCGATCTTCCTTTCAAATATGACAAGACCGGTTTAGGCTTTACTATCAAGGGTCGAAGATGATACGCGAACGCTACGCCAACTTCCTTTCCGCATCACCGAGTAGAATCCATGCTATAGAAGACAACGAACGGCTTCGACATCGCAAGTGGATCTTCCTAACTCCGCATCAAGGGCTCAAGAATTGGAAGACCAAGACGCTATACCAATCTCCTTTAGCCGTGAGTAATTGCCCTTGTTTTGTTTTTGCTTTTCGATTTCTTTATGTTTTGAATAATAAACTTTGAAAGCCTAGTGCCTTGCCCGGGCATCATGGCTCGCTTCATTGGTTATTATCTGTTGTTTGCGATTTTCATTCAATAAATTCGTTGGAATTTTGCATTCAATTGTTTGTTTTCTTTCTTACTTTATCACCCCTTCAAAAGCTATGTGTTTCTTACACACACCCACGTGATACACCGCAGAATCACTCCGAATCTCAAGTAATAACAAATATGCTATTGCTAAATATGACTTCGATAATCCGATCTACCAAGCCAAGACGAAGTGAGGAAGATTGTGAAGTGGCTGTGAGAACTCTGCTGATCGCTACAAAGAAGAAGAGCAAGTTATACAGCCACACGAAGAGCAAGTTGAGGTTGTGAATTTGGGTACCGACGAAGATGTAAAAGAGATCAAGATAGGAGCGGTCTCGAGAGCAAGTTAAAGAAAGGTTGGCATGATGCTATGAGAGTATATCGAGGTTTTTGCTTGGTCATACGAATGCCGGGTTTAGACATTGATATTGTGGTACACCGATTCTTTACAAAAGAGGGTTTTCTCCCAAAGAAACAGAAAGTTCTGCCGATGCGCCCCGAGATGTCGAAAAGATCAAAGCCGGTTATGAAGCGCTTCAATGTGTGTTTAGTCACATTTCATCCACAAAGGTTGTGTGATACGGTGAACCGACTTGTAGGATTTTGTATCCAAATGTGCGGATAGCAAGAGTCGCCACCGACTTTTATTTTTATCCAATTAAGGGAAGGTAAAAGGAAAAAGACCTTCGTTAGATTCTCGAGTTCGGAGAATGGTTATGAAAAGGGAAGGTATTAGCACCCTTCCATCCGCAGCTTATTCTACTTGCTCTAGTCGCCTAGATAACTTTTTAAAATTGCTTCGTGTTTGACAAAATGTTTTGAAAAGGCATTTCGCTTTGACTTTGTAATGACTCATGTAGGAGTGTATACAAAGTGTTTGGAAATGTTTGTTTGAAAAGAAATTGAACTTTGAAGAAGAGTGTGTAGGTGAAAAGCATTTGATAGAGCAAGCAACTAAGAGACTTATTTACCCACCTGTAATTGGTCGCTTTGTTGTACTTACATTCCTTTAGAATAGCGCTTAGCCATACCATTAGTTAGTAGGTAGCCCATTCGCTGGATGTAAGCGACATCGGGACATCGGATGGTCATTGAAAGCAACTTGTAGGAAGTATCCTAGCACATTCAAGGACTATCATCATTTTTCGAGGCGACAATCGAGGGTCAAGATCATGTATTCTGAGGACATCGCGGGTCTTATGATCTTTGTATCGGGACTATGATGATTTGTTTGGAAGGCAACGGTGCTAGAATACCTACGCTCGAGGGACATGACCATAGGCATCGAGAGAATTACCCTAAGGTGCGTGTGAAAGAAGTGTGTTGATTTTATATTTTATCTTGAAATTAGTGTGAGCTATGTCCAATTATTATCTTGCCATACACGCCTAATTACTAGCTGATAAGGGTGCGAAAGTAAAATGCGGAATGTAAAATGCGGAAAGGTAAACCCACGCTATTACATGGCTTGGGGTATATATAATTAGAGTGCGGAAAGTAAAAGTCCTAAATTAAACTATTACAACCCATGAGCAATTACATTATTGAAAAGTAAAATAAAAACGGAAGAATCGTCTGAATCGGATCAACCTGTGAAAGGATAAGAAAATCGGAAAATGCAATATGAATCGAACAAGAGAAAATGTTAGAAAAAATGCAATTTTAAATATGAGAAAATTAATATATGCTGGAAATAAGATAAATATATTAAAATAATTTTTGGGATTTTTGAAAAGGTTTAATAATTAAATGCAATTAATTAATGATTTAAATGCAAAATATAAATAAAATAAATATGCATGCAAAATTATATTTTAAATTTATTAAATTAAATAAAGGTTTGAATATAAATGCAAAAAGAAAATATTTTTAGGTGATTTTTAATGCGTAATAAAAATCATGAAAACAATTAAAATAACATGCAAATATTAAAATAATTGGAAAATAGAAAATATGAAAATATGCAAGTTTTGAAAAAGAAAAGGGATTGTCTCAACCAGAATCGAATCGAGACATCCCTCAAACCTTGAAACCAATACGCGACCACTACACCACACGCGATCCGTGTTTGAAAACGGACTTAGTGGATTTTCACACGCCGTCTCGATGAGTCAATGCACGATCGATGGTGGACCCCAGCATTCAAACGAATGAATCGTAACCGGATCGCGCCACGATACTTCCTCACGGCCAACGACGGAGCTCTAGCTCCTGGCCTTCTCCGATCGACCGGAATTAAAACAAGAAAACACGCAAAATAAATGGAAAGGGAGACCCTACCCCTAAATCGACCCTCCCGAATCCATTGGTGATATCGCTTTTAAAATGCTCAGATAACCTGCTCGATTCAAAATCAACCCTAACAATGGCAATGGATGATTTTTACGTGTATGCTTGCATGTAAAGCATCAAATGCACTCTAATGAATGTCCTGAACATAAACAAACACAAAAAGCATTAACAACACATGAATAATGAAATTAATTTATAAATGTACCAAATCGAGCAGCACTTAGATCGAGTTCGCGCCTGGCTTCAGTGAGATGTGCTTTGCTGTCGGGAACCTCCCCGAGCAAGATTGAATGCTCAAAACACCTTGAATTTGGCCGGAAATTGAAACCTAAAATTGCAACTTTATGGAAAATTTTGGCAAAATAAGGTTAGTAAGGGCTAGGGTTTCGTCCTCAGTTTCAGTGTGTATTGTCGGGCAATTTATAGAAGAAATTTGGATGGCAAAAGGAGGAAAAAGATTGCTTCTGAATGTGCAATATTTATTTAAAATAAAATCAAATATTGAAAAATATATGATTTTCTCATGAATGTGGCTATCACGACTTTGTAAGGGTCATGGGCCTTCTTGGACATTTAGGAAGATATAAAATCATTCCTTTGAGAAAATGTTTAATTTTCATATTTATATAATTTATTTTTGAATTAAATGTTATAAAATTCAAATATAAATCATAAAATAGAAAATAAATTCAAGGCCAAGCATTTATGGGTCAAGAATAGCATTATGAACAAGTTTGGATCAAAAGATTATAGGCCCATTTGGAAAATTTTGCATTTTGAATTACGTCCTTTGTGCAATTGTCCAAAATTCCCCAACTCCTAATAGTGTATCTTGCTCAATTTTCCACATTTTCGAGTGTTCTGGACTTTTGAAAGCTCTAAGAGTCCTCTAACCAATGTCTTTTGGTCTCATCTCAATTGGAGTTACCATGCTCAAAATATCTTCAAACAAAAAGTTGACTTTTGTTGACTTTGAAAATGACTGTAATGTTTTGAACTATACCTCTCAACTCGCTTCTTCGTGGTCTGTATAACTCGCCTTCTTGCTGTAGCAACCGGGCAAGTTCTCCGGCACTCACAATCTTCCTCACTGCCTCGCTTGGTAGACTTGGATTATCGAAGTCATATTTAGCACTAGCATAGCAAGTATTAACGAGATTCGAGTGATTCGCAGCAGTATCACGGGTGTAAGAAACACATAGCCTTTTGAAGGGTGATAAAGTAAAAGAAAGAAAACAACAATTGAATGCAAAAGTCCAACGATTTATTGAATGAAAATACGCAAACGATGTATAATAACCTCGCAAACGAGCCACGATGCCCTGCAAGGCATTAGGCTTTCAAAGTTTATTGTTCAAAACATAAAGAAATACGGCAAACAAAACAAGAGCAATTACTCCCGCTAAAGGAGATTGGTATGACGCCTTCGCCTTCCAATTGCCGAGCCCATGATCCGAGTTGGGAAGATCCACTTGCCGATGTCGGGCCGTTGTCGCCGCCTTCATAGCATGGATTCCACTGTCGATGCGGAAAGGAAGTTGGCCGCACGCTCGCGGCGATCATCTTCGACCTTGATGGTGAAGCCTAAACCGCCTTTGTCAAATTTGAAAGGAAGATCGTGAGCTGTCCCCAAATAGTACTACCTCCTTGTTCAACAGAGCTTGAGCATCTTTCAACGAGGCCATCCTAGGCGAACTTGTGTAATCAGAGGACAGGAGAGTCAACAGCATGACTCGTATTGTTTCAAAAGCTTGATGTGGAGTCTCAAGAATTCACCCTCCATCTCAAGATAGCGAATGATCTAGATGATCGACTATATACTCTTCTTCACCACACCGTAACAACTTTCCTTTCACGGCATTTCAGCTCGATGCAAGGTAGGTACAGCCGCCGCCCCATGTATCCAAGGGCCCAAGTAGTAAGAATGTTGGACGATGTCCATGACAAAGAAAGTGGAATCAAAAGTCCGGGAACCGACTTTAACAGCAGAGTGAGCTCTCCAAGTATCGGCGCTTAGAACCATCAAAAGCTCTCACAATAATGTCACTGGTCTCGTAACCAACCCTTCGACATCAAGTCGATCAAAAGCGCCTTCAGGATATTCAGAGCAGGTAACCGTATCCACAAACATGAGATAATGTAGTGCCTTTGCATTCAATGGAGATGTGCAAGGCTTGTTATGTTTCTTTCCCATAGAGTCAAATCAAGATCGAGAAGCCTAGGCCGTTGTTGGCAGCCTGTGCTAGCAATACAAACTCGAATCTGGTCATGGTAGTGTCTTATGCACATGAGCATTCTTCGTAAACTTCACCAAGGCATTAGCATGAGCCTCGGAGCACAAGAGCAGAGCAAGCATGGAGATCTTGGACGAGTCTGTCCTAACTGCTCCACAACATTGTAATCACTCTTCTTGATGATCTTCGCCTCCATTTCTTGTTTGAGGTGTCTTCAGAATTCCTTGGTACTTCTCGTCGAGCAGGATGAGCAACGTTCTTTCCTCTAGCTGGGGATATTGATTGAGTATCGGAATGCGAGCCGAGTCGCAGTTGTCTTTGGAGGAGAGATCTCGAGAGAATACCCTTCCGCTCGTCACCCATCGGATCCTGATGTTGTCAATGTCGTGAATAGAAACTTCAAAGAAGAAGATCTTCAATGGTCGAGGGTCTTGCTTGACGCCATGATAGTAAACATCACCCATATTCCAAGGGATAGCCTTTGTCGAGGAATATGGAACCGGTCTTGAGAAGTGATAATGAGGTGCCACTCTAGGCACGGGATCACGAGGAAACCTTATTGTGTTAACATCAAGATAGTCTTTCGGAAATCACCCCATCCGGTCGCCTTAACATCTTCAATAGGAATCTTGTAACTATCAGAATGTGTACTTCACCATGTAATCATACTTTCCACTGGCTGCCCCAAGGTATCCCACACAGATGGTACAGCTTCGCTCGCATTGTCGATCTTCAACTTAGACATTTCTTCACACAACTTCCGCATGTGTGGTTTCGTAAATAGTATCTCACGGTTATCCATCATGCATCGAACACGCCTTCTCAACCAAGCACAACCATCAGCGCAGATGGCACCAACGATACCTCCGGGCATCCTGGTTGACACCGGCTTGCAACAAATTCTTCTTAATACCATCGAGGAATGGTCAAGTCATCTATGTTGAAAACATAAGTATCGCCACCAACAAAGATTGGAACTCTTGTCATGGTTAGGCATAGCGTTGATCACATTCGAGTCTCAACAGAGGATCAAACTCAACTGCTTAGCTTCAATCATATCTTGAATCTTGTTCTTCGAGCCCAACAATTGTCGTTGTCGTGCCTCGGCTATTGGAATGGTAAGCACACTTAGCATTTGATTGTACTTGAGAGGAAGTGTTGACATTCGAGGAGGATCCTCAATTAGCTCGCTTTCAACATGTGTTGCAAGGCTTATGACAAAGGCATGTTGATCTTCGTGAATCGCCTTCGTGGCGCTGCTCGTTACGCTGCTGTCTCACGAGGTTGTGCCGATGTAGGATCGAGATCACAACCCTCTACGATTGAGCACGGTCGGTCTTGGCTCGGCTTTTCCGACCATACAAGCATTGGCTTCTTTCTTAGCACCAAAGATCTCTTCGCAAAGATTTGAAGATGACTCTACATGAATCTTCCCACTCTTGATACCAGCTTCAATGCGTCATCATTAATATCAACTGTGAATCCGGATGAAGAATTTCCAATCGATGATTGAAGAACGGGCCTGTCAGTTGTCCTATGAACATATCAACCAACTCCCTATTGGACAAGGGTGGTTGAACTCCGCTCGCTAGATCTCCACTTCCGAGCATACCCTTGAACTTCTCGTCACGACCCATAGACATGCTTTGTAGTTGCATGCGAGTGGGTGTCAATTCAAGATTGTACTATATTGTCTCAGAAAGCATCACCAAATCACCCAAGTACGGATACGGTCATTCTCTAGTCGATAGTACCATTCCAACCGAGTTCCGACAAACTCTTGAAAATAGTGCATCCACAACTTTCTCACACGTGGGGATTGATCTTCCGGACATAGGACTTCAAATGCAATTTAGGGCAAGACATGCCATCATATTTAGCAAAAGTAGGAACTTTGAACTTGGGAGGAATCACAACACCAGAACAAGACTCGATCATCAAATTCAGTCCCATCTTCAAGTTTTCCACAAGATTCGACGATCTTCAAGTTGCTTGTACTTGTCATCTTCCTCGTAGTGTTGGCATAATCGAATGATCCTCTCCTCTTTGGCTCACGCTGCACCTTCATCACCCTTGGTACTCCTCGGTATGGACACTTCCTTCGAGAGCTCAATACGGCCGACCACTTTAGGACCCTTTGAAACGCTCCACCCATGTTGAGGAGACCAACAACCTTCTTCTTCTTGTTGATGAGCTTTCTTCTATCTTTCCTTGGACCAAGCTGGTAAACATCTCAAACCAGCATTCGAGCTTGAGATCTTTGACACTGCTCAAGAGCCATTTTCGCTAAAATAAATAGCGAGCAAATGAGAAAACCAATCTCCAATGTACCGTGATGCAATGTTATGCTATGATATGCAATGTTTATGCGAATGCAATGCAATGTTTTCAAGGACCTAAGAGATTTAAATTTGTTAAACAAGCAATGAACAAACATTTATTAGTACTTCTCATTATTATTCTTTTCTTTTAAGTACAAGAGATAGTTCAAAACAATAAAAGAAAACATAAACATCCTAAAGCTCTAAGTCTCCCATGGGCTTCCTCTGGTGCCGATGTAATGCTGATGTTTCGCCTCCTCGTGAAGTAGCTTGGTCAACTCTAGAACTTTCTTCTCACTGCATAACATCGAGCTTCAAAGGTATCCTTCTTCTTAAGTCAATCCAGGATCTCTTCAAGTCTTCAAAATCAGAGGCATGTCAGATGGAGAAAAGATAGGGTACGCCACCTATAGCAAAGTTCCATAATTACCGTAAACAGAAAGTGAATGGCATCATGAGGTTTCGAGCTCGAGCTCGCACCCATTTGAGGTAAGGTTCCCAAGGAATGGAGTTCGGTGCCCCAAAGTCTTGGTATCGCCTTCTTTACCATGCCCCAAGCATGTATAAACCTTCGCCGGTAATTCGGAGATCGTGATTGTAGTCGAACACAACATCTTGAGAAGCATATCATGTGGACCATCCTTCGAGCAAAACCAAACCGACGAGAGCTAGAGAAGGGTTGTAAGTAATACCTCCCTATACCAAGTAGGGTACATTAGGGAATTCTCCACAACGCTCAATGAATGTGAAGTCCTTTGAGAGAAAAGATTCCAACGGATATCCGAATGAGAGAGTGACATCAATCTTGAGACCATCTCAACCTTTGTTCATTCTTCAAAACTGATGGAGGAAGGTGCAAATAAACCACCTTGAAAGTAACGGACACAACACATGAGAGTTCCTTGTCGCTTAGTAGTACGAGTGGAGAGAATGAATGTCTCCAAGTAAGGTAGGCACCGGATTGCGGGTAAGAAACAACTTGATGGCATTGACATCTATGAATTGATCCGAGTTAGGAATAGAACCAAACCATAAATTAGCAAGGCCACAATGTTTTCAAATGCATGGAAACTCATAACTTTGAGGAATTCTGCTTTGATTAAGAACTTGGAAAGTAAACCCTTAACTCCACTTCTAGTTTCCCAATTGGCTTCAATGTCCGAGCGCTTAAGATGTAAGGCCGATGCAATGTCTTCGAACTTAGGAACCTTTTCTAAACCGTGAATGGCATTTGGTCAAGAATAGGTATCCCAAGTAGCTTAGAGAACTTTCAAGGTAGGAACCAACTGATAATCTGGAAATGTAAAGCAATGGTGTTTTGATCAAGAACTGAATAGACATGCATCATATCTTCTTCAAAACCGAGATAACTAAATCAAGTAGATAACCATGTCTTTGATGAACCGAGCATGGTCGGAATTTCAAACCATTCTTTGAGGAGAAGGATACCCATGAAGTTGATTCGATAGTCTTTCTAGAAGCCATAATCCCTACAAAACAGAGCAAAGATAAACTTTAGGTCCTTGAAATAGTTAGAAATGATATGCAATGCGAATGATGTCATGATGTCATGTTTAGCACACACAAACAATTCACACAATGAGCCTAGGTTAAGGCTTGCATGAGGTATAGGTGATTACCCCACCAAAAGTTTGAGTTGGTTCATCCCGCCCTATAATAGTAACCGGTTCTAGGAATCTCATATCATAGATCTTTCTCAGAGGCGCTTATTTCAACACGACGCCAAGTGGTCGATCGAAAATGTCCCAAAAGTCCGATCTCAATGAGCGAGCATCGAGTATCAACCAACCTCGGTCTACACTAAAGCCGCCATCTCACTACCTTCTAATGGCCAAGATGGGTCAATTAAGGTTCTAAAAGTTTAGTTAGCTGATGACACCACGCAGGCCAAATACTTTCTTCAACTTGGGAATGAAGAGTATCGGGCAACCAAAGTGTCACTTAACGAGCCATCATGTTGACCGCGTTATACGCCTAACGGCGCGATGATCTAATGCTACTTACCTAAAAGGAAACCCGATCCGTGTAGGATCCCCAACAATATAATACCCAAGCAACCCTTAAAGATAAAGCATACAAGTCAAACAAAAAGCAATAAAGTTATCTAGAAACCCAAGGCAATTCTCTTCGTGTTCTTCCTCACAGAGTCGCCAGCCTGCGGATACGGTGAACTCGACTTTGTAGGATTTTTGTATCCAAATGCTGGATAGCAAGAGTCGCCACCGACTTTATTTTTATCCAATTAAGGAAGGTAAAAGTAACGTAAAAGACCTTCGTTAGATTCTCGAAGTTCGGGAGAATGGTTATGAAAAGGAAGGTATTAGCACCCTTTCCATCCGTAGTTATTCTACGGCTCTTAGTTGCTCTAGATCACTTTTAAAATTGCTCGTGTGTTTGACAAAATGTTTTGAAAAGGCATTTCGCTTTGACTTTGTAATGACTCATGTAGGAGTGTATACAAAGTGTTTGGAAATGTTTGTTTTGAAAAGAATTTGAACTTTGAAAAGAGTGTGGTGTGAAAAGCATTTGATAGAGCAAGCAACTAAGAGACTTATTTACCCACCTGTAATTGGTCGCTTTGTTGTACTTACATTCCTTTAGAATAGCGCTAGCCATACCATTAGTTAGTAGGTAGCTCCATTCTTGGATGTAAGCGGACATTCAGGACACGGATGGTTGAAAGGCAACTTGTAGGAAGTATCCTAGCACATTCAAGGGACTATCATCATTTTCGTAGGCGACAATCGAGGGTCAAGATCATGTATTCGGAGGCGACATCGGGTCTTATGATCTTTGTATCAAGGACTATGATGATTTGTTTGGAAGGCAACGGTTAGAATACCTCTACGCTCGAGGGACACACCATAGGCATCGAGAGAGAATTACCCTAAGGGGTGCGGTGTGAAAGAAGTGTGTTGATTTGATATTTTATCTTGAAATTAGTGTGAGCTATGTCCAATTATTATCTTGCCATACACGCCTAATTACTAGCAATTGATAGGGTGCGGAAAGTAAAATGCGGAATGTAAATGCGGAAAGGTAAACCTACGCTATTACATGGCTTTGGGGCGATACATAATTAAAGTGCGGAAAGTAAAAGTCCTAAATTAAACTATTACAACCCATGAGCAATTACATTATTGAAAAGTAAAATAAAACGAAGAATCGTCCGAATCGGATCAACTCGTGAAAGAATAAGAAAATCGGAAATGCAATATGAATCGAATAAGAGAAAATTAGAAAAAATGCAATTTTAATATGAGAAAATTAATATATCGGAAATAAGATAAATATATTAAAATAATTTTTGGGATTTTTGAAAAGATTTAATAATTAAAATGCAATTAATAATGATTTAAATAAAAATATAAATAAAATAAATATGCATGCAAAAATTATATTTTTAATTTATTAAATTAAATAAAGGTTTTTTGAAAATAATGCAAAAGAAAAATATTTTTTGGTAATTTTTAATAAAAAATCATGAAAACAATTAAAATAAATGCAAATATTAAAATATGGAAAATAGAAAATATGAAAAAATATGCAAGTTTTGGAAAAAGAAAAGGATTGTCTCGAACCAGAATCAACCGGAGACATCCCTCAAACCTTGAAACCAATATCACGACCACTACACCACGCGATCCGGTGTTTGAAAACCGGACTAGTGGATTTACACCGTCAAGGTTCGAGAGTCAATGCACGATCGCCATGGTGGTCCCCGCTTAATTCAAACGAACGAATCGTAATCAATGATCGCGCCACGCGATACTTCCACGCCGGTCTTTCAACACCCTTGAGCTCTATTCGGCCGCCTCTCCGATCGAATTCGAATTAAAACAAAAACACGCGAAAATAAATGGGAAAGGGAGACCCTACCCCCTAAATCGATTCTCCGAATCCATTGGTGATATCTTTTAATAAAATGCCCGATTAACCGGTTCATTCAAACAATTCTTCAAACCCTAACAATGGCAATGGATGATTTTTACGTATGCTTGCATGTAAAGCATCAAATGCACTCTAATGAATGTCCCGAACATAAACAAACACACAAAAAGATTAATAATGCATGAATAATGAAATCAATTTCAAAATGTACCAAATCGGAGCGGTGCTTAGGATCGAGTTCTTAAGGGCCTTGGTCATGAGATGTGCTTTTGTCATTGGAACCTCCTCGAAGCAAGATTGAATGCTCAAACACCTTGAATTGGTCGGAAATTGGAATCAAAATTTCAAGTTTATGGAAAATTTTGGCAAAATAAGGGTTAGTGCTTGGCTGGGTTTCGCCTCGTGCTTGTGTGTGTATTGTTGCAATTTATAGAAGAAATTTGGATGGCAAAAGAGTGAAAAAAGATTGCTTCTTGAATGTGCAAATATTTCCATTTAAAATAAAATCAAATATTGAAAATATATGATTTTCTCATCAATGCATGGCTATCACGAATTTGGTAAGGGTCATGGGCCTTCTGGACATTTAGAAAGATATAAAATCATTCCTTTTGAGAAAATGTTTAATTTTCATATTTTATATAATTTATTTTGAATTAAATGTTATAAAATTCAAATATAAATCATAAAATAGAAAACCAAGGCAAGCATTTATGGGTCAAGAATAGCATCATGAACAAGTTTGATCAAAAGATTATAGGCCCATTTGGAAAATTTGCATTTGACCAATATGTCCTTTTGTGCAATCGTCCAAAATTCCCAACTTCCGAATAGTGTATCTTGCTCAATTTTCCACATTTTTGAGTGTTCTTGGACTTTTGAAAGCTCTAAGAGTCCTCTAACCAATGTCTTTGGTCTCATCTCAATTGAGTTACCATGCTCAAAATATCTTCAAAACAAAAAGTTGACTTTTGTTGACTTTGAAAATGACCAGAATGTTTTGAGCTATACCTCTCAAATGAAGCATTTTTGACATTCTTGTGAGACATGAAGTTGTAGAGAATTGAATTTCCTTCAAAACAAGAGGTGGTGGAAAATTTCGAGAAAGTATGAGAAAGTTATGATCACCAAAGTTCATTGACTTTTCATCAAACCCTAATTTAGAAAGTTCGACTTTGGGCAAATCTTGAGTTTTCTTGATGAATCATGATCAACCCTTGATCAAATGATGAATGTAACTTCAAAATGAGGATGTTGACCAAAATCGAAGTTTTGATCAGATGTTGACCATAGCTGACTTTTTGTCCATACACCCGATTTTCAACCATCCGAGCAATTGTCCGAGGAAACTTGACTCGTGAGGCTTGAAACTTGACATGGAGAATCTGAAGCATATGAGGAGGCATGAAGGCCATTGGAGATGTTGGAAATCCATCTTGACTTGAGAGATACCAAACCCTAGTTTGGGTTGATTGTCTAGAGAGAGTTTGTCCGATCAACTCTCGAGGAACTTGAGTATGGATGTATGAAATCTTTGAGTAGATGGAGGGCAAATTTTGGGGTATGATGAATGTTCCCCTGCTCAATCTCTTGTAATCGAAGGGTTAGATTGACATGCTGTCTTCGTGACCGGAGGTAGAAGATGATTGAACACCAGGCCTCGAAAATTTGCACCTCGCTGGTGGATGATGAATGGGCTTACAGATGCCATTTGGAGAAGTCGAGACTTTGGTCAAACGAAATGACGCTAGACTCGAGTTTGTTAAATAGGAGAGCTGACGGAGATGGGCTTAAGATGCCATCCGGAAAGGTCGATGCCGGGGAATGAGTCGACGTTAGACTCTCAGAGATGTTCCCAAACGAGAGGAGATGGGCTTAAGATGCCATCCAAGGGAGTCGACGTTAGACTTCTTCGTGATCACTTTGAATGAAGTTATTGGTCCGTATTGATTTTTAACCATATGGCATTCGATAGTGAAGAGATGTTGACAAATAGTCGGAGATGGGCTTAAGATGCCATCCAAGGCAATCGAGTCGCACGCTAGACTGGGAGTTGTCAGCGATAATCGTAATAAATCTTCGTATTGATTACTCCGGAGAGATCAGTAGTTGGCCGAATGTGGATAGCTTCCTCTGCTGTGCATCGGTGTTGATCCATTTCGTTATCGAGGATAACCGAGGTGGTCTTTCGGATAGTTTTCCGCCGGTTCGGGCTTAATCTCGACCTGCTCGCGAAGCGGTCGATAGTTTTCCCGCTTCTCGGGCTTAATCTCGGACTCCGTTTCGCTGGCGGTCTTTCGATAGTTTTCCGCCGGCTCGGCTTAACTCGACCTGCTATGCCGTGAGTGACTATTACTGCTTTGAGAAACAAGAAAAACTTTGATAGAAAATTGTTAGTTTTATGCAAAGTATGATGCATGACAAAGTATATGAATGACATATGCATGAATTATGACTTTATGAGAAATGAATGAATGATGAATGTTGGATATTTCAAAACATATCCATCTTGAAGAAGATGCGGATATTCGTTTGAAGATTTCGACTTCTCGGGGAATCGAGTAGGTGAGAACCCCGCTTTTGAAGGAGAAGAAAGATATCTTGGATTCCTCCGATGCACTATCTGACCAAGTCTTGGGCCTAGACATTGTTGAGGAAGGTAGAGATTGAGAAGCTCTCATGCTGGAGATCTCATATATAGACCTCACGAGGAGAATCGGGAGGCGATCCGTTGGGGACCTTGTATGTAGATCCCGCCGAGGAAATTTGAGAGATGCCCACTGGATTCCGAGTGTAGATCTCACTGAGAGCATTTGATGGTTGCTGAGAGACCGGGCTTGAAGAGTCTAGAGTCCGTTGTAATCTCTGGCTGGGGAATAAAAGGTATATGTTTCCTCCGCACTATCCGACCAAGTTTCGAGTCCGGATACCGCTGGGAGAAGGGGAGGATTTGAAATGTCCGGGGATGAAGTGTTACCGCTTGAGACCGATGTAACGTTGCTTGGTTGAGTGAAATTGTTGCTCGGATTCTTTACTCACTGGAAGGTGTGTTGTGGGTGACACCTTTATGCTCCGTGGGGAATTGTATGGGTGACTTTCGTCATTCCAAACCTAGAGCCTGTGTAAGTACTTTTGCATATTCACTTTTCGTATGTTTGCAGAGAGATTTTTACCGATGTATCAAATAAACGCTGGACTTATTGCAAATAACAACAATGTAAATTGTAAAGAGAAAGAAGTCAGATTTATTTGAAAGGTAGCGTAATTTGTACACAAGAAAGGTAAAAGCTATGCGGAAACAATCTCGTTAAGTTCCAACTATGCTAGTACTCATATATTTCAACTATCTCATCTCCTTTACGTCGTAGAAAGTGAATAGACTGATCTTCGCCATTTGAATCTTGAATATAGTAGTCCAAACAGTGATCCGAAGAGACATAGTCGACGCTTAAATCCTAACTTTTGCCTAGACCGCCTTTCGTTTTCACCACCGATACCTTTTGCCCAAGCCGCCTTTCGTGTTTTCGACTTGCCGGTGTACATGTTTGTATATATCCTTAACTTTTGCCCAACCTTTGGTTCGCCAGATGCCCTTTTATTTTGCTTAGCTACCGACCTAGCGGGTCTCTTTTATGCGTAGTATTTTTGACTATGTCTGCTCATGTGGTGGGAAGTCTTCACCATCCATGGTGCTAAGTATCATAGCTCCCGGAAAATACCGTTTGACTACAAATGGTCCCTCAGGTGGGAGTCCATTTGCCCTCGATCACCTTGTGGAAGAATGATGCGCTTGACTACTAGATCACCGACTTGGTAGACTTTGCTTGACCTTCTTGTTAAATGCTCGATCATTCGCTTCGATAACCCATGGCGTATGGACAGTCGCTTCTCATCAATCAAGCATCCGTCAAGCTGAGTCTGAACCCAATCGCTTCGCTAACTCTCCGCCCCGGAGGACTCGCTGAGGGTATCTCAACTCGATGGGTAAGACGGCTTCCATACCGTATACAAGAGAGAAGGGGTCACCGTTGATGTTCTTGCTACCAAGTGCGATAACCATGAAGAGCAAATGGTAACATCTCATGCCAATCTTTGTAAGTCACCGCTATCTTCTCAGATAATCTTCTTAATGTTCTTATTGGCGGCTTCCACCGCGCCATTCATCTTAGGCCGATATGGAGAAGAGTTGTGATGTTTGATCCTGAATCGCGTAGTTCAAAGTGATCATCTTGTTGTTGAGATTGAAACTTATCCGTGATAATCCTTCGTGAGTGCCATACCGATGATAAGATTATGCTTGATGAATCGAGCCACTACATTCTTGGTACAGTATGCATACGAGTCGCTTCTACCCACTTGGTAAAGTAATCAATTGCCACAAGGATGAAACGATGTCCATGGAAGTCATGGGCTTAATCTTCCAATCATGTCAATGCCCCACATTGCAAAAGGCCACGGAGAAGTTAAAACATCTTCGTGAGGTACCGGAGGTACGCGGCACTTTTAATGGCATAAACTGCATTTGTGACAAGATCGAAATAGGGTGACAATCGCCTATGGTGGACCAATAGTAACTGCTCTCAAAATCTTCTTAGCCATCGTGTGTCCAACGCGGGTACCAAATTCGCCGTGTAATCCTTCCATGAT
>CM038796.1:16247144-16375125 GCA_021764765.1 Vicia sativa
GGGTTGCTTGGGTATTATACTTGTGGGGGATCCTACACCCGGATCCGGGTTTCCTTTTAGGTAAGTAGCAATAAATCGTCACGACCGCTAAACGATATCAAAACGGTCAACATGATGGCTACGTTAGTGTGACACTTTGATGTCCCGATACTCTTCATTTCCAAGTTGAGGATAGTATTTGGCTTGGTGTCATCAAGCACTAACTAAACTTTAGGAACCTTAATTGACCCATCTTGGCCATTAGAAGGTAGTGAGATGGCCGGCTTTGGTGTAGACTAAGGTTGGTTGATACTCAATGCTACGCTCATTAAGATCGGACTTTTGGGATATTTTCGGTCGACCACTTGGTAGTCGTATTGAAATAAACGCCACGAGAAAGATCAATGATATGAGATTCCTAGAACCCTTACTATTATAGGACAGATGAACAAACTCAAACTTTTGTGGGTAATCACCTATACCTCATGCAAGCCTTAAACCTAGGCTCATTGTGTGAATTGCTTGTGTGCTAAACATGAAATCATGACATCATCTCGCATTGCATATCATTTCTAACTATTTCAAGGACCTAGGGATTTATCTTTGCTCTGCTTTGTAGGAATTATGGCTTCTAGAAAGACTATCCGAATCAACTTCATGGGTATACCTTCTCACTCAAAGAATTGGTTTCAAATTCCCACCATGCTCGGCCCATCAAAAGACATGGTTATCTACTTGATTTGGTTATCTCCGGTTTTGAAGAAGATATGATGCATGTCCTATTTCGCTTCTTTGATCCAAACACCATTGCTTTACATTCCCCATTATCGCTTGGTTCCTACCTTGGAAGAGTTCTCTGCTATGGGATACCTATTCTTGACCAAATGCCATTCACCGGTCTAGAAAAGGTTCCTAAGCACGAAGACATTGCATCGCCTTACATCTTAAGCGCCGACATTGAAGCCAATTGGGAAACTAGAAGCGGAGTTAAGGGTTTACTTGCCAAGTTCCTGATAAAGAAAGCCCGAGAATTCCTCAAAGTTATGAGTTTCCATGCATTCGAAGACATTGTGGCCTTGCTAATCTATTGTTTGGTTCTATTCCCTAACTCGGATCAATTCATAGATGTCAACGCCATCAAGTTGTTTCTTACCCGCAATCGTGCCTACTTTTTCGGGGACATCCTACATTCTCTCCACACTCATTTACTAAAAGACAAGGAACTCTCATGTGTTGCATACCGTTACTTTCTAGGTGGTTTATTTCGCACCTTCCTCCATCAGTTTTGAAGAATGAACAAAGGATGAAGTGGTCTCAAAGACTAATGTCACTCTCTCATTCAGATATCCGTTGGAATCTTTTCTCTCAAAAGGATTTCACTTTCATCGAGCGCTGTGGAGAATTCCTAATGTACCACTACTTGGTATAAGGGAGGTATTACTTACAACCCTTCTTTAGCTCTACGTCTTGGTTTTGCTCAAGAGATGGTCCACATGATATGCTTCTCCAAGATATTGTGTTCGATTACTATCATGATCTCCAAAATTACCGACGAAGGTTTATACACGCTTGGGGCATGGTAAAGAAGACTGATACCAAGACTTTGGGGCACCAAAACTCCATTCCTTGGGAACCTTACCTCAAATGGGTGCGAGCTCGAGCTCAAAACCTCATGATGCCATTCGCACTGCTTTACCGTAATTATGGAACTGTTGCTATAGGTGACGTATCTATAATTCTCTATCCCGACATGCCTCACGATTTTGAAGACTTAAGAGATCCGGATTCAAAAAAGAGGATACCTTTGAAGCTCAGTGCCATGTGTGATACGGTGAACTGACTTTGTAGGATTTTGTATCGCAAATGTGCGGATAGCAAGAGTCGCCACCGACTTTTATTTTTATCCAATTAAGGGAAGGTAAAAGTACAGAAAAAGACCTTCGTTAGATTAAAGTACGGAGAATGGTTATGGGAAGGAAGGTTAGCACCCTTTCCATCCGTAGTTATCACGGGCTCTTAGTTGCTCTAGATCACTTTTAAAATTATGCTTTCGTGTGTTTGACAAAATGTTTTGAAAAGGCATTTCGCTTTGACTTTGCAGTGATTCATGTAGGAATGTATACAAAGTGTTCGGAAATGTTTCGTTTTGAAAAGAGTTTGAACTTTGACAAAAGTGTGAGGTGTGAAAAGTATTTTGATAGAGCAAGCAACTAAAAGTCTTATTACCTACTCAGAATTGGTCGTTTTTGTTATTTACATTCCTTTAGAATAACGTCATCCATACCATTAGTTGGTAGGTAACCCTATTCGTTGGATGTAAGCGGGACATTCGAAGGGACATCGTATGGTCATAGAAAGCAACTTGTAGGAAGTATCCTAGCACATTCAAAGGGACTATCATCATTTTTTCGTAGGCGACAATCGAGGGTCAAGATCATGTATTCGGAGGCGACATCGTGGGTCTATGATCTATGTATCGAAGGGACTATGATGATTTGTTTGAAAGATAACGGTGCTAGAATACCTCTACGTTCGAGGGACATGACCATTTTGAATTCGTAAGGCAACGAGAGAGAATTACCCTAAGGGGTGCATGTGTGAAGAGAGTGTGTTGATTCAAATATTTTATCTTGCAAATTAGTGAGCTATGTTGATTATTATCTTGCCATACACGCCTAATTACTAGCAATTTATAGGGTGCGGAAATTAAAATGCGGAATGTAAAGATGCGGAAAGGTAAATCCTACGCTATTACATGGCTTTGGGGCAGATACATAATTTAAAATGCAGAAAAATAAAGGCCTAATTTAAACTATTACATCCCATATACAGTTACATTATTGGAAAAATAAAATGATAAAGAAAAAATTGTCTGAATCGGATCAACCTGCAAGAGAATGAGAAATTGGAAAATGCGATATGAATCGAACAAGAGAAAAAATGTTAGAAAAATGCAAATTTTAAAATAAGAAAAATATGTCATGCTGGAAATAATATAAATATGCTAAAATCAATTTTTGGGATTTTTTAGATGCAATTTAGTAATAAAAAATGAATTAAAAGTGATTTAGATGCAAAATTATGAATAAAAATAAATATGCATGCAAAATTATATTTTTTAATTTATTAAATTAAATAAAGATTTTCTGAAAATAAATGCAAAAGGAAAAATATTTTGATGATTTTTAATGCGAATAAAAATTATGAAAAGAATTAAAATAGATGCAAAATATTAAAATAAAAGAAAATAGAAAATATGAAAATATGAGATTTGCAAACTTGTAAAAGAAATGTCATGGCAGTGGATCGAATCGAGACATTGGCTTCACGCCCTTGCCATCCGAACCAACGCCCACGTGTTTGAAAATGGAAGCGAATCGAATACAAACGCGTCACGGCACGATTGCCTCGTTCTCGCCATACTGTCTTCTTCATTTCAAATATTTGAAAATCCATACCATCGCCGACGCTAAGTCCCTGGCAAACATCAAAAAAACAGCATACATAATATAAATGAATTCTAAAGGCATGGTTTGATTCCTGAGATCATTCCGAACAAGATGGGCATGGTCTCATAGTCCAATTTTTCCGTTTTAAGGAAACCCCAATTCGAAGCAGGAAACCCTAACTATGGCATAACTCGATCCAGGCACTCAAAATGCAATTAAACCGTCCAGATAGCTTGCAAACTTGATTCTAAACATGAACAAACAATCAAAACAAATTAATAATGCATGAACGATGAAAATCGATTTTGAAAAAAAACTTGACAAACCGAAATCGTGTTTGATGGATTCTTGATGGTTTTGAGCAAAGTAAAGGTCTGGAATGCTTCCAGGGATGTCAAGGAATATGTTTGAATCCTCAAAATCGCTTAAAAGTGGTTGGATCGATGACTGCTAGTAGCTTGAAGGTCACAGATTTTTTGAGTTAGGTTAGGGTTCTTAAGCCAATTTTTTCGTTCTCTCTTGATAGGTATGCATCATACATTTATACTGGATGGATTTGGGATGGTTTTGGAAGAGAATCAATCAACATTCAAAGCAAATCAAATTTGATTTTTGTAAAAAATCAAATTTTCAAAATTTGATTAATTTCCAATGCAATCTTGCCATATTGATCAAATTTCGAAATTTGCTGGCCTTTGTGAGTTACTTGAGTCTCAAGGAAGGAATAAAAATCAATCTTGCAATTAATTTTGATTTTATACTTTATTTTTTAATTTAATTTGTATTTAAATGAATAAATTCCAAATTAAATAGAAAAATAAAATAAAAATTCGTGGCATTGGGCTTGGATATTCCTAATTGTATGAGGAATAAGTTTGGGTGAAGAAAAAGCAAGCCCATTTGCAAAAAATTTGATTTTTAGAAGTATTTCTCTTTGTGCATTCCTTCAAAATTGCCCAACTTGTGAATGGTGTATCTTGCTCATTTTTCCACATTTTTGAGTGTGCTTGGACTTTTTGGAAAGCTCTAAGAGTCCTCTAACCAAAATCTTTGGTCTCATCTCAATTGGAGTTACCATGCTCAATATATCTTCAAAACAAAAAGTTGACTTTTTGTTGACTTTGAAAATGACCTGTAATGTTTTGAGCCATACCTCTCAAATGAAGTATTTTTTGGACATTCTTGTGAGACATGAATTTGTAGAGAATTGAATTTCCTTCAAAACAAGATGTGATGGAAAAATTTCTGAGAAATTATGAAGAAGTTATGATCAGTCAAAGTTCAGTTGACTTTTCATCTAGAAACCCTAATTTAGAAAGTTTGACTTTTGAGCAAATCTTGAGTTTTCTTGATGAATCATGATCAAACCTTGATCAAATGATGAATGTTACTTCAAAATGAGGATGTTGACCAAAAATTATGAAGTTTGACTGTATGTTGACCACAGTTGACTTTTTGTCCAATTCAACTGATTTTCAACCATCTAAGCAATTGTCTGAGCAATCTTGACTTGTAAGGCTTGAAACTTGACATGGAAAATATTTGAAGCATATGAGGAGGCATGAAGACCAATAGAGATGTTGGAAGTCCATCTTGACCTGAGAATTGCCGAACCCTAGTTTGGGTTGATTGTCTAGGAGAGAGTTTGTCTGATCAACTCTTGAGGAATCCTTGAGTATGGATGTATGAAATATCTTGAGAAGATGGAGGGCAAATTTAGGGGTATGACAGCTGCCCCTGTTCAATCTTCTTGTACTGGAAGGTTAGATTGACCTGGTCTTTCGTGACTGAAGGTGAAGATGATTGAACACTCGAGTACACTGAAATTTGCACTCGCGGTTGGTGATGATGCGGAATGGGCCATGATGCCATTTGGAGAAGCTGGGGAATGAGTCGTACGTTAGACTCGAGATTATTGATAGGAGGATTGCTGGAAAGTGAGTCGTACGCTAGACTCTGTAGACGTTTCTGCAAGGAGCATTGAGATGGGCTTAAGATGCCATCTGGAGAGAGTCGTATGTTAGACTTCGTGTTCATTTTTTTTGAATGAAGTTATTGGTTTGTATTGATTTTTAACCATATATGCAGCATTTTGAAAGTGAAGCACTATTGACAAATAGTCGGAGATGGGCTTAAGATGCCACCCAAGGCAACTGAGTCGTACGCCAGACTCTGTAGTCGCTGTTGATAATCGGGAATCAGAATAAATCTTCGTGCTGATTACTCTGAGGGAGGTTGTAGTTGGCAAAAATGTGGATAGCTTCCCTGTTGTGCATCGGGTGTTGATCCATTGCCTGTTATCGGAGGATAACCAGGGGCGGTCTTTCAGATAGTTTTCCCGTCGATTCGGGGCTTAATCTGGACGATCGGCGGAGGACAACCAAGGCGGTCTTCGGATAGTTTTCCGTCGATCTGTGGCTTAATCCTGGACCATCGCCGGAGGACAACCAAGGCGGTCTTTGGATAGTTTTCCGTCAATTGGGCTTAATCTGGACCAGTTGGAGGACAACCAAGGCGGTCTTTCGATAGTTTTCCGTCGATTCGGGCTTAATCTCGACTGTTTAACGTCGAAGTGATCACACTGCTTTGAAAAAAACAAGAGAACCTTGATAGAATATTTGTTAGTTTTATGCAAAGTATGATGCATGAGTGTATATAAATGACATATGCATGAATTATGGCTTATGAGAAATGTATGAATGATAGATGGTGGTATTTCAATACATATCCATCTTGAAGAAGATGCGGATGTTGTTTGAAGATTTCGACTTGCAGGGATTGAGGTGAGAATCGCTTTGGAAGGAGAAGAAAGA
The DNA here is from genome assembly GCA_021764765.1 of Vicia sativa. Classification (NCBI taxonomy): domain Eukaryota; kingdom Viridiplantae; phylum Streptophyta; class Magnoliopsida; order Fabales; family Fabaceae; genus Vicia; species Vicia sativa. Next base: position 16,253,386 of record CM038796.1, read on the forward strand.
TATCCATGGACTCCTCCGATGCACTATCGACCAAGTCTTGGGCCTAGATATGGTTGAGGTGATAGAGATCGAAAATCGCGTTTGTTGAAGATCTCACGACCGCTGAGGAGAATCGAGGAGTCTGTTGGGGATCTTGTATGTAGATCTGCTGAGGAAAAATTAGAGGCGCCTATCGGGATTACGAGTGTAGATCTCGCTGGAGAGCATTTGATAATCACGGAGACCGGGTTGGAAGAGTCAGAACCCATTGTAATCTCTGGTTGGGGGATGAAGATGTAGTTTCCTCCGATGCACTATCTGACCAAGTTTCGGGTCTGGATACTACCGCTGGGGAAAAGGGAAGGGACTGAGAGATATCCGCTGGGGATAAATACCTTGACTGGGGGTGAAGTGTTATTGCTTGGAGATTGATGTAACACTGCTCGGTTGAATGGAATCACTGCTTGGATTAACGCATACTCCGCTGGAGGGAGGTTTGTTGTGAGTGACACCTTTGTGGGGATCATGCTCTGGAGGGGAATGTTTTTGGTGACTTTCGTCGTCGTCCCAATTCTTGGAGCCTGCAGTAGTTACTTTTGTATGTTCACTTTTCGTATGTTTGCCAAGAGATTTTTATTGTCAAATGCGTGTAATCATTCAAAACAAACGTTGGACTTATTGCAAACGACAACAACAAAAATTGTAAAGAGAAAGAAGCTTGCGTTTATTTGAAAGGTGGCGTATGGCCAAGTAGTTTGTACACAAGAAAGGTAAAAAGCTATGCGGAAACAATCTCGTTAAGTTCCAACTATGCTAGTACTCATATATTTCAACTATCTCATCTCCTGTCACAGAGAAAGTGAGTGAATTGATCTCGCCATTTGAATCTTGCGATAGTAGTGCGGACGTGGTGATCCGAAGAGACATAGTCGCGCTGAATCCCTAACTTTTGCCTAGACCGCCTTTCGGTTTTCACCAAGGATACCCTTTTTGCCCAAGCCGCCTTTTCGTGTTTTCGACTTGCGGGTGTACATGTTTTGTATATATCATTAACTTTTGCCCGAACCTTTTGGTTCGCCAGATGCCCTTATTTTTGCCTAGGTTCGTCGACCTAGCAGGTCTATTTCATGTGTAGTATTTTTGACTATGTCTCGTTCACGGGTGTGGGAAGTCTTCACCATCCATGGTGCTAAGTATCATAACTCACGAAAACATCGTCTTGACTACAAATGGTCCCTCGTGGGTGGGAGTCCATTTGCCCCTGGGATCACCTTGTGGAAGAATGACGCGCTTGACTACTAGATCACCGACTTGGTAGACTCGGTGCTTGACCTTTTTATTAAATGCTCTGATCATTCGCTTCTGGTAGATCTGTCCATGGCAAATGGACGCGAGTCGTTTCTCATCAATCAAATTAATCTGGTCAAGGCGAGTCTGGACCCAATCGTCTTCGCCTAACTCTATGTCCTGGAGGACTCTAGTTAAGGGTATCTGAACTTCGATGGGTAAGACGACTTCCATACCGTACACAAGAGAGAAGGAGGTTGCCCTTGTGGACGTTCGTGCTGTAGTGCGATAACCATGAAGAGCAAATGGTAACATCTCATGCCAATCTTTGTAAGTCACTGTCATTTTCTGTATAATCTTCTTAATGTTCTTGTTGGCGGCTTCCACTGCGCCATTCATCTTAGGCCGATAAGGAGAAGAGTTGTGATGCTTGATCTTGAACTGCGTGCAGAGTTCAGTGATCATCTTGTTGTTGAGATTAGAACCGTTATCTGTGATAATCCTTTCAGGAGTGCCATACCGACAAATAAGATTATGCTTGATGAATCGAGCCACAACATTCTTGGGAGCAGATCGACGAGGCTTCTACCCACTTGGTAAAGTAATCGATTGCCACAAGTATGAAACGATGTCCATTGGAAGCGGTGGGCTTGATTTCTCCGATCATGTCAATGCCCCACATTGCAAAAGGCCAAGGAGAGTTAAAACATTCGAGGTACTTGGAGGTACGTGTACTTGTCGGCATAACCGCACTTGTGACAAGATCGAGCATAGCGGTGACAATCGCTTCCATGGTGGACCAATAGTGACATGTTCTCAAAATCTTCTTAGCCATGGTATGTCCACTGGAATGGGTACCAAATGCGCCTTCGTGTAACTCTTCCATGATACGTATTGTTGTTTTCTGGTCTACACAGCGGAGTAAGCACAGATCGTGGTTGCGCTTGTATAAGATGTCGTTGCTGAGGAAAAATTTGGATGCAAATCTTCTCATGAACTTTATCATTGATGATGCCTCGGGATATTCCCGAGTCTCAAGATACCTCTTCACGTCATAGTACCAAGGTTTCTCTTCTGTATCAAGCTCATAACAATATGTTGGCTCGTCAAACTTCTCAATGATGATCTGGGGAGCCTCGTTGTCCCATCTGACCTTGAACATAGATGACATAGTAGCTAATGCGTCTGCCAACTGATTCTCTTCTCGTGGAATGTGGTTGAAAGTGATCTCTTCGAAATAGGGAATCAAACTCAAAACATGCTCTCGATATGGAATGAGATTCGGATGTTTCGTATCCCACTCACCCTTAATCTGACTGATCACCAAAGCTGGGTCTCCATACACTTGTAAGAACTTGATTCTTAAGTCAATAGCAGCTTTGATACCCATGATGCACGCTTCATATTCGGCCATGTTGTTCGTGCAACTGAAACATAATCTGGCGGTGAAAGGTGTGTGTCCGCCTGTAGGGGATGTGATAATGGCGCCAATGCCATTGCCAAGCGCGTTGAGGCTCCATCAAAGACCATGGTCCATCGGGATCCTTGTTCGTGTCCTTCGTCTGGCATGGTTCTTCGCAATCAGAACTAGTAAAACATCTTCATCTGGAAATTCGAATCGCATAGGCGATAGTCATCTACGACGATGAGCCAAATGATCGGCTACCACACTTCCTTTGATCGCTTTCGAGAAGTGTCTGGATGTCATATTCGGTCGATCATTTGCCATCTTGTTATTCTTCCCGAGAGAGTCGGTTTCTCAAATATGTATTTTATTAGATCCATCTTAGAAATCAACAAGGTAGTATGGTCAACATATATCGTCTTAGTCGTGAGCAAGCCAAAGCGTTGCAAGTTTTCTCGGCGGTGAGTATCTTGTTTCACATCGGTAAACTTTTGCTAAGGTAGTATATTGCATGCTCTTTTCGACTGACTCGTCATGTTGCCCCAACACACCCCATTGAATTCTCTAGCAATCAGTACATGATAAGAGGTCTTCCTTCTGGGCATCGGATAAGAGGATTCTGTAGGTACTCCTTGATCTTGTCAAAGGCGATCTGGCAATCGTCATTCCATTCCACCACTTGATCTTTCTTAAGTAACTTAAAGATTGGCTCACAAGTAGCGATTAGGTGTGCAATGAATCGGCAATGTAATTCAATCGCCCAAGAAACCTCGACTTCCTTCTCGGTCGGGAGGCGGCATCTCTTGAATAGCTTTAACCTTGGCGGGATCAACTTCAATACCTTTTCCACTGACAACAAACCCTAGGAGTTTTCCGGATCTGACTCCAAAGGTGCACTTGTTAGGATTAAGTCTCACCTGTACTTCTTCAACATCAAATAGTTTCGCAAATGATCAAGATGTTCTTCTTCACCGTGATCGAGCTATCATGTCGTCGTAGACCTCTATCTCGTGATGAATCATGTCATGAAATAATGTCACCATAACGACAGTGGCGCCCGCGTTCTTCGATCAAACGGCATGACCTTGTAAAAGTGCCCCAGTGTAACAAAAGTAGTCTTCTCCATGTCTTGGGAGCCATTTTGATCGATTGTAACCGGAGAAACCATCCATGAAGGAGAAGACCTTATCCGAGCGGTGTTGTCAACCGTAACATCAATATGAGGAAGTGGAAAATCTTTCGGACTTGCTTTGTTCGGATCTCGTAATCCACACATTCGTACCTTGCCATCCTTCTTAGGTACAGCACCACATTTGCAACCCATCGGATAAGAAGTATGACTAGAAAACCGGTGTTGAATTGTTTATAACCTCGCTTTGATTTTCTCGACATCTCGGGACGCGATTTAATCTTCTGCTTCACTAGGAGAAAACCTTCTTTTGTTGGCAATCCGGTACCACAATATCAATGTCCAACCTCGCATGTCTTCGTATGACCAAGCAAAAACCTCAATATAGTCTCGTAGCATCTGAACCAACCTTTCTTTAACATTGTTCTCAAGACCTGTTCCTATCTTGACCTCTTTTATGTCTTCATCACTCCAAATTCACAACCTCAACTTGCTCTTCGTGTGGTCAGATAACTCGCTTTTCTTCAGTAGCGCCCGACAAGTTCTCCAGCACTTCACAATCTTCCTCACTTGTCTTGGCTTGGTAGATCGGATTATCAAGTCATATTTAACAATAGGTATTAACGAGATTCGAGTGATTCTCAGTTGTATCACGTGGGTGTGTAAGAAACACATAGCTTTTGAAGGGTGATAAAGTAAAGAAAGAAAACAAACAAATGAATGCAAAGTCCAACAATTTATTGAATGAAAACGCACAACAGATAATAACCTCAAAACGAGCCATGATGCCCGCAAGGCACTAGGCTTTCAAAGTTTATTGTTCAAAACATAAAGAAATACGAAAAGCAAAACAAAACAAGAGCAATTACTCACGGCTAAAGGAGATTGGTATGACGTCTTGCCTTCCAATTCCGAGCCCTTTGTCGGAGTTGGGAAGATCCACTTGCTAATGTCGAAGTCGTTGTCGCCTTCTATATCATGGATTCCACTTTGGTCGATGCGAAAGGAAGTCGGCACGTTCGCGTATCATCTTCGACCTTGATGGTGAAGCCTAAACCAGTCTTGTCGGACTTGAAAGGAAGATCGGGAGTGACCCCAAATAGACTACCTCCTTCAACTGCAGAGCATCTTTCGGTGAGGCCATCCTAGGCGAGCTTTAGCAACTTGGGAGTGACGGAGTCAGCATGACTCGGTATTGTTTCAAAAGCTTGACAGGAGTCTCAAGAATTCACCTTCCATCTCGAGATATCGGAATGACTGTAGATGGCTGACCATATACTCTTCTTCGCCACACACTGTAACAACCTTCCCTTTCACCGGGTACTTCAACTTCTGATGTAAGGTAGAGGTATACGCCCCATGTATCCAAGGCGCCAAGTAGGAAGAGTAAGTCGGACAAATGTCCATGACAAAGAATGTGGAGTCAAAAGTCTGGGAACCGACTTTGACAGGCAGAGTGAGCTCTCCAAGTACTATTCGCTTAGAACCATCAAAAGCTCTCACGATAATGTCACTGGGTCTCAGAACCAACCCTTCGACATCAAGTCGATCAAAAGCAGTCTTCGGAAGAATATTCAAAGCAGAACCGATATCCACCAAAACATGAGACAAGGTAACGTCCTTGCATTCAACAGAGATGTGCAAGGCTTTATTGTGTTTCTCGAAGGAGTCAAATCAAGATCGAGAAGCCTAGGCCGTTGTTGGCAGCCAGCTAGCAATACAAACTTCAAACCGGTCGGTAGTGTCTTCAGATGCGTGAGCATTCTTCGAAATTTCACCAAGGCATTAGCTGAGCCTCGAGACCTGAGCAGAGCCATCATGGAAATCTTGACTGATCTGTCCCAAGCTCCACAACATTGTAGTCACTCTTCTTGATAATCTTCTAATTTCCTCCATTTCTTGTTTGGAGGTGTCTTGAGAACTTCCTTTGGTACTTCCGTTGAGCGGGATGAGTCACCGGTTCTTTCCTCTAGCTTGGGAATGGATTGAATAGCCGGAATGCGAGTTGGAGTCGCGGTGTCTTTTGGAGGAGAGATACGAGAGAATACCCTTCCTTCCGTCACCTTACTAGATCCGGTGATGTTGTCAATGTCGGGAATGGTAGCTTCAACAAAGAAGATCTTCAATGGTCGAGGGTCTTGCTTGACGCCATGATAGTAAACATCACTCCATAGTTCCAAGGGATAGCTTTGTCGAGGAATATGGAACTGGTCTTGGAGAAGTAATGATGAGAGGTGCCACCCTAGGCACGGGATCGCAGAGGAAATCCTTATAGTGTTAACATCGCATAGTCTTCTGGAAATCGTCACCCCATCCGGCCGCTTTAACATCTTCAATAGGAATCTTGTAGCCTCGGGGGTACTTCACCATGTAATCATACTTTCCACTTGGCTGCCCAAGGTATCCCACACGGATGGTGTAGTTTCATTTGCATTGTCAATCTTCAACTTAGACATTTCTTCACACCCGCACGGTGGTTTCGTAAATAGTATCTCACGGTTATCCATCATGCATCGAACACGCCTTCTCAACCAAGCACAACCATCGCGGATGGGCACCAACGACATTCTGGGCATCCTGGTTGACACCGCTTGCAACAAATTCTTCTTAACATCATCGGAGGAATGGTCAAGTCATCTATGTTGAAAATATAAGTATCGTCACCAACAAGATTGGAACCCTTGTCATGGTTAGGCATAGGCGCGTTGATCACATTCGAGTCTTCGGAGGATCAAATTCAATGCTTAGCTTCAATCATATCTTGAATCTTGTTCTTCGAGCCCAACAATCATCGATTATGCCCGGGTTATTGGAATGGTAAGCACACTTAGCATTAGGATTGTATTTCGGAGGAGGTGTTGACATTCGAGGAGGATCCTCAAAGTAATCTATGCTTTCAACATGTGTTGCAAGGCTTGCGACAATGGCATGTTGATCTTTGTAAGCATCTTCGCTCGCGTTACGTTACGCATGTTGTCTCACCGAGGTCAGGCTTGATGTAGGATCGAGATCACAATTGCCCCACATTGAGCACGGTCGGTCTTGGCTCGGCTTTTCGACCATACACATTGGCTTCTTTCTTACCACCAAAGATCTCTTCGCAAAGATTTGAAGATGTCTCTATGAATCTTCCCACTCTTGATACCAACTTCAATACGCACTGTAAGTATCATTTCGGTGAATCCGATCAAGAGTTTCCAATCGATGATCAAGAATGGGCTGTCGGTGTTCCCATGAACATATCAACCAACTCCTATCGACAAGGGTGGTTGAACTCGCGCTAGATCTCCATTTCGAGCATACTCCTTGAACTTCTCGTCACGACCCATAGACATGCTTTGTAGTTGCATGCGAGTGGGTGTCAATTCATCATTGTACTCATCTTCTATAGAAAGCATCGTACAAGTCACTCCAAGTACGGATACGGTCATTCTCTAGTGGTAATACCACTCCAATTGAGTTCGACAAACTCTCTTGAAAATAGTGCATCCACAACTTTCATCATCGGGATTGATCTTCCGAACATAAGACTTCAAATGCAGCTTAGGAAAGACATGCCATCATACTTAGCAAAGTTGGAACTTTGAACTTGGGAGGAATCACAACACCGTGGACAAGACTCGGATCATCAAAATTCAGCCCGACATCTTCGAGTTTTCCACAGATTAGACGGTCTTCAAGTTGCTTGTACTTGTCATCTTCATCGAGTATTGTCCATTATCATAGTTCTTCTCAAGTTCGGTGACGCCTTCACCATCACCTTTGTTACTTTGCTCATCTTCCTTCTTGACACTTCCTTGAGAGAGCTCAATTCGACTAACCACTAGGACCACCTTTGTAGCCTCGCCCATGTTGAGAGACCAACAACCTTCTTCTTTCTGTTGATGAGCTTCTTCGGATCTTCTTGGCCTTGGACCAAGCTGGTAAACATCTCTGGCCGAGCATTACGAGCTTGAAGATCTTTGTGATGTTCAAGAGCCATTTACGCTAAAATAAATAGCGAGCAAATGAGAAAACCAATCTTCAATGTACCGTGATGCAATGTTATGCTATGCTATCACGATGTTTATCGAATGCAATGCAATGTTTTCAAGGACCTTAGAGATTTAAATTTGTTAGACAAGCAATGAAGAAACATTTATTAGTACTCTTTTTATTCTTTTTCCTTTTAAGTACAAGAGATAGTTCAAAACAATAAAAAAAACAAATAAATCCTAAATCTCTAAGTCTCCCATGGGTGCTTCCTCTTGGTGCCGATGTGGCGTTGATGTTTCGCTCCTCGTGAAGTAGCTTGGTCAACTCTAGCACTTTCTTCTCACTTGCATAACAGAGCTTCAAAGGTATCCTCTCTTCTTTAAAATTGAATCCGGGATCTCTTTAAGTCTTCAAAATCGGTAGGCATGTCGGGATGAGAGCGGTATAGGTCGTCACCTATAGCAGGTTCCATAATTACTTGGTAAACAGTGAATGGCATCATGAGGTTTTGAGCTCGAGCTCGCACCCATTTGAGGTAAGGTTCCCAAGGAATGGAGTTTTGGTGCCCCAAAGTCTTGGTATCGATCCTCTTTACCATGCCCCAGCGTGTATAAACCTTTCGGTGATGGAGATCATGATTGTAATCGAACACAATATCTTGGAGAAGCATATCATGTGGGCCATCTCTTGAGCAAAAAAACCGACGTAGAGCTAAAGAAGGGTTGTAAGTAATACCTCCCTTATACCAAGTAGTGGTACATTAGGAATTCTCCACAACTCGATGAATGTGAAATCCTTTTGAGAGAAAAGATTCCAACGGATATCGAATGAGAGAGTGACATTAATCTTTGAGACCATCTCAACCTTTGTTCATTCTTCAAAGCCGATGGAGGAAGGTGCGAAATAAACCACCTAGAAAGTAGCGATATCACACATGAGGGTTCCTTGTCGTTTAGTAATGCAGTGTGGAAGAATGTAGGATGTCTCCAAGTAAAGTAGGCACTGAGGATTGCGGGTAAGAAACAACTTGATGGCGACATCTATGAATTGATCCGAGTTAGGAAATAGAACCAAACCATAAATTAGCAAGGCCACAATGTCTTCAAATGCATGGAAACTCATAACTTTGAGGAATTCGGGCTTTCTTAATCGAGAACTTAGAAAGTAAACCCTTAACTCCGCTTCTAGTTTCCAATTAGCTTCAATGTCCGGCGCTTAAGATGTAAGCGATGCAATGTCTTGCCTAGGAACCTTTTCTAGACCGGTGAATGGAATTTGGTCAAGAATAGGTATCCCAAGTAAGAGAACTCTTCAAAGGTAGGAACCAATCGATAATCTGGGAATGTAAAGCAATGGTGTTTCGGATCAAAGCTGGAATAGGACGTGCATCATATCTTCTTCAGGAGATAACCAAGTCAAGTAGATAACCATGTCTTTGATGAACCGAGCATGGTGGAATTTGAAACCAATTCTTTGAGTTGAGAAGGTATACCCATGAAGTTGATTCGGATAGTCTAAAGCCATAATCCCTACAAAACAGAGCAAAGATAAATCCTAGGTCCTTGAAATAGTTAGAAATGATATGCAATGCAAATGATGTCATGATGTCATGTTTAGCACACACAAACAATTCACACAATGAGCCTAGGTTTAAGGCTTGCATGAGGTATAGGTGATTACCCACCAAAAGTTTGAGTTGGTTCATCTGTCCTATAATAGTAACAGGGTTCTAGGAATCTCACATCATCGATCTTTCTCGTAGGCGTTTATTTCAATACGACTACCAAGTGGTCGACAAAATATCCCAAAAGTCGATCTCAATGAGCGTAGTATCGAGTATCAACCAACCTCGGTGCACCAAAGTCGGCCATCTCACTACCTTCTAATGGCCAAGATGGGTCAATTAAGGTTCTAAAAGTTTAGTTAGCGCTTGACACCACACCAGAAGCCAAAATATCCTCAACTTGGGAATGAAGAGTATCGGGACAACCAAAGTATCACGCTAACGTAGCCATCATGTTGACCGTTTTGATATCGTCTAGCAGTCGCGACGATTTATGCTACTTACCTAAAAGGAAACCGGATCGGTGTAGGATCCCCACAAATATAATAGCAACCCTTAAAGATAAAGCAAGCAATTCAAACAAAAAGAAAAGTGATCTAGAAATCCCTAAGGTATTCTCTCTTTAGGTGTCTCCCAGTCGCCCGATTACGTGATACGGTGAACGACTTTGTAGGATTTTGTATCGCAAATGTGCGGATAGCAAAGTCGCCACCGACTTTTATTTTTATCCAATTAAGGGAAGGTAAAAGTACGAAAAAGACCTTCGTTAGATTACGATGCGGAGAATGGTTATGGGAAGGAAGGTATTAGCACCCTTTCCATCCGTAGTTATCTACGGCTCTTAGTTGCTCTATATCACTTTTAAAATTGTGCTTTCGTGTGTTTGACAAAATGTTTTGAAAAGGCATTTCGCTTTGACTTTGTAATGATTCATGTAGAATGTATACAAAGTGTTGAAATGTTTCGTTTTGAAAGAGTTTGAACTTTGACAAAAGTGTGAGGTGTGAAAAGTATTTTGATAGAGCAAGCAACTAAAAGTCTTATTACCTACTCAGAATTGGTCGTTTTCGTGTTATTTTACATTCCTTTAGAATAGCGTCATCCATACCATTAGTTGGTAGGTAACCCTATTCGTTGGATGTAAGCGGGACATTCGAAGGGACATCGTATGGTCATAGAAAGCAACTTGTAGGAAGTATCCTAGCACATTCAAAGGGACTATCATCATTTTTTCGTAGGCGACAATCGAGGGTCAAGATCATGTATTCGGAGGCGACATCATGGGTCTATGATCTATGTATCGAATGGACTATGATGATTTGTTTGAAAGGCAACGGTGCTAGAATACCTCTACGTTCGAGGGACATGACCATTTTGAATTCGTAAGGCAACGAGAGAGAATTACCCTAAGGGGTGCATGTGTGAAAGAGTGTGTTGATTCAAATATTTTATCTTGCAAATTAGTGAGCTATGTTGATTATTATCTTGCCATACACGCCTAATTACTAGCAATTTATAGGGTGCGGAAATTAAAATGCGGAATGTAAAGATGCGGAAAGGTAAATCCTACGCTATTACATGGCTTTGGGGCAGATACATAATTTAAAATGCGGAAAAATAAAGGCCTAATTTAAACTATTACATCCCATATACAGTTACATTATTGGAAAAATAAAATGATAAAGAAAAAATTGTCTGAATCGGATCAACCTGCAAGAGAATGAGAAATCGGAAAATGCGATATGAATCGAACAAGAGAAAAAATGTTAGAAAAATGCAAATTTTAAAATAATAAATTTTTCTTTTATTTTTCTATTTAATTTGGAATTTATTCATTTAAATACAAATTAAATTCAAAAAAAAAGTATAAAATCAAAATTAATTGCAAGATTGATTTTTATTCCTTCCTTGAGACTCAAGTAACTCACAAAGGCCAGCAAATTTCGAAATTTGATCAATATGGCAAGATTGGATTGGAAATTAATCAAATTTTGAAAATTTGATTTTTTACAAAAATCAAATTTGATTTGCTTTGAATGTTGATTGATTCTCTTCCAAAACCATCCCAAATCCATCCAGTATAAATGTATGATGCATACCTATCAAGAGAGAACGAAAAAATTGGCTCAAGAACCCTAACCTAACTCAAAAAATTCGTGACCTTCAAGCTACTAGCAGTCATCGATCCAGCCACTTTCAAACAATTTTGAGGATTCAAACATATTCCTTGACATCCCTGGAAGCATTCCAGACCTTTACTTTGCCAAAAACCATCAAGAATTGTGAAATTCGAAATTGGTTTGTTCTTGAAATTTCAAAAATCGTATTCTTTAATTCATGCATTATTAACATGATTTGTGTTTGTTTTTGTGATTAGTGATGTGTTTGCAAGCTTTCTGGGTGCTTTAATCAATTTCCATGGCGAGCATATCACCATTGCTAGGGTTTTGAGGTCGATTTAGGGTTTCTTTAAGCAGAAAAATTGGACTATAAGACCTATACCAATCGTTCGTAGTGATCCCAGGAATTGAACCATGCCTTTAGAATGCACTTATATTACTTGTGTGTGATGTTTGAATTTGCGGGGCACTGTGGCGTCGAGCAAGAGCCGACGCTATCTTTCAAAAATTCAAAGGTAGAAGATGAAGTCGCGCGAGCAGGCAACAAGGCGCGTGTTTGATTCCACTCACCGTTTTCAAACACGATGCACACATGGCGTAGTGGTAAAGGCGTTCCCTGTTCCCAGATGCCTCAAAGGGTCACGAGTTCGATCCCTCCAGGGACCGGTTTTGTTTTCCTTTTCACAAACTCAATATTTTTTCATATTTTTCATTATTTAATATTTTTGCATCTATTTTAATTAATTTCATAATTTTATTTCTCCATTAAAAAATCATCAAAAATTATTTTTCTTTTTACATTATTTTCATAAAATCTTTATTTAATTTAATAAACTAAAAAACATAATTTTGCATGCATATTTATTTTTATTCATAATTTTGCATTTAAATCACTTTTAATTCATTTTTTATTATTAAAATACATCCAAAAAAATCCCAAAAATTTATTTTAACATATTTATAGTATTTCCAACATGACATATTTTTCTTATTTTAAAATTTGCATTTTTCTAACATTTTTTTCTCTTGTTCGATTCATATCGCATTTCCGATTTCTCATTCTCTTGCGTGTTGATCCGATTGCACAATTTCTTCTTTATCATTTTATTTTTCCAATAATGTATCAGATATGGGATGTAATAGTTTAAATTAGGCCTTTATTTTTCCGCATTTTAAATTATGTATCGCCTAAAGCCTTGTAATAGCGTAGGATTTACCTTTCCGCATCTTTACATTCCGCATTTTAATTTCCGCACCCTATAAATTGCTAGTAATTAGGCGTGTATGGCAAGATAATAATCAACATAGCTCACTAATTTGCAAGATAAAATATTTGAATCAACACACTCTTTTCACACATGCACCCCTTAGGGTAATTCTCTCTCGTTGCCTTACGAATTCAAAATGGTCATGTCCCTCGAACGTAGAGGTATTCTAGCACCGTTGCCTTCCAAACAAATCGTCATAGTCCCTTCGATACAAAGATCATAGACCCACGATGTCGCCTACGAATACATGATCTTGACCCTCTATTGTTGCCTACGAAAATGATGATAGTCCTTGAATGTGCTAGGATACTTCCTACAAGTTGCTTTCTATGACCATCCGATGTCCCTTCGAATGTCCGGCATCCAACGAATGGAGTTACCTACCAACTAATGGTATGGATAGCGTTATTCTAAAGGAACGTAGAAGCACGAAAACGACCAATTCTGAGTGGGTAATAAGACTTTTAGTTGCTTGCTCTATCAAAATGCTTTTCACACCTCACACTTTTGTCAAAGTTCAAACTCTTTCAAAACGAAACATTTCCAAACACTTTGTATACATTCCTACATGAATCATTGCAAAGTCAAAGCAAAATGCCTTTTCAAAACATTTTGTCAAACACACGTAAAGCACAATTTTAAAGTGATCTAGAGCAACTAAGAGCCCGTAGATAACTACGGATGGAAAGGGGTGCTAATCTTCCTTCCCATAACCATTCTCCTGTAATCTAACGAAGGTCTTTTTTTACCTTCCTTAATTGGATAAAATAAAAGTCGGTGGCTATCCGCACATTTGCGATACAAAAACTAAAAAGTCAGTTCACCGTATCACAATAATGTCACTGGGTCTCAGAACCAACCCTTCGACATCAAGTCGATCAAAAGCAGTCTTCGGTAAGATATTCAGAGCAGAACCGGTATCCACCAAAACATGAGATAGTGTAGTGCCCTTGCATTCAACAGAGATGCGCAAGGCTTTGTTGTGTTTCTTTCCAACAGGAGTCATATCAGCGTCAGAGAAGCCTAGGCCGTTGTTGGCAGCCAGGCTAGCAATACAAACTTCAAACTGGTCAGTGGTAGTGTCTTGCGGTACGTGAGCGTTCTTCAGAAACTTCACCAAGGCATTAGTATGAGCCTCGGAGCACAAGAGCAGAGCGAGCATGGAAATTTTGGACGGAGTTTGTCCCAACTATTCCACAACATTGTAGTCACTCTTCTTGATAATCTTCAGAATTTCCTCCATTTCTTGTTTGAGGTGTCTTCATAACTTCCTTTGGTACTTCGGTTGAGCGGTGATGAGTCACCGGTTCTTTCCTCTAGCTTGGGAATGGATTGAATAACTGGAATGCGAGTTGAGTTGCATGTCTTTGGAGGAGAGATATGAGAGAATACCCTTCCGTTCTGGTCACCTTACTTGATCCGGTGATGTTGTCGATGTCAGGAATGGTAGCTTCAACAGTAAGATCTTCAATGGTCAGAGGGTCTTGCTTGACACCATGATAGTAAACATCAGCTCCATAATTCCAAGGGATAGCCTTGTCAGAGGAATATGGAACTGGCCTTGGAGAAGTGATAATGAGAGGTGCCACTCTAGGCACAGGATCAGCAGAGGAAATCCTTATAGTGTTAACATCAGCATAGTCTTCTGGGAAATCGTCACCCCATCCGGTTACCTTAACATCTTCAATAGGAATCTTGTAGCTCTCAGGAACAGTGTACTTCACCATGTAATTATACTTTCCACTTGGCTGCCCCAAGGTATCCCACACAGATGGTACAGTTTCGTTTGCATTGTCGATCTTCAACTTAGACAGTTCTTCACACCTTACGCAGGTGGTTTCGAAATAGTATCTCACGTTATCCATCATGCGAACACGTCTTCTCAACCAAGCACAACCATCGCGGATGGGAACCAACGACATTCTGGGCATCTGGTTGACACCGGCTTGCAACAAATTCTTCTTAACAGTCATCAGAGGAATGGTCAAGTCATCTATGTTGAAAACATAAGTATCGTCACCAACAGCATTGGAACTCTTGTCATGATTAGGCATAGGCGCATTGATCACATTCGGAGTCTCAACAGGAGGATCAAATTCAATCTGCTTAGCTTCAATCATATCTTGAATCTTGTTCTTCAGAGCCCAACAATTGTCAGTGTCGTGCCCTGGGCTATTGGAATGGTAAGCACACTTAGCATTAGGATTGTATTTTGGAGAGGAGGTGTTGACATTCTGAGGAGGATCCCTCAGAGTAATCAGCTCTGCTTTCAACATGTGTTGCAAGGCTTGTGACAAAGGCATGTTGATCTTCGTAAAAGCTCTTCGTTGCGCTTACGTTGCATGTTGTCTCACCGAGGTTGTCGATGTAGGATGGAGATCACAACCCCTCACAGTTGAGCACGGTCGGTCTTGGCTCAGCTTTTCTGACCATACACAGCATTGGATTATTTCTTACCACCAAGAGATCTCTTCGCAGCGTTTGAAGATGTCTCTACATGAATCTTTCCACTCTTGATACTAGCTTCAATGCGCTCTTTGTCAATATCACGGTGAATCCGGTGAAGAATTTCAATCGGATGATTGAAGAATGGGCTGTCGGTGTTCCATGAACATATCAACCAACTCCCTATTTGACAAGGGTGGTTGAACTCTGCTAGATCTCTCCATTTCGAGCATATTCCTTTCTCATCACGACCCATAGACATGCTCTGAGTTGCATGCGGTGGGTGTCAATTCGCATTGTACTCATCGCCAGAAAGCATCACCAAGTCACCCAAGTACGGATACGGTCATTCTCTAGTCGATAGTACCATTCCAATTGGGTTCGGAAAAACTCTCTTGAAAATAGTGCATCCACAACTTTCATCATCGGTGTGGGATTGATCTTCGGACATAGGACTTCAAATGCGACTTAGGGCAAGACATGTCATCATATTTGGCAAAAGTTGGAACTTTGAACTTGGGAGGAATCACAACACGGGACAGACTCAGATCATCAAAATTCAGCGGACATCTTCGTGTTTTCCACAAGATTCAAACGGTCTTCAAGTTGCTTGTACTTGTCATCCTCATCAGAGTATTGGCCACCATCATAGTTCTTCTCAAGTTCAGGCTGACTGCCTTCGCCACCACCCTTGTTACTTTGCTCATCTTCCTTCTTGACACTTCCTTCAGAGAGCTCAATTCGACTAACCACTCTAGGACCTCCTTTGTAGCGTCTGCCCATGTTGAGACCCACAACCTTCTTCTTCTCGTTGATGATCTTCTTCGATCTTCTTGGACCAAACTGGTAAACATCTGTGGCTGAGCATTCTGAGCCTGAAGATCTTTGACAGACTGTTCAAGAGCCATTTCTGCTAAAATAAATAGCGAGAGAATGAGAAAACCAATCTTCAATGTACCTGTGATGCAATGTTATGCTATGATATGCAATGTTTATGCGAATGCAATGCAATGTTTTCAAGGACCTTAGAGATTTAAATTTGTTAAACAAGCAATGAGCAAACATTTATTAGTACTCTTTTCATTATTCTTTTTCTTTTTAAGTACAAGAGATAGTTCAAAACAATAAAAGAAAACAAATAAATCCTAAATCTCTAAGTCTCCCATGGGCGCTTCCTCTTGGTGCCGATGTAGGCGTTGATGCTTCGCTCCTCGTGAAGTAGCTTGGTCAACTCTAGCACTTTCTTCTCACTTGCATAACACTGAGCTTCAAAGGTATCCCTCTCTTCTTTAAGTGAATCTAGGCATGTCAGGATGGAGAACGGTATAGGGTACGTCACCTATAGCAACAAGTTCCATAATTACTGGTAGAACAGGCGTGAATGGCATCATGAGGTTTTGAGCTCGAGCTCGCACCCATTTGAGGTAAGGTTCCCAAGGAATGGAGTTTTGGTGCCCCAAAGTCTTGGTATCAGACTTCTTTACCATGCCCCAAGCGTGTATAAACCTTCTTGACTCGAGATCGTGGTTGTAGTCGAACACAACATCTTGGAGAAGCATATCATGTGGAACATCTCTTGAGCAAAACCAAACCGACGTAGAGCTAAAGAAGGGTGTGTAATACCTCCCTTATACCAAGTAGTGGTACATTAGGAATTCTCCACACGATGAAAGTGAAATCCTTTTGAGAGAAAAGATTCCAACGGATATCTGAATGAGAGAGTGACATTAACCTTTGAGACCACTTCATCCTTTGTTCATTCTTCAAAACTGATGGAGGAAGGTGCGAAATAAACCACCTAGAAAGTAACGGTATGCAACACATGAGAGTTCCTTGTCTCTTAGTAGTGCAGTGTGGAAAGAATGTAGGATGTCTCCAAGTAAAGTAGGCACAGGATTGCGGGTAAGAAACAATTTGATGGCGTTGACATCTATGAATTGATCCGAGTTAGGAAATAGAACCAAACCATAGATTAGCAAGGCCACAATGTCTTCAAATGCATGGAAACTCATAACTTTGAGGAATTCTCGGGCTTTCTTAATTAAGAACTTGGAAAGTAAACCCTTAACTCCACTTCGGTTTCCCAAATGGCTTCAATGTCCGAGCGCTTAAGATGTAAGGTCGATGCAATGTCTTCGTAGGAACCTTTTCTAAACCGTGAATGGCATTTGGTCAAGAATAGGTATCCCAAGTAGCTTAGAGAACTCTTCCAAGGTAGGAACCAACGATAATCTGGAATGTAAAGCAATGGTGTTTGGATCAAGAACCGGAATAGGACATGCATCATATCTTCTTCAAAATCGGAGATAACCAAGTCAAGCAGATAACCATGTCTTTTGATGAACGAGCATGGTCGGAATTTCAAACCAATTCTTTGAGTGAGAAGGTATACCCATAAAGTTGATTCGGATAGTCTTTCTAGAAGCCATAATTCCTACAAAACAGAGCAAAGATAAATCCTAGGTCCTTGAAATAGTTAGAAATGATATGCAATGCGAATGATGTCATGATGTCATGTTTGGCACACGCAAACAATTCACACAATGAGCCTAGGTTTAAGGCTTGCAAGAAGTATAGGTGATTACCCCACCAAAAGTTTGAGTTGGTTCATCCTGTCCTATAATAGTAACCGGGTTCTAGGAATCTCACATCATTGATCTTTCTCGTAGGCGCTTATTTCAATATGACTACCAAGTGGTCGACCGAAAATGTCCCAAAAGTCTGATCTCAATGATTGTAGCATCGAGTATCAGCCACCCTTAGTCTGCACCAAAGTCGGCTATCTCACTACCTTCTAATGGCCAAGATGGGTCAATTAAGGTTCTAAAAGTTTAGTTAGCGCTTGATGACACCACGCAGAAGCCAAATACTATCCTCAACTTGGAAATGAAGAGTATCAGGACATCCAAAGTGTCACACTAACGTAGCCATCATGTTGACCGTTTTGATGTACGTCTAACGGTCGCGACGATTTATTGCTACTTACCTAAAAGGAAACCCGGATCCGGGTGTAGGATCCCCCACAAATATAATACCCAAGTAACCCTTAAAGATAAAGCATACAAATCAAACAAAAAGCCATAAAAATGATCTAGAAATCCTTAAGATAATTCTCTCTTTAGGGTGTCTCCCCGGCAGAGTCGCCAGTTCTGTGATACGGTGAACTGACTTTTTAGGATTTTGTATCGCAAATGTGCGGATAGCAAGAGTCGCCACCGACTTTTATTTTTATCCAATTAAGGGAAGGTAAAAGTACAGAAAAAGACCTTCGTTAGATTCTGAGTAAGGAGAAGGTTATGAAAAAAGGTATTAGCACCCTTTCCATCCGTAGTTATCTACGCTCTTAGTTGCTCTAGATCACTTTAAAATTATGTTTTCGTGTGTTTGAAAAATGTTTTGAAAAGAGGGCATTTCGCTTTGACTTTGTAATGATTCATGTAGGAATGTATACAAAGTGTTCGGAAATGTTTAGTTTTGAAAAGAGTTTGAACTTTGAAAAAAGTGTGTTGTGAAAAGTATTTTGATAGAGCAAGCAACTAAAAGTCTTATTACCTACTCGAATTGGTCGTTTGTGTTATTTACGTTCCTTTAGAATAGCGTTATCCATACCATTAGTTGGTAGGTAACCCTATTCGTTGGATGTAAGCGGACATTGAAGGAACATCGGATGGTCATAGAAAGCAACTTGTAGGAAGTATCCACATTCGAAGGGACTATCATCATTTTTCGTAGGCGACAATCGAGGGTCAAGATCATGTATTCGGAGGCGACATCGTGGGTCTTATGATCTTTGTATCGAAGGGACTATGATGATTTGTTTTGAAGGCAACGGTGCTAGAATACCTCTACGTTCGAGGGACTTGACCATTTTGAATTCGTAAGGCAACGAGAGAATTACCTAAAGGTGCGTGTGTGAAGAAGTGTGTTGATTTCAGATATGTTTATCTTGAAAATTAGTGAGCTATGTTCATTATTATCTTGCCATACACGCCTAGTTACTAGCAATTTATAGGGTGCAGAAATTAAAATGCGGAATGTAAAGGTGCGGAAAGGTAAATGTCCTACGCTATTACATGGCTTTGGGGCAGATACATAATTTAAACTTGCGGAAAATAAAAACCTAATTTAAACTATTACATCCCATAAAATTACATAATTGGAAAAGAATGAAAACGGTAAAGAAACGTCTGAAGCGGAATAACCTGTGAAACGATAAGAGAAATCGGAAAATATGATGAAATCGAAATAAGAGAAAATGTTAGAAAAAATGCAAATTTCTAATTGGAAAAAATATGACATGCTGGAAATAACATGAATATGCTAAAATAATTTTTTGGGATTTTTTGATGCAATTTAATAATTTAAGATGAATTAAAAGTAATTAAAATGCAAAATTATGAATAAAAATAAATATGCATGTAAAATTGTATTTTTTTTAATTTTATAAATTAAATAAAGATTTTCTGAAAATAATGTAAAAAGAAAAATAATTTTTGATGATTTTTAATGCAGAAATAAAATTATGAAAAGAAATTAAAATGATGCAAAAATATTGAAAATAAAAGAAAATATGAAAAATAGTTGAAAAGTTTGAAGTTTGGAAAAGAAAAGAAAGAACCGGTCCCGGGGAGATTCGAACTCATGACCCTGGAGGGTATCTTGGCACAGGAAGCGTCTTAACCACTGGGACAAGTGGCGTTTGATGTTTGAAAAGCTGGAAACAAATTAACATAAATGATGACGCGTTAGGAATGAGTTGAAAATCAAAGTCAGCATGCGTGGGGTCCATGTGGAACGAGAGAACGAATCAAAGCAAGCTATCATGCCACGCAAGCCTCCCACCGAGTCAACGGTGACGCCAGCTCTTCGTCATCTCGTGATCGAATGTCCAAACCTGCAAAATAGCGCGAATAAAAGGAAAAAGAAGACCTTGTCAACCTAAATCGGACCTTCTGAGTCCATTGGTGGTATCAGTTTCGAATGAATCGGCCTGTATAGTCCGGTTCGAAGCTTCTCTGTTTAGAAAACCTAAGAATGGCAAAACGTGATTCTAACGTCCAAATCCACGAACGATTGCCCAGATCCGTCCCTTAGCATCTCATGAACACATTGCAAGCATTAGAATCCATTAAAACACACAGAATAGTAATATGCAATTTCAAGAAAAATTCAAGTATGTATGAATGTATATGGATCGATTCAGCTTGTTTTAACCCATGGCAAGAGTGTATACTTACTCAAACTTACCTTCAGAACACGATTGAGTGCTTGAGAGAGGCTGAAAGTGGCTGCTTTTGAAATTCGAATTTTTCAAGTTTTGAGAAAATTTTTGCAAGAATAAGGGTTGTTTCTTGGGCTAGGGTTTCGTGTGTGTGGCTTGGCATGTTGCTGAGTATTTATAGAGGCAATTTGGAGAGAAGAAGGAGTGAAAAAAGATTCATCCATCAATGTGCAATATTTTTCCATTTAAAATAAATCAAATCTTTGAAAAATTGATTTTCTCATGAATGCAAAGGCTAGCAATTTGGTATGAATTATGGGCTATCTTGGACTTCAAGGAAGATATAAATCAATCCTTTTGAAAAGATCTTATTTTCATATTTTACATGATTTAATTTTGAATTAAATGTTTTAAAATTCAAATATAAATCATAAAATAGAAAATTACCATGGCCAAGCATTTATGGGTCAAAAATCATGTCATGAACAAGTTTGGACCAAAAGATTTTAGGCCCATTTGGAAAATTTTGCATTTTGACCAAAATGTCCTTTTGTGTCCAAAATCGCCCAACTTGAATAGTGTATCTTGCTCAATTTTCCATATTTTGAGTGTTCTTGGACTTTTGGAAATCTCTAAGAGTCCTCTAACCAACCTTTTGGTCTCATCTCAATTGGAGTTTCCATGCTCAATATATCTTCAAAACAAAAGTTGACTTTTGTTGACTTTGAAAATGACTGTAATGTTTTGAGCCATACCTCTCGGATGAAGCATTTTTGGACATTCTTGTGAGACATGAAGTTGTAGAGAATTGAATTTCCTTCAAAACAAGAGGTGGTGGAAAATTTCGAGAAAGTATGAAGAAGTTATGATCATCAAAGTTCATTGACTTTTCATCTAGAAACCCTAATTTAGAAAGTTTGACTTTTGAGCAAATCTTGAGTTTTCTTGATGAATCATGATCAACCCTTGATCAAATGATGAATGTAACTTCAAAATGAGGATGTTGACCAAAAATTATGAAGTTTGACTGTATGTTGACCACAGATTGACTTTTGTCAATACAACTGATTTTCAACCATCTGAGCAATTGTCTGAGCAATCTTGACTTGTAAGGCTTGAAACTTGACATGGAGAATCTTTGAAGCATATGAGGAGGCATGAAGACCATTGGAGATGTTGGAAGTCCATCTTGACCTGAGAATTGCCAAACCCTAGTTTGGGTTGATTGTCTAGGAGAGAGTTTGTCTGATCAACTCTTGAGGAATCCTTGAGTATGGATGTATGAAATATCTTGAGAAGATGGAGGGAAAATTTTGGGGTATGACAGTGGGCCCCACCAGCAAGGGGAGGTGGGCGCCTCGGGCCTGGGGTGGGCGCCTCACACCAATTCTTTCTTCTTTTTCTTGTAGCCACGTGATGATAGCAGGGAGTCATGGCTTAGGCAATTGTTTTGTCTTTTTTAGGATCTCTTAGGAGTATAAAGAACATACATTATATTAGTAGAATCAAATTAACATAGTAAGTATAATAATTGATCTAGCATGTTAGTTCTGTAGCAAGTAGATAACCCATGGCATATAAATAACAAAACATTAGTAATACTACTAGCAGACTGGTATTTAGCAACAACTGAAATTTATAGCAGGTGATGAAATTAGTATGATAGAATAACTGTAATAATGCACAAAAATGGCTTGTATTAGTTGAATATAAAATTGGCAGAGTTAATTTAGTTAAGGGTAATAATGCAAGAAGAAGAAAACAGTCCCAAAATTAGACAGTTAGACAAATTAAGCGGTATATTTAGTTGCTCAGAATTGAACGAAAATTTACAGGGCAGTTCGTGTATACGAGTAGTTAATTATAGTTGATTGCTTTTGTTAAATTTATGTCGAATGCTTGAGTTGCACGTACTGTTGAAATAAGTTGATTTTGTCTCAAATTGGACAAGTTTTGAGTTGTAGGCTTAAATAGCCAAAGTTGAAGTTGATTATGTTGTTATGAGTTGAATTGTTGATGACGTTGTCGTTGGTATGCCATTCATATTAAGTCGCATACATTGCATTCTAAGTTGGAATGTATGCTCACCACGTTGGTCTGGATTGACACAAGTTGAAAGTTGAAGGCTTATGCCTTGTTGAATGCCTCGATAACCTAGCATGATTTTAAGTTGGGAGTTTACTCCGATGGATCCACATGCAGTTGCATAGTTGAGTCTCATTTTGAGTTGCATTATGAAGTTGTTGTTATTTACTATGTTGTTTGTTTATTGTTATGTTGTAGTTGTTGAAATGGTGAATGTTGTATGATTCTATATCTAATATATTAGTTATCATACTTTTTCTTATATTTTTTCGATATATCACTCTTTCTATTTGTTCGACGTTGCCTTTATATTAGTAACATGCAGGTAACGAGGAATAAAGAATTTAGTAGCTTTTGGCGTCATTGCTTTGATACGTAGCACTCGGGGGGAATGTATTTTCTTCGGTTGAACTAAAAAGTTGTTATTTTGAGAATTTTTTGGTGATTTTCAGTTGTTTAAAAGATGCTATGTTTATTTTGCAAGTATTTCCGTTGAGAATTCGCTACAGTTAAATTATTAAAGTTGAGTTATTGGAGACTAATGTGTTTCAAAGTCTTTCTTCTTATTATGTGCTATGTATCGGTTACAATTAAGTAGTCTTACTGGTGTTTTAAAGTTGTGAAAATGTAATGCCTCAAGTTTTATGTTGAAATTTTGGCACTCTGATTTATATAAACGTCGGGTAGATTTTGGGTGTTTTACATCCTCTCCGACATTATTATAAGCAATTTTATATTTTAGATTCATTTGACTATTAATGTATCTAATACATATATAGACCAAATATATTCATAGTCAAATGCATCTATTTGATGATCATGTCCTTTTGAATCTTGTCCTTCCGCAGTATGAAAAAATCTTTCTATCAGAGTTTTTAACTGTTTGGACTCTAATTTTAACACTCTATACACTTGTATTAAACCTTATCGGTATCTAATAATTCATTCTCATGCTTGTTTCCTACATGACTAATAAAAATAAATTGATTAATTATAAATTATCATATTATTCTAAGTTTTAAAAAACATTAAAAAAAATTTAAAAATATATTATTGAATTATAAAATATACCAACATTTATATTAAAATACGTGATAGTTTAGCATTGATGTATTTCTTTAAATTGATAGACACACATTTTATATAATATATATAAATTTTTGAGTAATGTTATTTTATTTAAAAAATATTATAACATTAATAAATTTCATAAACATATTATTTTATTTAAAAAATATTGTTTGCATGTATGAGATGGGTTAGGTATTAAGATGCATATATACGCTTATTTTTGTAGATAATTATTTGAGTCCATGCAGATATTAATTTGGAATAAGTCAAATTGTCATCTCTAGACACATGTCTTGAGTTTTATTGTTACATATGTTTTAAGGATTCTGAATAAATGCATATATGAAATGTTAAGTCATGAAAAGTAAACTTGATTCATGACAGGAATGATACTCTTTATTGGAGGAGCTTGCAGGGAAACATTTTTCAGAGGGTGACCCTCAATATCCGAGTTCTTTAAATGTTCCCTACCCCAAGCAACTCGATTAAAGTAGTCATCCCTGATTCATAGATGATCAAGATCCCACACACTACTAAACAATTTGTTCGATTTAGTGATCGAAATATTTCGGTCACTCTAGCCACCGAATTAGCCACCAAAATTTAATAATTTAGCCACCAATTTAGTGACTGAAATTTAGTGACCAAAATTTTATATAAAATTTATTTTTAAAAAATTATTGACCAAAAATTCGGTCACTAATAATTCTTTTTCTTATTTTTATTATTATTTTCCTCATAACTTTTCTTTTTTTGGTAAGATTTTATTTCATTTTTACATAAAAGTTTATTTGTTTATTGTCAAATTTCCTTTATTCTTTTTTTAGAAAAAAATAAATTTTATTTTTACACAGAAAATAATGCAATATTTTTATAGGTTCAATAATAAAATTATATAGTAAAATTTAATGATTTCAATTAAATTAAATAACATTTAATGATTTTGTATATTTGAAATTTTTTTAATATATATATATATATATCAAATTACACCCGAAGAGTTACACTACGAGTTAAATTTCGGTCACTAAAATCAGTCTCTAATTTGGTCACAATACGGTCGCTAAATTCGTCACAAAAGCTTAGCAACTAGTACTTTTTGGATAGAAAAATGATAGTCGCTAAATCAGTGGCTAAATGCAATAGTGACCGATTTTGAAGCTTTTTTGGTCTCTAATTTGGTCACTAAAAGCGAATTTTCTAGTAGTTACACATACCTTCATGTTAACTTGATGGAACAACCATTCTTAGGCCTCGTCCACGATGGATAGTGAAGGTTACCAAAGGATAAGAATAAATAGTGTTCCTTCTTTCGGGGAGCATACCTTTAAAGGACTCGAAATAGGGTGTGAACCTCAAGAAGTTTGGATCATGGAGGGAACACGTCGAACTCCTGGGTAACCTTATCTCTATTGTTTCTCGCTCATCCAAGCCTCTTAAGACGTGTTATTTGCCATTTGAGAATTATCGTTCTCAGCTTGAGGTCGATGTTCTTGGTCTCTAGTAACCATCTTGAGGTCGTGCTCAAATGCTTTGTTAGATGTATATTCCATCCCCCAAATGAAATCTTGGTTGTAGATTGGCGTATGAGGGCTTTACCTCCGCATTAGAGTTTCTTGCTACGAGAGGGTGAGCCCATATCACCACCTTCTCGTTCAAAGTTTCAATATCCTTAATCAAGTGATTTATCATAATTAGGGTTTAATTTTTTTATTTGTATATTCACAATATTAACGACAACACCCACTTTTTCTTTTGTGACTTAAACGTTGCACATGTCAAGAATGAACTTGTTTTTCGTATACATTAAATATTTTTTATGAAGAAATTATTTATTTCCTTAACAAAGAAAGGGTTACACTGTATAATTTTATATGAAAATCAGGAAAACATGTAAAGAAATTGACTTAGTTGTAATTTTACTCAATCAGGGTAGTGATTCCTCACTAAGAAAAAGGTTCATTGCAACTAAGTATCATTGCATTGAGTTGATTGTTAAAGTTGGATTTTCTTGTTCCTACATTTCTTTACCGATCATTAATTATGTATTCTACAAAAATTCAATGGTGGAAATTTCTTCCTTCACATCGCGTCTTGTCATGATAGATATAATATGGTGGTGTTCTTCAATAACTTATGCATACTTCCACAAAATTAAGGGGTATCGCTTTATACCTACTATTGGAGCTTGGATTCACAATCTTGTGATTGATTATGATCATTTCCAAGCGTACATTGAGGACGGAGACATTGATCTCTAGTGAGCCATCCTATTTTATTTACATATGTTGAGTCTCGGTTGCGTTGCACAATTTTATGTATGTGTTGGAATCTTGCTAGATTATTGCATATTGTCATTGATTTATCATGATGAGTATAGTATTTCATATTTAGGTTTGAGCTAGAATGTTTAGAGTTTGAAAGGTCCTCCCTAAAACGCAGTTGTATATGCTAGTACATTTGACCACCAAAAGTTGCAGATATATCCTCTAGGCACTTCTCCCTTCCCTAAGGTAACCATAAGCTCTAAAAAAATTCCATGGACTGGTTATTGTACTCTTGGAATATTGTAGGTGATAACCCTTGTAGAGAGATATCTTCTATTTGAGCAGTTTGCAATTATGTCTCTGAGTTTTGATGATAACAAAGAGTATGTTTGAGTAAACAATTTTTGTTACTTTAATGTTTGTTGTATTTTAAGATAAACAAACAGGTTCTTCTTCTGATGAATGGCGTGGCCAAGACATTAAAAAATAATATGTTCTGCTTCTAAGCTACAAAGGTTTTGCGAACGAGTAGCAAGGAAAAGCTTTAGAAGGCTCTGAAGTTACTCTGATACGTTCGTCTGAAGAAACCGGTCATAAGATCTAAAGACAGAAGTGTGACTTATGTCAAGATGCTCTCACGTTTCAGAAGACAAAGGATTATGAAGATCAAGTGCTTAAAGACTCTGAAGACGTGGCTCTAAAGATTCGAAAGACTTGAAGTTATTCTGAACTTTGGTTACAGCACAAAGGATTCTGAAGACCAAGTGGTGAAGACTTTGAAGAATGTGATTTTGAAGATTCCAAGACTTGAAGTTCTTTCAACCTTTAGGTTAATATACAAGGTTCTTCAAAACAAAATGCTGAAGCTTCTAAAGAGGGAGATATGAAGACTCTGAAGACTTGAAGTTTTGATCAACCAAAAGTTAGATTCTCCACTTCCAAACTCGTGCTCGCAGAAGCCTCTGAAGTGCAGAAGGAAAGAAGATAACGTTAATGTGGTAACGATTACATGGTACAAGCAAAATGTTTCCTTCCACCATGAAGACGACAGCTGCGTCGATCTTGTCCCGATGTTCTTTCAAGCCTCCACAAGTTTCATATTCCAAATGTACCCCCCCACCAACGGTTACATCACGCATGGCACTATATAAGAGCTTGAAGACTTGAAGAAACAACTGCTAATTCATGAGGAAACTCTCTACGCTTAAATTCTTTATTATTTGTAAAAAGATGTAAACTCATTCAAGTCACTTTGTACTAAAAATATGTTTACATAATCAGCTTATGTAGAAGCATATTTACTTGTAAACAAACTTGTTATAAAACAGTTGTTTGATTGTTCCTTAAGAGACCAGTTGGGTCAACTTCTCAAGAAGTCTAGGACAATTAGTCTTAGAGGTTGTTAGTCACACACAGTTGGTGTGTGTAGGTGTTAGTCACTGGCGGTTGCCCGTGCAAGTGTCATCAGTTTAGTTATAGTGGATTAAGTCCTCGGTGGAGAGATGCAAATCACCTCGGAAGGGTGGACTAGAGTAGCTTGATGTTTCAAGTGAACTAGGATAAAAATACGGTGTTATTTATTGCTTTCATATATTTCATTCTTTATCAAAAGAGAAGCATATTCAAGGGGATTATTTTAAATAGCAAAAGTTTTCAAAGGATAAAGCCCAATTCAAATCCCTCATTTCTTGTGTTTTTCACACCTTCAATATTTGCTCAAGTCAGACCTTTTGAAGAGTCAACATGATATTTGATAAACAACCTCTGTCGATGAGAAATCTAAAAACGTCAAAGTTGACCATAGTCGTAGTTATAACTAAGGGAAAATTTTCATTGGGAATTTGGCCTACCTTCTCGATGTGTCTTAACTAGGGGTATACACCGGTGTGAGTCAACCCAAGAACCCACCTACCATAACAGAACAAACTCATTAATTACCCAAAATTGTTTGTTTACCATATGGATAATATTATTAAATTTTATTTGACATTATATGATTTTTTTATACAATTTAACTTTTGAAAATGGATGACATTGTATTGAATTGTTTTACATATTTTTAGAATTGAAAAAAATTATAAAAAATTATTTATTTTATAAATAGTCCTCGAATCCTACCCATAAAATGATTTGTTTGGTTTGGTTCAATTTTGAAAATAAAATTGTTGGTTGGATGATGAACTTAACCCATTAAAATCTAAATGTGGTGGCTAACGAGTTAGGCTACGCCCTGATCCAACTCAACCTGTATACACCCATATTATCTTAAGAGAACGTTTATCCTTTCTTGTTTATTGTCATTAGCTTAAAAATCGTCCTTTTGATTGTCCGTTTTGTAACACCCTTCTAAACCCCAAGAAATTTTCGCAATTATTTTAATAAATAAAAATCAGAGTATATCACCAAACAAGAGTGTCACATCTTCACTAAAACTTCATAATAATACATCCTGCTCTGTAACACGGATTCTCATGAATAAAACATCTACCTCCTCATAAATATATAATTAAATAACACTTCGCTACGGAATTCATAACACAAACATCTCATAATAACTAATTCATAAATATAGTCATGCTTTATAAATAATACTTGAAAGTCAAAATAACTCGAGTTCCACATATGGTGACTCAATATCTCAAAATAAAA
This sequence comes from Vicia sativa, assembly GCA_021764765.1. Classification (NCBI taxonomy): domain Eukaryota; kingdom Viridiplantae; phylum Streptophyta; class Magnoliopsida; order Fabales; family Fabaceae; genus Vicia; species Vicia sativa. Next base: position 16,281,851 of record CM038796.1, read on the forward strand.
CAAAAAACATAAGTTCCAAACATTTGATCCCAATCCTGATGTTACATATCAGAGCAAGACTTCCTTTATTATACGGAAAACAAATAAACACATCTTGAAGTTGTACTCTAAGCTTCCTGCACTAATCTTGACCACTTGTGCATTACCCACGTGGAGGTAACATTCAAACAGAAAGGGTGAGTAAATCATAATAATTATATAAGACATAAAGAATAGACATAGTAAGCATGCACATAAGCAAGGTATCACTTTTCATCATATCTTCATGTTATACTTACACCACCACGACTTTATCAATACACAAACACATATCATCATACACCATGTATCACTAAACAACACAATAACACATCATAATGCAATGTCACATAGAATGTAATGCAACATCATAGACTCATGCATATGGTGCCTAAACTTCACTGATGACTCAGTCATCTTCCTCTCCAAAAATCCCTGTAAGTTCCTTGATTTTAAGGATTGGCTTAATTTTAATAAAACAAATAATAGCAGCAACAATGTATTGTACAATAAGACATATTACTTGAACATAAAAACACTTATTCCTATTGGAATGTCTGAACATGTTGTGTTAAGTTATATCAAAATGTGGAACAACATGTCGAAGACGATGTCGTGGCATCATACATCAGACATCACGCTACTGAATTGTTAAAATTGTTACAGTTCTATTGTAAGTTATGCATAATATTTTGGGAATATTATGCATCATATGTGGCATGTTATTGAAGGCATATATGAAGGTCTAGAAGATTCAATCAGAAGTTAAGGAGAAAAATCATATTGAAGACCTTGATTGTAGCATAAGCTTTTTGTTGTTTGTTTTTCTGCAGTTTGTATCTGCAGTTTGTTATAGATGATATGTTGTTGTTTGAAGGCCCAAATCCAATTGGGTGATAGGATATAAATAAGGACTTTGTAACCTAGTTTTATGAAGCTAGCCAATTATAGAAATATGTAATCATTAGGGTTAGTCGTGTGTGTGAACCACCCAGATTGTGGGATGGTCACTGATTTGTACCTCGAAGCTCGTAGGTAAGAGGATAGTTATACTTACTCAGAAGCTGTGAAGCAATGAGTTGAGTTGTGTTCTTGGAAGAAGCTTTGAAAAAATTCCAAGTATATGTGTAAAAGGTTTTTGACTGTTTTGTTATTTGAATAGGTGTTCTTCAAGTAATTTGTCACTGTTGTAGGAGTTTGTAACATTTAGGTATCACTAGGGAGTGGACAAATGTTCTCTTGTCTTATATGGTGTTCTAAGATAAAGGTTTCAATGGATAGTGATTAGGTAAACTAGAGGTTGTTTATCAGTAAACCAGAGGTTGTTTACATAAAATAATACTCCTGATAGTGGAGTCTTCTTCCTGACTTGGTAGCCCCCAACTGTAGGTTGGTTTGAACCGAACTAGGTTAATAATCCTGATGTCTTCTTTATGTTTCCTACACTATTTTATTATTTATACCTTGTCTGTTTTATTTTAATGTCAGATCAGATGTCTCGACATCCTTATAAGACATATGAGTCTACTGTTGCACCAGAATTTCAATTGGTATCAGAGCAGACATCCTGTCTGTTTCTGGATGAGATCCTATGAATTATACTTTTTGGTTGTGTACAAGGTATAAGATTTGTACTGAAGAATTGTTTGAACAAGGATAATTCATATTGTATGGTCCCTTGAAGTGGATGATGGACCTATTTGTGGAAGACTAGACAAACCTGACCAGAACTCGTGTATTTTCTTGATGAAAGAATAAGATGAAGTTAGAACAGAGGTATGAAGAGTTCAAAGCATTTATGCGGGAGTGAAGACCTTGGATTGATTTAATTGTTCAGCATTTATTTAGCACAAGAGTAAAATTATCAAAACCTTCATGAGAGAGTGAAGATATTGATAAGGTAACTCTTATATTGTTTTGGTACGCCATCGTTCTGGTCATGGTATTGGTTATGTCTAGTCTATAGCTTGGTGAGAAGCTATTGTATATAGGGTTGATTTATTTTCAATACTAAGTCTTCATGATTATGCTTGGATTATGGTATAAATATTGTGTATAAACTTTGTTGAAGTATTGTTGTATTCCGTTGCATGGTTTTTGATATAACCCTTAAAGTACAAGAAAAATTCTAGGGTTATTTTTTTTCCAACAAAATATATGGCAGATTTTTTAACTATATTAAAAGTGTCAAAGATAATTGAGATCTTCCTCAAGTCCACTCATAAAGACATTTATTAATGAAGTTAATGAGAATCAATTGATCAATGATCCTCATGCATATCTGCATATTGTTTTGAAGACCTTGAAGATTATCAAGGATAATATGTTCCAAGAAGATGGAACTGATGTTCTATGGGATGTTAGAACATTACTTCAGCAGGTATGTAGCTACCAGTTGAAGAACATATGTTTTGGGTGCTAAACAAGAATGTGTTGAACATTTATGTTTGGAACCTACTCCTGATCTGGAAAAGGAGACATCTGATTTGTATTAGTTGATCAGGACACGATCAACAGGCTATTTACTCCTGATGTCAGTTTAGTTCTGACCAAGGCTCATGGGGTATAGAAGTTGAGCTCAATGCCCTTAAAAAGACTCATAAAGGTATCTTCTACAATCCCTTTATGTACACGAGATAAACTTGTATCTGGAAGATCCTTCTGATCATAGGAACCAGAATTATGAAATTTTGTTCGTGACCATAGAACAAATTTTGTTTGGAGTAGAATATTATGATTTAACCACAGTGGTTAATGATCCCGAGTATTGACTACCCTTAATATCAGACATGTTGTTATGATATATCATCTTGAATGGATATTGTCTTGAAGAATCAAGGGAGACAAATTTCTTTAAAAATACTGCATTTTAGTTTGTGACATGCCTAAGTAAGTCTGTTTCATAAACCTAGTAGAGGGAATCTCCTATGTAGGTACATAAAATGGCATCCATCATCTCAAAGTCAGAATGGAAGTTTGAAGAAAAGCTTATTGAGATGTGGCTCATGTTATCCTCTGATTATGTTGATTGTCTGATCCTGGAGCTTGATTAGTTAATGTTAGTGCCAAAAATAGGGCTCGTATTATATTTAAGTATCTTCTATCCCGTCGAGGTGAAATTTCCCTTTTTATATCTGGATAGAACACACTTAAATAAGGGCAGCTGTTATACCTCAATTTTTGCCCCTAAGATTCATTCATACTTCATATCATTGCATTACACCAAACACCATTGAATGTATGTGATGATTGATGTTTGACTAACAATAATGTGTGTATACTTCACTCTCCAAATGTTGTAGGTGATTGATGCACAAATTTTTCTTGTTCAAGGAATCAATAAGTTTATGTGTTTAGTTACATGCCTTCTGTAACACCCCATCTAAATACCCCGAAATATATTAATTAAATTAACATTTAAATCATCTTTAATCAGAGTTTAACACGGTAATCACGGGATGTCACAACTAATAGGTAAAAATAAAACTTCATTCAAGCATAGCCATGCTACGAGGATCAACACCTTCAAAATAATTCAATATAGATAAGACCATGTCTTACATAGCGGAAAACATCATAACCAAACACGGAATAATTCCATCATTATTATTCCCAACAAAGTTTTAAATAATTAATAAACCAATATCTAATTCCTCATCTAACATTCCCTGTTACAATCTAATCGAGCATGACACGACTCGCGTACTAAGCGATAAGCTCTAGAGCCATCCTCACTGACTCCTCATTTGCTAACTTTAATCGAAATGGTAAGTAAGGTGAGACTTCTCATAATTAAAGCATATTATAAGCTTCTCAATTAACAATATATTTCAAGCATATTAACCCACCCATTTCAACATAACTTCATATTCCATACACAATCACAACCATATAATCATCATGCATAACCATCATCAATCGGAAAATAGTAACCGGAAGACATCCTAACATGTTACTATTCCACACGATCAAAATGCGGACTCGATGCATGCGGTGCCACTCGTGACTCAAAGTCACCCAACACGATCCATCACCAACCGGATCATACCATCGATTCGTCCATAACCACTCGGACACGAATCGGCTAACCACCCATCCTCACGGTATCGGTTATTGGCAATCCAAGTCAAATTCCGCACAATGGGAATTAACTTCACCAAAACAATGCATATGCGCATCAATAGCATGCAACATTAATCGGTCTATGTAATACCTCAATTCAACATAAGCGAAACAACCATCAACATGATATATCAATCAATCATGCATACATCTAACGTCGGATAACATGCAAACCAATCAACATGATATAATCACCTATCATGAAATAATTCATCACCGAGCATAAATATGCCAAACACTTACCCTTCAATTGGTAAGACTATCACGGTATATATCACAACAATGACAACTAAGGTCAACAACCATCGGGCATATACAACACCAACAAACACATGATATCAATACAATCATGAATACACCAATCATCATAAACCGAATCAAACTCAAAACATGATATTCCAACCATCATGCATACAAATAACCACAACATAACACTCTTTACATTCACTCGATCAATATACTCATCACCACAGTTTCACATACATGCCTCAAAGTGCATCGATCAATAATTGTTTGTTTGAAATTTGCCTCTTTTTCAAAATAATTTCAACTTTTAGAAAATCTTTCCATTTTATAAGATAGAGCATTAAATTTAAGAAACAACGTCAAAGCGCTCAAAACGGACTTACGGTTTGAAAGTTATGAATTTTAAAGTTTGGAAAATTTTCAAAGTTTTCGGTGGAACCGGTTCCTCCACAGGAGTAAGGTTCCTCCCTGAGTAACCGGTTCCACAACTCAAAATACCGCCCCTGGAAAATGTATGGGGAACCGGTTCCTCGGTGGAAAGGTTCCGAGTAAAATCTCATTTTTACGGAAAATTAACGTGGAACCGGTTCCTCCCACACGAACCGGTTCCGAGTTCAAAAATACCATTTTCACCATTTTAAAATGGAACCGGGTTCTCCTCGGGGAACCGGTTCCCACGACCATCGACCCAAAAATTTAGTTTTTGACATTATTTCCCAAAACCATTTCCTCTTTATTCCAAAGCGTGCCACACATTCCGACACCATAAATTCACTCATTCATCATCAATAACATACAATATAACATGTTTTATTAAAGAATGATCCTATATCATACGGATCCATTAATCTATACACAATCGACATCATCGACACCATTAGGTATACACCCATGGAAACTTAGAAATCCCTAAACATAGATTTCCTAACATGCTATGATCTATAATATTAAAATCAAAACCGATAATAAACCATAATCAATCGAAATCACCTTACCTTGTGGGTTCTTGAATTCGACACCTTAGGTCTTCTTCCTCCTTTTCTCCTCTTCTCAATTCCACGTCGGTGAGTTTTCTCCAAAAGATCTTTTTCCTCTTTTCCTTCTTTTATTTCTTTTATTATTCTAACATAATAAAAATAACATAATTAATGTGAGTAGAGTCTTTTACTCCTCACACCCTCACTTTATTCATCATACCACCAATAAACCCACTTCCATTTAATTCAATTGACTTCCAATAATCCAAAATATTAAATATTACATTCCTAATTAAATTAATAATTAAAAATCGTAATTATTTAATAATCGATTTATTCGGGGTGTCACACCTTCTCTCTTCAATCCCCGAGGTTTTTGAAAGTATTATCTCCCATTGAAGATTTCTCTTGTCATCAGCTATGGTCTCTCATCTTGAGTATTTGCTTCATGTTTTAAAGAGATCATCAAATTCAAAGAACTCACCATTCTATGGCCATCTACCTTGAATTAGGGTTTTGGACTTCTGAGGACCATATCTTGGTGTTTGTGTGAAGTTTCTGGATGATTTCAAAGTCATTTGATTCTTAAAAGAACTTCTAATATGAATATGATTGGATTAAAGGAGTTTGATTGATGATAAAATTGTTTTAGAAGTCTATGATTGCCCACTCTCTATATTGATGCTTCATTTATCTTGTATGACTTCAAAGGATCATAACTTGGTCATACCTTGTCTCCTTGAACTCATTCTTCTTTCACAATGAACCTAATGATGTCTAATACAACTTATTTCAATTGGTAGGAAGAGAAAATGCATGGAAAATTTCCCATGAAGTCAAAAGATTACAAGTCCTTGATGAATTTCACAATTGTTGGTCAATCAACTTTAAAAGATCATATCTTGATCATCATTTATCACCTTGAGGTTATTATTTTTGCACAACAATCTTGAGGATGTGAACTTTATCCCCATATAAATTTTAAAGATTGAAAGTGTTTGGAAGTTGCTTGAAGAAATCAAAATATTATAGGTCATTTCATGAAATTTCATCAACTTCACAAGGCCATAACTTTTTCAATTTTTGGCATTTTTAAGTGATTCTTTTTGCCAAATGTTCCTTGGGAGGTCTACTTCATGTTATCTTTGAAAATCAAGAGCAAATTTTGAATGGAAGATTATTTTTGAAAAGGAAAGATTATAGGTAATTTTTAGAAAGTGGCATGCTTGACCAAGGCCTGGCCAGAAAAATCAGTGTTTTTTTAAGAATCCTAAAGGCTACATCTCTCAATTCAAGCATCCATTGGATTTGATTCTTTTTGCATTGTGTTATACTCTTTGAATACTTTATTTGACTCAAAGAAAATCAGAAAACGCACGAGGGAATTGGATTTGGCCTCAGTGCAAAGTTTGAGCCAAAATCTGTTCTTAGCTCACCATCAGTTTGTGCATTTTGCGCTACCAATCATTTTTATGTTAAGTTAAGCCTTGATTTCGTGACTAATTGTGATTAGGGACTTCCCATGATTAATTAGTACATCAAAATGCAAGGAATGATTGAGTTTTGATGCACATGAAGTCACACTTTCTTCATGACAACGAGTGTGCACGATTTCGCTCCAAATTGCATCATTTACTCTCCCTTTTGATCCCATTCACTTTTACTATAAATAGGCAAGTCATTCCACTCATTTTCTCAAACATTGATAGCCAGAAAACCCCTGTCAGACTCTCTCTCAAACCAGATTTTCTACAACTTTGTTTTCACTCTCAAAGTCATTCGAGGTTGAAATTAACCATTCATTCTTCTTCCTTGAACCTCACTGAGGCTAACAGAACAAGAATCGTGCCTTGAAGCTTCCTGAATCGTGATATCCAAGTCAAGTTTCAGAGCTCTGAAAGTGAACTTCGTTCAGGTAGGAATCTCCATTAAACCTTATAAAATAAAGCATCATTGCATTTTCCTCATCTCCTGATCCTTGTGATCTTCACCATTTGTGTTTTCATCAAGTATTGACTGAGAATTTTTGGAAACAAGTGCTCGTTAATATTTCTGATTTTTCCAAATTGTTCATGAAACGAGTGAAATAAATTCTTCGCGAGGGTACCATTAGAATCATCTTGATAGACGAAGAAGATGACACCAGTCTGAAAAATTTATTTCACAGTTTAAGGATCACATATGGAGAATGACCGGAGGTTGAAGACGACCTACGTGTCTGTCTTCAACCAATGAGGGCTTGACATGTAATATTTTTGAATTGGATCATGTGATAACGTTTTACCATGTGCGCGTCTCCGAGTCCTTGGATCTGATTACTTTTGTGAGTCAAACTCGATCCAACACGTGACATTATTTCTGGTTTTATTTTTTAAAACTTAATTTAAATTGTAATCCGGTGTGAAAACCAAGGAGGTCCATATCAAGCACAACACGTGTGATCCTTTGGATCTGCTTACTCACGCGTTTTGACTATGATCAGATGATCCACATTTTTTTTGCTTTTATTTTATTTTCTGATTTATATTTTTAAATGCTTTAAACTTCAAAAAAATCATATAAAATTCATTTATGGTCCAAAAATTATGAAAAAATTCACAAAAATATTTTGAAATATTATCTTTCTGAATTTTATTTTTTTCATAATTTTATTTTCAGATTTGATATTTTTTTAATGATTTTTCCCTTTTATTTGAGAATTTTTTTTTGAATAACCAAGTTTTTCAAAAAAAAAATTCAAAAATAACTAATATTTCAGAAAAATTACAGAAATGACCAATTTTCAACCAAAAATACAATATGTCGCCACTCCAAGTGGCGACTACACTCATTTTCCCACACAAGTCGTCGGTCCAAGGGCGACATCTTACTGGGCAGGGAGCAAGTCGCCACTCCAAGTGGCGACTTCTTGGAGTGGCGACTTGCTTCTTGGAGTGGCGACTTGCTCCCTGCCCAGTAAGATGTCCGACGACTTGTGTGGAAAAATGAGTGCAGTCGCCACTTGGAGTAGCGACATAGTGTATTTTTGGCTGAAAATTGACCATTTCTGTAATTTTTCTGAAATCTTAGTTATTTTTGAATTTTATTTGAAAAACTTGGTTATTCAAAAAAAAAAATTCTTTATTTGAGATTTTTTAATTGTTTTAAAATACTTTCTGAGATTTTAAAATTCTGGAAAAAATATGGAAGGATCCAATGGTCATTTGACAAATACTGGTGACCTCATTTTATTTTTATTTCTGACTTTACTATTTTTCTTGCTATTTTTGATTTATTTCACCTTTTATTTTATTTTCTAAAAATATTTTTGACTTGTGAAAATTCTTTAAAAAAATTGTCAACACTTGTTGACCTATGTTTGACCTTAGGCAATTTTCTTGAAATTTTATTTTGACGAAAAAAATACTATTTATGTATTTCGTCAATAAATTCCAATTAAATCACCTATTCAAATTATGTTTTATTCATCATTTTAAATTATTTTAAATTCCTTTTTATTTTGTTGATTTTTGAATTTATTTGAAGTCACAAATTTCCTCAACATCAATGAAATTTGTGTGTTGATAGGTCTCTTGACCAAATCCACCAAAAAAGTTGATTGATTTTGACGAAGTAGGACCAAAATAAACTCATCTGATGCAAAATAAACTTGGAAATTATTTCTTTTTCTTCATCTTATTTTTCTTTTGTCCTAATTCGAAGAAAGTAATTTATTGGTGGCATGAACTTTAATGTTCAAACATAAGCCCCAAAAGATGAGTTGAGCTTTGATCTTGGTTCAACACATGTGACGCTTGTCGTGTGGTCGCGTTGATTTCTAATCAAGCTTCTGGCAAGTTTTCACTAACTTTGTCCATTTGAAATTCTCAAGTATCTTTGATCAAGTGATGTGATAATTCCAAAGCTTGTGATATACTTGACAAAAAACAATTGAAACTTATCGTGTGGTCGCGTTGATTCTATCAAGCTTCTGGCAAGTCTTCATGCGTAAGTTTCAAGATGGTCACCTTGCTGACGACTAACAATTAACAATTTGATGATATACTTAACAAGTTTCAAGATGGTCATCTTGCTAACCTTTAATAACTGTTTTTTATTTTCCGCTCTTTACTTTCTGCTTTTACTTTTATGCTCTTTATTTTTATGCACTTTATTTTTTAGCATTTACATTTCATGCCATTTATTCTTTGCTCACTTGAGCATTTATTTTCTACGTCATTTTTCCTTTGCTCACTTGAGCATTTTATTTTCTTGTTATTTTGAATTTGCTCACTTGAGCTTTATTTTTTTCTTTTCCAAAATACCTATTAATCCAACTTAAACATAAAAAACTCTTAATTTGACTTGGTTACTATCCTTGTGCTTGGAGCTTGATCTTTGGACTTAGGATTAGGACCTTTACCTCAACTTGGAGATTTATGTGCCCTTGGTATTATTCTGTCTTGTCTGGTTATTATCTTTGTATGCAGGTTATCCCGTTATACTCGATTAAGAGTGGATTTCCTCCAAATACATCTGTTACTTTGCCCGTTTTTATCAAGACAAGAGTTCACCTAAAAACATTGACTTATCTGAAGCTTGGTTTTTTGTCTGGTTATTTGTTGTTTATGTGGTAATTCAAAGGATGAGATGTGGTATTGGCTCTTGATGTCAAATACTAGCTTTCTCACCTGGTTAGATCTTTCTTTACCCTTACCTTTTATTTTATGCACTTAGGTTAGCCTCTTCATCTTTTCCCCATTCTTTAATTTTCAAAATCTTCCCTCTTTTTCAAAGGATTCTTGTTTTTAAAACTCAAACCGCTTTCATATAAAACTTGGACTTAGGTCCATGAATTTTTCAAACTTATTTTCTTAATAAACTTTCAATTCATTTAATAATACTTTGACTTTTCTTTTCATAACACTGAAAAACACCTAACCTCATTCAAACTTTTTGAGCTCTTTGTAGCTTTTCTAACAAACATTTTATTAAAATCAACGAACACACAACTTTAGCCTTTTTTACCCGAACTACTGAGTTTTGATTTAAATATTTCACATTGTTGGTATGTAGGCCTGTAACTCATTAGAAGTTCTATCAAACCAAAAATTATATAAAAATACTTCTTTTTCCCCCACCATCCATTTTGTACATATACTCTTTTTTAGCACACATATACACATTTTCAAAAAGGTTCCTACAGATTACCGTAAATGCTTTGGGTACCTAACACCTTCCCTTTGCACAACTAACCCCCGGTCCCAGATCTCTAATCTTTTGTTTTTTTAGGATTTTATTCGCTCATTTTCCTAGTCCTTTGGATAAAATAATAGCGCAGTGGCGACTCTTTTGTTATTTCTTTGAGTTAAGTCAATTCAATGACTTATACTCGCAGTTTTTGCCGCTACAACAAGGTATTAAGAAGTATTATCTGACCCTTATAGACAACTCTAAAAGATTCCTTTCTAACCACTTATTTCTACCCTATGCAATTCCCATATATCAAATGAGATAAAATCCATATTTATAACTAACAAAATACTAACATGCCCAAGATATGACCCATTAATTAATGGGTCCACAAACAAAAGCTAAACTGCGAGTACAAAAATATGTCTTTTTATTTTATTTTATTTTTCAATTGAGATTTTAAGCATTACAACAGACGTCACACTTGTGATTGTACAAATAAATTAGATAATCTTACGCAGTCGACCACTCATATGGTGGTGCAACCAAGAGGTTCGCCAAAAAAAGATGTTGTCCATGAGCCAAGACTAACAAAACTTTATCAGGAAGTGGGCAATGATAACATCGAGATTGTAGCAAAATAACACGGAGAAACAAATGCAGTTCCTGGTGATTGGTCGGTGGTGTAAAGGAGAAAACACAACAAAAGAGTTAATTATGACCAAGGGAAATATTTATCTAATAATCCGCCTAGAGATCCAAGGATTTCTAAAACAAAGAGGATTGATGTTTCCTTAAAAGGAATAAGCGCAGACAACAAAATTGCTGAACCCAATCAACTTAACATGGTTTCCAAGAAACAATAATTTGATAAGAGCATACCTTCCCCAGACACATGTCTGGTGAAATGAAGAAGGGATACACACTCTAATGCTAACTCTACCATTTTGGAATCTCATTTTTCTACTAGTGGACCTTCACATAAAATAGGGACAACTTTTAATTCATGCTCAGTAAAAAAGGGTGTGCCATGCACTACTAAATAATCCTCCACCATTCCTATAATAAATTTGGATTTATAAACCATCACACGATACAATATTCTGCAATTTGAACCAACAACAAGTTAGACAGATCGAAATAACCAATGTGTTATGGATGAAGGTGCTGCTCAAAAAGAGAAAGTTCTTTGTGAAACTCTCATTGAATGAGAGTCGGTTATGTAAAATGTCACGAGTCCGAGACTTTCTATATCACCTCCATCAACTAAATTAGATATGTTAGTTTTCAAAGAAGTCAATGTGCTCTCTTAAAATTTCTAGGATGCTCTAATAATAAGGCTAAAAGACACAATGGATGTGATTAAAAAAACATTCTCCAACATTTTTATTCATTATGGAAACACACATTGATTTTTATAAGATCAAATCCTTATGGGATAAAGTTGGATATATAAGTGTTCACTACATGGATGTGTGTGGTCAATTTGGGGGCATTTGGGTGTTAAAGTATAATGGTAGTAACATTTTAACTATCATGCATGATGTCTATATGAATACAATTACTATCAAGCTATCATTGAGAACTTCCTTTTGATACATATATGAAACTTATGCTGGTCTCATATTCACTTCTTATCTCGACTTATGGCTCCACTTTGTTAACCGAAGGAACACTTGTGATGGTCATTAGATGTTGATTGAAGACTTTAACAACATCATTCATCCGAGTGAACAAACATGAGGTAATTTTAATCATTTTAGGGCAGCTGCTTTGTTGAATGTTTGATCAATGTAATTTAGTTGAAGTAGACATGATTGGTGGAAAATTCACGTGGAATATGCCTTGTACTGGTAATCAAATGTTCTATCACAAGGTGGATAGATTCTTGGTTGGCGTTGCATGACGCATGACATTTCTTGATGCATATGTTGATGTGTTGTGTAAATTTTATTATGATCTCAACCTCATTCTCCCTAGGTGTGACATTCTCCTTTAAGACCACGTGCCACATCCTTTTAGGTTTGAGGTAGCTTGGATCACTTACCTAAAATACTCCAATATAGTTTAGACCGCTTGGAAGAATTTCCTAAATGACATTGTAACTTGTCTCCAAAATGTGCACCATGATTCTATCCTTTTAAATATGAAAACTTATGGCAATATCGACAAACAAAAACATGTCATAAGAAGTATCAAGCTATTAGGATATAATAGATTCAACAAGAGTAGTTTATTTCTTACAAGAGCTTCAACACGAGTATGATGGAATCCTTGCAGAAGAAGATATCCATTAGTATCAAAATGTTAGAGATGTTTGGATTAAATTAGGAGATCGTACACTGAGCTGATAACGCTATATCATAGTTTGCGTATAATTTGAGAACTTGACATCAAAGACTTGACTTGTATTCTGACTCCAACTTTATTAGCAAACTTATCACTAAACCGGTTAATATTTGACACCACCATGCCACAATCCTCCACAACATTAAATAACTTCTCACTTCAGAATGACAAGTTCAAATATTTTATATTTTTATAAAAGAGAATACTTAAAACAACTATTTTGTAAAATATAAGATTAGAGAATACTTAAGCATTCTCTTAAAGCAACTATTTTGTAAAATATAAGATTAATAATAATGTAATGTAAATCTCATGTAAGAATCATCACTCTCAACCAACCTTAATGATAAATTTTAATTTTTTTCCAAAAAAAAACAATAATATTTACAATATTTAAAAAAATTCACATGGTAAAATATAAAATAAAAATGGGAGTATGTGTGAGTGTATAGTGTATAGGTGTCACAAAAACCGCAACTTCTCCACAAAAACCTACTCCTTCTTTTCTGTTTTGACCAACCTTAACCTTAACCTTCTCACATTAACCTCTCATCTCACTCTCTCTTCAATTTCTCTCTCCTCCACAATCTCCCTATTCTGGTCTCTCTTTCACTCTCTCTCCCATTCTTTTCTTCTTCTCCTCCCCTTCTTCCTCTATCCATCACACTCCTCTCACCACCATTCATCAAAACCCTAATTTCACTCTTCAGGTACATACTTCACTTCAATTTTTCAATTAACGTTCTTGTTGTGTTTGATTATATGTTTTTTAACGGTTTTGTGGATCTGTGTATTTGGATTTGCAGGAAAGTTTGAAGATTTGAAGAAGAAGAATTTTTTACAGTTTTTCTTCTTTTGATTTGTTGATTTTGCGAAAAAATTAGTGTTTTGAGGGATTTTTATAGAATTGGTATATATGTCCTTCAATCAATCAAAAGCGGAAAAGAACGACGCCGCTTATCGAAAGTCCGGGCGATCGTCTAGCTTCAATCAGCAAAGAGGTCCTTCAGGCGCATATGGAAGGGGCAGCGGTGGACCCGCCCCATCTGCGCCGCTTTCCTCTAATAGGAGGTCAGTTAGGGTTTACTAGTTTCCCATTTTTGTGTTTTTGGTTGTTGTTAATCAATTTTCTATTATTTGGGTAGTTTTTATTTATGGAATAGTGTTGGTTGGTGTGGATTGGGAAACTTTGGTTGCTTTGTAGAATTTGTATGTGATTTTAGGGTAATAAAATCAATTTTAGTTTTTCTTTTATTTATAGAATCAACTATCAACTATCAAGTCCTTAGTTAGGACTCATGTTAACATCTCCCTAAGAAAAATTGCTATATAACAAAATGAATTAGTGAAAAGTTACTATTTTTTCTCTTTTTACAAAGTTATGAAGACCCTTGTTTTGTTCCATGTAATTTGATGTTTTTTTTTTTTAATTTGGTTAACAGTTATGTTTTTTTTTTCCGCCCCATAATGAGTAGTGTGGTATATCTCTATTCTGTTCCTATTTTATTGATTATTTGTGTTGCTTGTTTCAGTTTTAACAAGAAGTCTAATAATGCACAAGGTGGGCAATATAGGGTGAACCCTTCCCAGGTGAATTCAACTGAGTCGAACACCGCTTCTGCCGCTCGAACCCTACATAATGGTACTCATGTACAACCACAATTGCATGGTAAGCTTTACCATGGGTTTTCCTTAAATTTTTAAAAATGTCTCATTTTCTCGTCTTTGGTTTTTGGTGTCTGGTAATGCTGTGTTCAGTAAAAGGTTACTGCTGCGGAAGAATATGCAAATAATGTGTTTGTTTGTGTTTGGTGAATTATGGTTGTGTTTGTATATGTAATTCATTAGTTTACGTGGTAGGATAGGAGCATCTGATGGGCCGGTTGCAAAGGCATCTGAATCAACCGCTGCACAGAGGAGCCCTAGAGTTCCAAATCCATCTTCTCAACCACCTCCTGTGAGCTCTAATACAACCGCTCCTACTGGCCCTGCTAAGGGTATGTTAGTCCTGTAGGTTTATGCTGTGGTACATCAGATGTGAATTAAATCCTGTTTTTTGTTACTTGTAGATTGGGTCACATGAATGTGTGCTGGCAGTTTGATTTGTTTGTCAGTAGTTGTTTTATGTTTGCTTTGGCTGTGATAGTTAAATAATATGAATATTTGTCTTTCCCAGGAGATGCATCAAAGGCATTCCCTTTTCAGTTTGGATCAATTGTTCCCGGCTTTATGAATGGGGTGGCTGTAAGTTTTGTTATATTATTTCTAAATGTTTGGTTTATACGTGTTCAATTGAATTTTAGGGTGAGTAGCTGATCATGTTATTATAATATGCAGATTCCTGCTCGTACAAGCTCAGCTCCTCCTAATTTAGATGAGCAGAAGCGTGATCAGGTATTCACTTTTATTCTTTTTGTCACTTTCTCTCTTATGTCCATACTTTTGTGTAGTTTTGGATGGAGTTAGTGCCACTTCCCAATTGCCTAAAGGAATGATATGAATATATAATGTTTTTGGAAATGAATCTGAAAGAGGAGTTCATAGCAAGTTCTGTCTACATGAAGTTAGCTTGCTTAATGTGTTTCCACTTTTCATAGCAAAGTTTTGGCCTGATAATATTTTCTTAAACTTTCAGGTTCATCATGACTCTGTTAGGTCTGTGCCTTCAGTGCCAATACCTCCTGTTCCGAAGCAGCAGCAGCAGCAGCAACAACCACCTAGGAATGATTCAGGTGTAACTGAGAAATCTAATGCCAGGGAGACTAATCTGGGGGCCAAGACTAAAAAGGATCCTCAAGTTCCAGCTTTGATCCCGGCAAGCCAGATGCTGAAGCCTTCTGTCGTTGCTCCTGTAACTGGGATTTCAATGTCAACACCATTTCAGCAGCCTCAGGTGTCTTTACAGTTTGGCGGTCCTAATCCACAGATTCAATCTCAGGCGATGTCCTCAACACCCCTCCATCTTCCTATGCCAATGCCTATGCCGATTGCGAATGTTCCACAAGTGCAACAGCCGGTTTTTGTTCCTAGTCTTCAGCCTCATCCAATGCACCCTCATGGGATGATGCATTCAGGCCATAACTTAAGTTTCCCTCATCAAATGGGCCATCAGTTGCCTCATCAAATGGGCAACATGGGCATTGGCATCGGCCCTCAATATCCCCAGCATCAGGGTGGAAAATATGCTCCTCCTCGAGCTACTCCCGTCAAGATAACTCATCCTGAAACATGAAGAGCTCAGGCTTGATAAAAGGGCAGGTGGATATTCAGATGGTGGGTCATCTGGTGCTAGGTCACATCCTAATGTACCTTCCCAATCCCAACCTGTTAAATCAGTTTCCGTTTCTCAGCCTACAAATTATCATCCTTATAGTTCCAGTCCTCCATATTATCAACCTTCTAGTTCTCTTCCATTAACAAGTAGTCAGATAACTCCCAACGCTCAGCCACCAATTTTTAATTATCCTGTTCACAATGGTCCACAAAATGTGGCTTTCATGAATTCACCGTCTCTTGGTTCTCTGCATGTTAATCAAATAAGCCCTCCTATTCCTAGCATTGCTGAACCCCCCATTGCAGAGCGTTCTCGTCAGGTGCCTAATGTGACGGCATCAGCTTCAACAGGGGTGGCTTCTGTGACTATTAAACCAAATGGCGTGTCTGCTGTTAAGGACTCGTCGTCGACTGATTCTAGTATTTGCGGTGTTCAAAATACCGAGGCTCATAGTACAGTAGCATCTTGCGATGCTAGTTCCCCTTTACCCAAGAAAGGGTCTGAAACTTTCTCAGAAATCTCTGCGCAACAGTCTAAATCTTCTGAGGAAATTTTGCCAAAACA
Source organism: Vicia sativa (assembly GCA_021764765.1). NCBI lineage: Eukaryota > Viridiplantae > Streptophyta > Magnoliopsida > Fabales > Fabaceae > Vicia > Vicia sativa. Next base: position 16,298,573 of record CM038796.1, read on the forward strand.
ATCTGCTGCATCTGTTGTCTCTGCTGATAAGGTTACAGTGCTACCTACCTCAGCTGTGACTGAGGATTCTGTTTCTGTTGTGACAAATAATGAAGCCAGCACGAGGGAACCTATTAGTCGGTCCAACTCTTTGAAGGATAACCAAAAGAAACCTGGGAAAAAAGGCCAATCATCTAAAGATCAGGTATACATTTGAATTATTTTTCACACATTATTTGGGTCTTGGTATAATAATTGAATATATATTGTATGTAATTTTCAACTTTTCCTCGCAGGTTTCTTTGCAATCTCCTACTGTGGCTATTATGCCGTCTCGAGCTGTTGACAGTGATGTATCTGAATCTGGGGTTTCCACACCTGTAGAAAGTGAAACAAACCATTCTCCTGCAGTTATTGCTCAAGAGGCTGATAGTTTGAGTAATCATCAGCATGATCTGATAGATGAATCATCCGAAGGTGAGAATTATTATAAAATGATGAACTTCTCTTGATAAATTCCAAAAAAAAAATGTGACTATAAAATTTTAACTGAAAATATGCTGCAAATTTAAGCACCAAGGTCTTAACCTTTAAACGATACAGAAAGGACATGATGCGTATGCTAGTTAAGTCAGAAGGTGACAGGATAGGTGATAATTTGGGTGCATCTTACTCTACTGCATTGGATTCTAGTGATGCCTCTTTAGGTAGAAATGATAGTGTAGTTTCTAATGGATATTTTTGTTGAAATTTTGTATCAGATCTGCAGTCTGCTGATTTGCCAGAAACAACAGCAAAGGAAATCAATGATAGTGCAGAGAATGCTGGCAGCGACTCAATGTCAGTTTCAGGTACCAAGGATACATCAAATTTAGAACCAAATAAGGTGAAAGCTACATCTAAAGGGAAGAAGAAACTAAGAGAGATTCTCCTGAAAGCAGATGCTGCCGGGTCAACTTCTGATCTTTATAATGCATACAAAGGACCCGAGGAAAAGAAAGAAACTGTTTCAATTTCAGAGAGCACAGAAAGTGAAACTACATCTGAAGGGTTAAAGCAGTTATCTGCAGATTCTGCTCAGTTAGATGCTACCATAAGTGAGAAAAGTGGTCACTCTAAAGTCGAACCTGATGACTGGGAGGATGCGGCTGACATGTCTACAAAAATTGAAGTTGATGATAAATCTCAACAGGTTATTGATGGAAGTGGAAATACAGCGAAAAAGTATTCACGTGATTTTCTTTTGAAATTCGCAGAGCAATGCATTAGTCTTCCTGAAGGTTTTGAAATTACGGCAGACATAGCTGATGCTTTGATTAGTGCCAACATTAGTAATTCTCGTGATTCACATCCTAGTCCTGGAAGAACTGGAGACAGGTCAAGGATGGAACGCCGTGGTAATGCTGTGGCTGAGGAAGACAGATGGAATAAAGGTTCCAATTCTTTTCATTCTGGGCGTGCTATGGATGGCAATGGTAGTAATGGCGGACCTCGGCATGGCCAAGGAGGTAATTATGGTGTTTTAAGGAATCCTCGTGGACCGGCACCCCTTCAATATGCTGGGGGAATCCTTTCTGGGCCAATGCAGTCTGTGGGAAATCAGGGTGGAATGCAAAGAAATAGCCCTGATGGGGAGAGGTGGCAGCGTTCTCCTAGCTTCCAGCAGAGGGGCTTAATTCCTTCTCCTCAGTCTCCCTTACAGATGATGCACAGGGCCGAGAAGAAGTACGAAGTTGGTAAAGTCTCAGATGCAGAAGAGGCAAAGCAGAGGCAACTGAAGGCTATCTTGAACAAACTAACTCCTCAGAATTTCGATAGACTTTTTGAACAAGTTAAAGCAGTTAATATTGACAATGCAGTCACTCTCACTGGTGTCATCTCACAAATCTTCGAGAAGGCTCTGATGGAGCCCACCTTCTGTGAAATGTATGCCAACTTCTGCTCACATCTGGCTTCTGAATTGCCTGATTTGAGCGAGGACAATGAAAAGATAACTTTTAAGAGGTTATTATTAAACAAATGCCAAGAGGAATTTGAGAGGGGTGAAAGAGAACAAGAAGAGGCAAATAAGGTTGATGAGGGGGAGGTCAAATTGTCAAATGAAGAAAGGGAGCAGAGAAAAACAAAGGCAAGAAGGCGCATGTTAGGAAATATCAGATTGATTGGAGAACTATATAAGAAGAAAATGTTGACAGAGAGGATAATGCGAGTGTATCAAGAAGTTACTTGGTCAGTGTCAGGATCCCGATGAGGAAGATGTTGAAGCTTTGTGCAAGCTGATGAGTACTATTGGGGAGATGATTGACCATCCCAAAGCCAAGGAACATATGGATGTATATTTTGAAAGGTTGAAAATCTTATCAAACAACATGAATTTATCTTCTAGGGTGAGGTTTATGTTGAAGGATGTAATTGATTTGAGAAGAAATAGATGGCAACAAAGGAGGAAAGTTGATGGTCCAAAGAAGATTGAAGAAGTGCACCGAGATGCTGTGCAAGAGAGGCAGGCTCAAGCTCAAGCTGGTAGGATGGGTCGTGGTATGGGAAACAATCAATCTGCAAGAAGGAACCCTATGGATTTTGGTCCTAGAGGATCATCTATGATGTCTCCTATTGCTCAGATGGGTGGACCACGTGGGCTCTCTTCTCCAGCCCGTGGATATGGTGGTTTACAGGATGCTCGTTTTGAAGAAAGGCAATCTTATGAGCCTAGGACTTTGTCAGTTAATTTGCCTCAAAAACCCTTGGGTAATGATTCTATCACATTGGGACCCCAGGGTGGTCTTGCTAAGGGAATGTCCAGCAAAGGATCAACAGCAGTTTCAAATTTGTCAATGCAAGATGTGCATTCTGGCCATGGAGACTCTCACAGAATGCAGAGCGGTATTAATGGTTATAACCATTCATCTGAGCGCCGCCATATGGCTCAAGGGAGGATCCTGCATCAAGATATATTTCAGACAGATCTTCAAGTCTAGCTGGATATGATCATTCAAATGCTCCTGAGCATAATATAAACTATGCTAACAGAGACTTAAGGAATGATGATCGGAATCTCGGCAGACCTGTTGCAACTTCACCTCATCCTCAGTTGCAAGGGCCAATTGTCTCCCAAAATGCCTCCTCAGAGAAGGTTTTGTCACAGGAAAAACTACAGGAGATGTCCTTGTCAGCAATCAGAGAATACTACAGGTACTGTTTTGTCTTTGTTGTGTTTACATCTTTTTCGGTTACAGCTTTTGTTTATCACTGTTTATCTCATGAAAGTTAAAACACACAAATGTTTATTACAATTTAGCTATCCATTTTATTTCACTTAAGATTAGGTTTCCATCACTATTTTGATATAGCTTTATGCTGTCTCATTAGTAAATGTACTGGTGCCAATTATGATGTTTCATTCTTTTATCAATCTTTTCTTTTACTTGCTTGTGTTTTGGGCTACAAGTTTTAATTAGTTTTTGATTTAAGGGATAACAAATTTACCACCTTATATCTTTTGTAACTCTAGTTTAAACAAAAATAGGTCATGATTATATTAAGTTTATTCTTTCATAGCTTTTAATAATATGATTAATTTCCATATGATATTTTCTTAGAAAACAGTAAGCAAATATAATTTTCAGTTTGTCTTGTGTGTATCAAAGTCTTGACTGCAATTTATACAATTTTCAGTGCTAGAGATGTAAATGAGCTTGCTCAATGTATCAAAGATTTGAACTCTCCAAACTTTCATCCTTCCATGGTTTCTCTATGGGTGATAGACTCGTTTGAGAGAAAGAACACCGAAAGAGATCTTTTGGCCAAACTGCTTGTCAAACTTGGGAAATCTCAGGATGGCCTTTTGACTCAGACTCAGTTTATTGAAGGGTAAGCTTTTATTTCACCATATATTGACTAGCAGAGAGAATATTACATTTCTCATGATAATATTTTTTCCATGATACGTTTGGCCAGGTTTGAGGCGGTTCTCAGTAATTTGGAGGATGCTGTTAATGATGCCCCCAAGGCGCCCGAGTTTCTTGGCCGTATTTTTGCAGAACTTATATCCGAGAGTTTAGTCGGTTTGGATGAGATTGGGCAGTTAATACATGATGGTGGAGAGGATCCAGGCAATCTCTTAAAATTTGGACTTGCAGCCGATGTTCTCGGAAGCACATTGGAGGCTATAAAACACGAGAAAGGGGACGTTGTTCTAAGCGAGATTCAGAAAAGCTCGAATTTGCAGTTGGAATCTTTCCGACCACCTAATAATTCTAGTACATCAAGGAAGTTGGAGAAATTTATTTAGATAATTAATAGTGATTGCTCAATGTATGTTTTTTACATACATACAGTGGGAAATGATTTTGTCCAGTGCTTCTGTGGGTTACTCAACTTGCTGAGATGATTTTCTCATTGAGATTTGAGTGGGATGAAATGTTATATATTATGGGATTTCTTTTGACTTAATCTTATTTCTCCTACATCTTCATTGCAATTGTAAAAGGTTCAATAATCATCTGAAATTTTTAGGCTGAAGTTACTATATATCCATTTGGTTATAGCCTTTTATTTATTTTTCTATAAAAAACTACATGACATTATGCCTTTCTTGATGACCTTTATAAGCTGCAATAATTATTTCTACCGATATATTCCTAAAACAAATATTTCAACTAAAAGTCAAATATTCTCTATCTAATTTTCTTTATAGAAGACAAATGTATTACTTTTATTTTCCCATCTCTTTTTTTGACTAGTTGAAAAGGAGGAAGAGAAAAATCAATAAATATTTGAACTTTTTGGTCAATAGAAGAGTTCCATTTTTTATTTTAAACCTTATTCTTATTTATTTTGTCAGATTTAGATATTATTGTGTGTGTTGCAATAGATTATTAGTCAAAAGAAGTGATTTTGAACCTTTTTTTTTGAAGTAACTTTAATTTATATTAAAGATTGAATGGAATAAATTCTAAAAGTCAAGTTACAATAGTAAGAGCCATCATATAATAAACATATATGTTAAAAGCCTGCCTAGAATGATAAAGCCAAAGTTCTATGCAAAATCATTTTATTCAAAAATTGGTAAAGTTCCAATTTCTCAAACAAGTGAAAGATAAAACTAAGTTCCAATTTCTCAAACAAGTGAAAGATAAAACTCCAAGATTCAGATATGGTGAAGAATCATTTTGTGTTGATTCATGGAGCTGGCTTTGGTGCATGGTGTTGGTACAAAGTTGCAACTCTTCTAAAATCAGCTGGTCATGATGTTACATCTTTGGACTTGGCTGCTTCTGGCATCAACACAAAGCAAGTCCAAGATATTTCTTCAATATTGGATTACAATGAACCTTTGATCACTTTCATGGAGTCTCTTCCTTCACATGAAAAAGTGATTCTTGTTGGTCATAGTTTTGGTGGAATCAATATTTCCATGGCTATGGAAAGGTTTCCTCACAAAATCTCTGTTGCAGTTTTTCTGGCTGCTTTTGTTATCAGTGAAGATCTCAGTTACACCAATATTGTTCAAGAGGTACTTTATTTTCTTTTATTTTTCTTTTTCTTTTGTTTTATTTTGGTTGATTGGACTAATTTCTCTATTCTTTATCATAATAAATTTTAATTTCGATTTTTAAAAAATAATTTATGGATATGTTTTATATACAAATTACATTATTATTCAATGAATCTAAAAAATCAAAATAAATTTTAAACGAAAAATTAAGAGTGAGAGTGATAAAAGGAATGTTCTCGTCCAATTAGTCCAATCTCACAAAAGCTTGAATATAGAGTGGAGACGGATCGAACATAGTAAGTAGCGCATGCTTAAAATTTTAGTCGGCACCACAAAAATCCGGCAGGAGTGGGACGGTCCGACCAACCTTACACCATAAAACCAAAAATTCTAAATTTTATATAAATATATGTGTCCGTAAAAATAGGTTATATGAGCCTAAAACATGTCTGACAGACTGAATTCATTTTATCACTCTTAATAAAGAGAATATCTTTTAAAAATAAATAAGTGATATGTCCCAAGTTATTCATTGTAACCGTAATCGGACACCTTTACTATTATCAACCGAATTGACTTAATTTTAAGTTTTTTTAATGATATAGATTCATTTAAAATGAATTTATTTTATGATCCTCTATATGCAGCTTGTGAGAAGAAGACATGGAAAAAAAGATTGGTCAATGGACACACAACGTTTGTTCTTTAATGGAACCAATAACCCTCCAACAGCTTTACTATTTGGACCCAAATATTTAGAATCTCAAATGTTCCATTTATCACCACTTGAGGTAAAACCAATTTCAATTAAATTTTAGTTGTTTGAAAAATATTATATTATAACAAACATAGCTAAAAAGTTGGACTAACATGTAGGATTTGGCGCTTTCATTATCATTGTTAAGACCTTTTCCTCTCTTCAACAATGAAGAATTGTTTGCAAAGGAATCAAAAGTTAGCAAGGACAAAAATGGAAGTGTGGCTAAAGTGTTCATCATCACCAAAGAAGACATATCGTTGGTAGATGATTTACAAAGGTGGATGATTGAGAGAAGTGGTCCATATGATGAGGTGAATGTGATCAATGATTCTGATCATATGGTCATGTTCTCCAAACCAAAAGAACTTAGCTCTCTCTTTCAAGAAATTGCTGACAAATATTAAGGTCTTTTTTTTTGGTGTGTATGTCTTAACCTTGTTATTCTAGAAAGAAAAAAAAAATTGTGATAATTTGAATAATTTATATATTGATGGTTTGAATCCGTATTTCTTTCAATTTTGATGGGTTACATATAATTTGAAATTGATGTTATTCCGGGCAGTCAAAATAATTCTATATTATATTTCACAATCGAAATAATGAATAATTTGTATACAACGCTCAAAAATTTCAACATAATAAAATGTATTTTTAAATGATAAAGTTGTGAGAATTCTTACACTTAAAATAACTAATATCATGTAAAACTCTATTGTCTGTTTCAAAAGATGTCAAATACAATTTGTAAGAGAATATGTATGACACTATGGATGCAGTAATAATTAAATTACAGATAAAAAGTGTATGTTTGGATTGACTCCTGGAAGTCCTAGAAGTTTCAGAATCAAAATTTTAGAGGTGTATAATTAATTTTGAGTAATTATGAGATGTTTGTTTTATTAAAAGTAGAATTGATTCTAACTCCAAAATTGATTCTATTTGAAGCTAGAACTTGTAGTTTCTGGCTCCAGAATTGATTCTGGATGATGTTTACACTGAAATTTATTATTCAACTCACTTTTACATAAATGTATCTAAACATAAATCAATTATACTAAACTCAATTCTATTAAAATCAATTCTATCAAACTCAATTTTGCTAGAATCAATTCTGTCCACCGCCAATCTATAAAATGATAATTTAGTTCGGTGCAATAATTCCTACGCTTGGAGGACGTTAACTCAGAAAAAAAACACTCTTAATAATAAAAGTACAAATTGGTCTTAAATGAAATCTTTTATGTCAATAATTTTTTCTTAATATTATCTGTGAATTTCTAATAGAACCCCCTAAATATAAAATTCCTCTCACTTTGTCTCAACAATTAACCATAGTGTTGGAAAGATTACAAAAGTTGCAATGATGGAATAATTACAACTCAGTAAATCGAACTCTACTCTTTTGGGTAAAAATGATCAAATGAATAGAGTTTCACAAAATAAATCACTTAAAAAGGCGAGAAAAATCGAGCAAGCACGTGAGAGACAGAGTGTGGAGATTTTTTAGGGAATTTTTTTGTACACCTTTTATGGTTGGAAGAAACCCATGAAAACTTAAAAATACCCTTTGGAGATGTATCTCCGAACGCACTCCAAATCAGGATGTTTCGGAGGTGCATCTCAGAAAATAATTTGTTTGCACTTTGACATTAGTTTAAACATGCAACAATATTTTCAGAGATGCAGCTCAGAAACATCTTGATTTGGTTATTTTAGAGATGAAGCTCCGAAACCCTAGACAATGATATTTTTTTCAAATCATCAATGTTTTGATAAATATTTAGATTAAAAAGATAATAAAAACGCAAATGAAAAATGATAACAAAAAAAAAAAAAACGATAATAGACACAACTCATTATTTAAAATAAAAAATAATACAATAATTGTTCATAAATTATTCAGAAATAAAAACAAAGGCATAGCCTGCGTATGGTTGATCCTCACTTTCTGGCCCGTCTCCTGTATTCCACTGCAATTTCTGCCTCCCCGACCATCCTCTTTACAATGGCCACCGCCTCAGTACAACCCCGATCAATGATACATACATCCAAATCCTCCCGCCCAATCATCTATATTCGATGACAGATCAGAAATATATCAATGACACGGTCATCCCCGACCTGTTGGTTCTCTAAGATCTCCTCATGAGCTGACCTAGGTGGACTTCCAAGAGCATCAAATGTCATGATAAGACGTGGCAGTGTGTGAAACCATTTCACGTATCCCTCAACGCAGTGCCAACTGCTAGATGCCTGCATCACCCGACACTCCCCTAACACCAAATGATGCTCCAGTCCTAAAATATGCCATCCTGATCTTGGCGGGGAATGGTGTTGAAAGTAGTCTGAAATGGAGATTTGAGTATGATCTTCAATAAGAAAACTGCCACATCCATCTCTCCAGAAAATACCTGACCATAGTGGTAATCCTAAATGCCAGCCACCCAGAGTACAGTGAGATGAAGTCGAACTGGATAATCTCCCGGTGATCCTCGAATGATGTCCATAGGATGTCATCATGGATAGTTCGATTCAGATACACCCGAAACGTCAGCACGACTTGGTTCCATCTATGGATGCCGTACATAGCAACCATCGACATTTGCTCACTATACTGTATATCCAACTCAAAACCATGGATGTAGTGGAAGTGAGAAATGATCGAACTCTAAAAAAATGAATAAGATTCGTGTAAGAATAGTTTATAGTTATTAATAAAAAATTAAAATTAATTTTAATAGTTAGAAAGGAAATTACCATCAGCAGTGTAGCAGAGTCTGTTAGTTGCCGTGTCTTCCAATTAAAGGCTTTATTCAGGTTTTAGTATAGGTATACCAAATAGTCGCCCCCCCAGTTCCACTCCCCCATTGTATCCAAATCCACGAAGTACTAGAGGTATGTTAATCCACGACTGCCAAACCCAAAACTTCAACCTAAAAGCACCACTTTTACACCAAAATCCTTTTTTTTCCACATATCAGTAAGCTTCTTACATGTTATACATAATCTCAACTAAAAATTCACATGCAAAGATTAAAAGGGATTGAAGAACTTACTCAAATTTAAATTTTTTAGAGTTGTTGCAATGTGTTGAAATTGAGAGTTGGAGTGAGTTGTACAAAGTGCAAATGATAGTTGGAAAGTGGCGATTTTGGAGTGTTTGATAGTTAGAAAATGAAAGAAATGAGAATGAGGGGTGCTTGTTCGTGTTTGACACTGTAAACCTCTAATTCGAAGATGTATCTCTGAAACACCCTTGATTTTGATTTTTTTTTGTTTCGGCCATACATCATCGAAAATATCCTTTGAAAAATAAAAAATGGTGCATTCGGAAATATATCTTCGAATTTTAGGGTAAAAATATAATTTCGTCAGATATGGTTAAGGTGTAAGAATGAGGAAATGAATTCTCTTTTCTTTTAATGAAAATCTGCAGATCGGATCCTCTCCTGCAGAATCCTATCTGCTACCTATTATGTGTTGAAAAGTATATTTTCGACAAATATTTTATATCGTATCCACAGAGATTGAGTGATATTACCGCCGTTCTATAGTTACAATCGCTTTAAGTTTACAAATTGAAAATGTTTGTTTGTGTTTGGTAATTTATCAATCACTTTTGGCATAAAATTAAAGTACTAAAGATATGGTTTTTATCAAATTAAAAGGACTTTGCCAAGATTTGAGTTTCACTATTCCATTTCCATATATTCTCTTATCACTAGTGTGTGAACTCAATAATTTTGAACATAATCTAATATCCTCTCAATAACATTTATGTCTAAATGATATTGTGATATTCATTACATTAATCCTTTAGACAATTTCTTCATCCAAAATATTAATCTAACAATCCTTAGTAATTGATACACAAGAAAAACAAGAATTAAATCTATTTCTACAATCCAATTCTTACTTGAGAAAATGCTTTAAGAACATAAATTAAATTATCTTTTTCAACAATAATTTAACATAAATATTCAATAAATCACAAAAGCTTTTCTCTACATTCATATAAAATTGTTCACATACAAGAGTTTACAAGAATTACATAATGGATTTGGAATAGTTACTACCTTAATCTTGACAAAATAAGAGTTTAGTTCCTCATCACCATGGTTGACATCCAAAGAAAATTAAATGTTCTTCTTGTTCTTCCACAATGTTCTCTCTCTTTTTCTCTTGATAAAAATCTGAATATGAATAATAACAATCTAGAATTTATCTTACTTCCTATTTTTACTTCCTTCACTTTTTACTTTACTCCCATGTTATGATTACAATTGATGTGACCTCTTTCATGCAACCACACAATTACCTTGACCCAAAAAGTGAGTAAAAAGAGACTTTCACGCTACCCCAAGAGAGCTGACCCCAAGACACTTCTAATTATTTCAAAACGTAAGTTCTGATGACGCACAGTTCGCGGTGCCAACAAGGGACGCGACGCAAACTAAGCTGAGTTGGGTTCGCGACGCCAACAACTGGACGCGGCGCGAACTGAGTTGATTTATGCTCCTTTGTCTTTTCTTGGCCTTCCTTATACTTGTCTTGATCTTGTCTTGACTTGGTTGCTTCTTCCACTTGCACATGCATCCAAGTAACTCTTTTTCTTCAAATTTTCTACAAAACTAACAACTAATGTGAAATATCTACTCTAATTAAAATACAAACAAGAATAATTGCATATTTATAAATTGTGTGAATAAAAGAATAGAAATTAAATAAAATTTGGTTAAAAGGACCAATAAAAATGTATGAAAATTAATCCAACTTGGTCCCTAACAACTCTCCCCAACTTACCATTTTGTTTGTCCCTAAACAAAAGTTTTTCACCAAAGTACCCAAAGTACAATGAAACAAGAGAAGGAATGAAAATTAATCAAAGACAATTGATTGGTTCAAAAGTATATGGCTTTTCATGATTCACTTACCTCAATACTAGAACAAAATATGAATAAAATAATGGTTGGGTGCAAAGTACATACCAAATAATTCGAATTAATACAAGTCAACATTGAATCAATCCTATACACATAACATAATAATGATGAATAAACATGAGGTTTTCTTTCACCCATCCGAACAATTAAGTCAACAACAACTCGAATCATGCGACCATCAAACAAATACCAAGTCATGTGAAAAATGAGAATCAAGAGGTCTTTTATAGGTTGTAATGTGGTTTGGGTTACAAAGAAAGGATAATATCGAGGGATATCAAACAAAAATACTTATCCTAAGGGAGCATTTCTATCAATTCAACTCAATAACACTTTCTTTTTGATCCCATTTTTCTTTTCTTGTTTTTCAACAACACACAACCGAGAGCTCTTTTCTTGAGATTTTTCATTTCATTTACTCCACGGTTTCCAAAAATATCCACTTGTTCTTATATCAATAAGGATCACTTATTTTCTTTTCTTTTTGATCAACTTTTATTCTCTCCCCAACTTTAGTTTTCAAACCAATTATTAATACAAATAATGCTCCCTATAGGAAAAAGGCAAAATTGCAACCAAATTGGTTGAAGGTTCAAATGAAACAAAATTTTTAAGATTCATTCATTCACAATTTTTTTTGCAATTATCAATTGAATGAATCCTAATACAAGCTCAAAGGGGTTGACTAAGGATCACTCCTCACAAGGTTAGTTGATTCAAAATTTTTTGGCCAAGTGGTTTTTCTCAATAACAAACAATGCCTCTATCATTTTCACAATTTTCAAAAAAAATGGACTAATGTATGATTTAGCATGATAAGAACGAGTTGAAATAAATTTCGGTATCCCGCATTTAGTGCACAATGGAAAGTTACCTCAAACTTGGTTAAGTTCTACTTTGATTCAACATGGACATGCATCTCAAGGAATTCATGATATGCAATTTGCACAAACCATCAACTATTCATGTTAATTCTAGAATTCGGTAAAAGTGTACCTTGAAATGCCGAGTACCAATCTTATCATCACCATCCGAAGTGTCTTGCATTCCTCTCTCGAAACCGTCCTTTGTTACTTTAAGCTTAACTTAATGAACAAACAATTAAATAAAGTTTTTGAAAAAGTGGGGTGTCCCAAATTCCATAAAAACACATAATTGTACTCACAATAAATAAACATGCAATTAATAAAAAAGTCTTAATGGTGAACGAGAGCCACCACATCCTGCACCCCCCATAAATGTTGGCCTGCCCTCAAGCCCATTAGAGAAGGCAGAAACAAAAGAGAGGGTTCTGCTGCACTAAGTTCGCGGTGCAAACATTGTGCGCGGCGCACACTGAAGCAAAAATAATTTGGGAAAAGTTTCTGCCTGCTCAGTTTGCAGCGCCAACCCCTATACGCGACGCGAACTCAGTTTTCCTGCTAAGGGCGCGGTGCGTTCTATGTTCGCGGCGCCAACTGAACCAATTTTTTAAAAATTTTAAATGCTGCATATTTTCACTTTTAACTCAAAAACTTGAACAACAGAGGAATTGCCTCTCAAAATCTTGAAATTACTCTAATTATGAAAGAAATACTTACTACATTGGGTTGCCTCCCAAGAAGCTCTTTGTTTAACGTCGTTCGAGCTCGACGGTTCGACGGTGCTTTAAGGCTCGATGAAAGGAATGACACCAACATCACACTTTACTCCTCCACCATGGTAAACCTCCATGGTTTCCTCCTTGGTAGCATCGATTCGGAAAGTGTCATATTTGTCCTTGGGATGCTTTTTGGCTTCAAAAAGATTGAAAGTTACCTCCTCATCTTGCACTCTCACTTTCATAAGCCCATCATCAATATCAATCATCATTCGGGCAATCTTCATGAATGGTCTTCCAAGAATTAATGGCACATCATGATCCTCCTCCATGTCAACTACCACAAAATCCACCGAAAATAAGAATTTGTCCACCTTTACTACCATGTCTTTAGCAACTCCATATGGTGAAGTGGTAGACTTATCGGCTAGTTGCAAAGTCATCCTAGTAGACTCCATCTTAACATTTCTCAACCTTTTAACAATGGATAACAGGATTAGATTGATGCTAGACCCCAAATCAATCAATCCATTACCATTGTAGGTATCTCTAATGGTTACCGGCAAAGTGACTCGCCCCGAATCGAATTCCTTCCTTGGGAGAGTTTTCTTGATTATGGCACTACAATGGGCATCAAGCAAAATTGTCTCTTTATCCTTGTGCTTCTTCTTCTTTGTGAGCATATCCTTCATGAATTTGGCATATTTTGGCATTTACTCCAATGCTTCGGAAAATGGAATATTTATATGAAGTTGTTTAAATATATCCATGAACCGAGCATATTGTCTTGCCTTCTCCTTCTTTGATGGTGCATGCGGATAAGGTAAATGTTGAATGGGAATTGAGCTTACTTCTTTATTTCCCTTTTTACTCTTCCTTGCATTCTTCTCTTTCTTTTTACATCCCTCACCTTCTTTTTTCTCCTTTTCAACTAAGTCATCTTCCACTCTCTCTTCCAACTCATATTTAGCATCTTCTACCACTAGTTCATTTTTTTTCATTTTCAACTACAACTTCCACCTCATCTTCCTCTACAACTTCATCACTAATCCCATTATTCAGCTCTTTACCACTTCTAGTGAAAATTGCTTTGCAATACTCCTTCGGATTGGTATAAGTGTTGGCGGAAAAAGAAGGCCCCATTTGTTGCTCGGCCAATTGCTTTGCAAGCTGCCCCACTTGATTTTCTAAGTTCTTTATGGCAGCCACATTGCTCTTTTAATTCTTCATAGACACTTGCATGAATTGGTTGAGAGTTTCTTCCAATTTTGAGCTTCCACCTTGATATTGTTGGCCTTGAGAATTTGAGCTTTGATATGGATTTTGATGTTGATAATGTTGATTGTTGAATCTTGATGGTTGATAGCCTTGGTTGTTCCTTTGATATGAGTTGTTGTGATGTGGAGGTTGCCTTTGATAGCCTTGACTTTGGTCGTTCACATAATTCACTTCTTCGCCTTCGGGAGGTGGACAATAACCGGTAGGATGATCACCTTGACAAAGTTCACAACATGCCACTTGATGCTTAATTTGAGCTCCTTGCATTTCCTTCATTTGTTGTGGAAGTTTGGACATTTGTTGAGTAAGTAACTCCACTTGTTGTGAAAGTAACTTATTTTGAGCAAGAATGACATCATTGGTGTTTAATTCAAGAACACCCGGTTTCCTTTGTGAAGAACCACGATCATGTTGACTTTGAAGATCATTGAGTGCCATCCGGTCAATAATAACTATAACATCTTCCACATTTTTTGACATTAAAGAACCACCCGCGGTAGCATCTAAAAGTGTTTTATGCACCAGTTGGAGTCCATTTCGGAACATATGGATTTGAGTGAGTTCATCAAAACCATGACCTTTGCACTTTCTTAACATGGACTTGAATCTTTCCCAAGCCTCATTTAGAGACTCATTGCCTCCTTGAGTAAATACCGCAATCGCCATTTTGGCTTCCGTGAATCGGGATTGTGGAAAATACCTTTCTAAGAACTTTTCTTCTAATAAATTCCAATCCGTCATCACTCTTGGTAATTGATCAAGATACCACTCTTTAGCTTTTCCAATTAAGGAGTGTGGAAACAATCTCTTGAATAATGCCTCTTCACCCGCTTCATCTACCCCCGTTGCACCCGCAATCTCATAAAATTTGGTGAGATGTGTGAAAGGGTCTTCATGGTCCATTCAGGTGAACAGACTTGCATAAAGAAGTTGGAGGATTCGGTCTTCATCTCGCGTTCCTTCCACCTTGAGCATTACGAGCAAATTGAGCGCGCCTTGGACTATTAGCGGATATTTGATGCGAACTTCACCGCCATGTTTCCTTCAAAGTGTTTACACCACTTCCTCAATTTGATTTGTTGAAGAAGTAGATGCTTCTTCTCTTAGTCTCCTCTCTTCGGCCAATTTCCTTATTCTTCGTGTTTTGCTATTGAGCCTCCGAATCGTCCTTTCAATTTCGGGATTGAATGGAAATTGTTCTTTGGTAGCTTTTTCACGCATACACAAGAATCTACAAAACTAGCAAACCAAGTGAAACGCAAGAGATATAATAATAAAGTAACAAAACTTAAAACAATGAACTATTGCAATGCTTGTAATATCAAACACCAATCCCCGACAACGGCGCCAATTTGTTGAAAAGTATATTTCTGGCAAATATTTTATATCGTATCCACAGAGATTGGGTGATATTACCGCCGTTCTATAATTACAATCGCTTTAAGTTTACAAATTGAAAATGTTTGTTTGTGTTTGGTAATTTATCAATCACTTTTGGCATAAAATTAAAGTACTAAAGATATGATTTTTATCAAATTAAAAGGACTTTGCCAAGATTTGGGTTTCACTATTCCATTTTCATATATTCTCTTATCACTAGTATGTGAACTCAATAACTTTGAACATAATATAATATCCTCTCAATAACATTTATGTCTAAATGATATTGTGATATTCCTTAAATTAATCCTTTAGACAATTTCTTCATCCAAAATATTAATCTAACAATCCTTAGTAATTGATACACAAGAAAAACAAGAATTAAATCTATTTCTACAATCCAATTCTTACTTGAGAAAATGCTTTAAGAACATAAATTAAATTATCTTTTTCAACAATAATTTAACATAAATATTCAATAAATCACAAAAGCTTTTCTCTACATTCATATAAAATTGTTCACATACAAGAGTTTACAAGAATTACATAATGGATTTGGAATAGTTACTACCTTAATCTTGACAAAATAAGAGTTTAGTTCCTCATCACCATGGTTGACATCCAAAGAAAATTAAATGTTCTTCTTGTTCTTCCACAATGTTCTCTCTCTTTTTCTCTTGATAAAAATCTGAATATGAATAATAACAATCTAGAATTTATCTTACTTCCTATTTTTACTTCCTTCACTTTTTACTTTACTCCCATGTTATGATTACAATTGATGTGACCTCTTTCATGCAACCACACAATTACCTTGACCCAAAAAGTGAGTAAAAAGAGACTTTCACGCTACCCCAAGAGAGCTGACCCCAAGACACTTCTAATTATTTCAAAACGTAAGTTCTGATGACGCACAGTTCGCGGTGCCAACAAGGGACGCGACGCAAACTAAGCTGAGTTGGGTTCGCGACGCCAACAACTGGACGCGGCGCGAACTGAGTTGATTTATGCTCCTTTGTCTTTTCTTGGCCTTCCTTATACTTGTCTTGATCTTGTCTTGACTTGGTTGCTTCTTCCACTTGCACATGCATCCAAGTAACTCTTTTTCTTCAAATTTTCTACAAAACTAACAACTAATGTGAAATATCTACTCTAATTAAAATACAAACAAGAATAATTGCATATTTATAAATTGTGTGAATAAAAGAATGGAAATTAAATAAAATTTGTTTAAAAGGACCAATAAAAATGTATGAAAATTAATCCAATTTGGTCCCTAACATTATGCCGCCAATCTAATGATTAAAACTATTGCAATACAATGATAAAAATTAAAATATAGTCTTCAAGAAAAATGAATGGTGGAGATGGCAGTAGAGCCATGAGCATGAGATAGGTGGTTGGAGAGGATTCAGACCCGAAAATCTGAATGCATGTGAGAGTAGAGTTGGTAAAATGGGCTACCCGATCTGCTGCGGACCGACCTGTGACAGATTCGGGTCTTTGGCGAGTTGAGCGTAAAAGACTGGAATTTTAACGGGCTACAATTTTGTTTCGGGCCGACCTAGATAATAGTTAATATTAATTTTTTATTTAATTTTTTTTTTAAATTAATTAATTAATTAATTAATAGACTATAAACTAAAAAACTAAAATATATATGATTATTGATCATTAAAAAGTATAAATCAATTACATTCATAACATCTAAAATAAAATATCTTAAAAATAGATTATTTTAATTAAATAATCAAGATTCAAGTTGAGATATTAGTAGTATAATGTATTATAAAATGGACATTAATTATATAATGTATTATAATTTTTTATTAAAATATATTAGTAATAAAATGTATTATAAAATAGAAATTTGTATTTTTATTAAAAAATAATATGAATATTAATTGTATAATGTATTATAGTTTTTTATAAAAAATAATAAAAAATTAAATAAGCGGACTACCTGAAACTCAGTCGGGCTAGTCCGAATAACATCAAATTTTTAACGGTTTGGATTTAAAAGCTCAGATGATAAACGAATTCTAATTTTTTTGTTCAATCCTGGATTTTTTGACGGACTTTTGAATCGGCCAGGTTAGTCCAACCTGTTTTGCCATGTCAGAGAGAGAAATTGAAGGCTTGTTGACATTTTGACGTGGAAGAGGTGGTGCAGGGTGGAGTCTGAAAAAGAAGAGAAATGCTTATTTGACACTCAATCTTGACACTTACACCGTACATTATATACCATAAATACATACTCTTCATTATTTAAATAATTTTTTGTCTCATTTTGAACTTTTGTGCAAAGCAGAATCAATGCATATATACGATATAAATTGGATGTGGTGTAGAAATCTAGTGTCAAAATAGCATCCCTCGAAAAAGAAACCATCAACTTTTTTTTTGGTTACAGGAGAGGCTAACGCCCTGGAAAAAGAAAACTAAATCGGAAAGAGACGGGGGAATTGTTTTTCGAGAAGATCATTGCCAAAGCCTGTCCTGAGGAAATTAGGATACTCTCTGAAGTGGATGAACTTGGGTTGTTGATACATAACATTCTTAACAATGAGATCAACACACATATTAACTTCGCGTACACATGCTTGATAAAAATTGTGATGTCTGTTGGAAAAAGGCTCAGATTTTGTTAAGAAGACTTCTTCCAATAACGGTTGAAACACGCCTACACGTGATATCCTTCACCACATGTTGAGAATCAATTTCCAGAATAATCTGATTGAACCCCATATCTTCGGCCGCTTTTAATCCCTCGAAAACACCCCATAATTTTGCAATGTAAGCATTACAAATACCAATTTTCTTCGAAAACCCACCAATCCATTCACCATCCGAGCCTCTAATAATACCGCCACAATCGACATTGCCATTCTTGTCCACTGCTCCATCAATATTGACTTTAACCCATCTCGAGGTGGTTTCTCCCATTTAACAAACCTCGTTTCCATAGTTGGTTGTGTAGATATTCGTGAGCTAACTTTAGAGCTGGTGTAGTCACCCATTTGCTGCTTGATGTAGGAAACCATGCAAGCTGACCTATTATAATTCGTATTATGAATTTCCTTCGTATACCAAAGCCAAATATTATAGCAAGCATTGGCCCACAAGAGTCTCCAGTTCTCCTTGCTGTTGCTGCCAAGATTAGAGCTCATGTTAATATAGAGCCAATCTGCTAAGCTACATGCATAAAAAAGCACCCTTTTGTTAGTAAAAACCACTTGTCTCCACAATTTTCCACGCTAGGACAATCTCTAAGCACATGCAACACATCTTCCTCCACATCCCCACACCTTCTGCACATTCTGTTCCCTAATCCCATTCTAGATTTTTTCGAATTCGTCAACAAACCATCATGATAAAGCAGCCATACAAAATACCAGACCCTCTCAGTGACATCAATTTTCCAAATTTCCTTCTAAGAAACCATCAACTTGTATTAAAAAAAACTCTTTCTTTTTCTTCCTCTCATTGTTTTTCTCTATCTCTTTTCCCATTTTCTTTTCTCTCCATCTCATCTCTTTTTCTTTTAATTTTTTCTTCTTCTTGTCAAATGATATTTTATAATTCACATTCTATCACATTTTCTGTAGACAATATTCACATACTCAATACCATCAACTACCATATTGAGTCCTTTTCCTAACGCTTTACTAGCTCTATCCTTACAAAATTCAGCATGAGCAATGCTCAATTTTGGTTTTGAACCCTTATTTTTTTAGACAAATGATAATATGACTCCGTTTGTTTTATCAATAAAAAATATATTTTTATTTTTTAATTTTAAAAACATCTTTTACGAAAATGTTTTTAAAATTTTTTATAAATTAAAAATTTAATTTTATATCTTATAAGATAAATATATATTATTAAAAATTAAAATATAATTGAAATTAATTTTGTTAGAAAAAGTATATGAAAAATAATGTTAAAAAATTATTTGAAATAACTTTTAATTTAGTGATTGTTTAAAATTTAATATTTGTGAAAATTTTTGAAGAAATAAATCTAAAATAGTATTTTAAGAATAACTAACTAAATAAACATTTTTATTTAAAGTTGTTATAAAAATTTCTTTATAATTTTTTTAAATAAAAATATATTATATTATAAAAATAATTAAAAAAAGTCTAAAATAAGGTACCCCTATATTATATCCAATACTATTATTATAGTGTATTGGAAGATGGTGGTGTTGGATGGTGATAATTTTTTTAAGTAAGAAATAAAGTATGACTTTTAATAAGAATATTATTGCACATGGTTATAATGAAACCCCACACGGTTTCCTATAAATAGAAGCCAAGTGGGTTTGTTTTTATATCATATAGTAATTATTTTAATATCATATTATAAAGTATATATTTTTCCCGATCTCAATTACTATACATAAATATATGATATAGTTTAATCATCAGTTCACACAAGAAAAAAAGATAAAACTCCAAAGCTTAGAAATGGTGAAGAGTCACTTTGTATTGATTCATGGAATAAACTATGGTGCATGGTGTTGGTACAAAGTTGCAACTCTTCTAAAATCAGCTGGTCATGATGTTACATCTTTGGACATGGCTGCTTCTGGTATCAATCCAATACAGGTTCAAGATATTTCTTCAGTATTAGAGTATATTGAACCTTTGATGAAATTCATGGAGTCTCTTCCTTCAGATGAAAAAGTGATTCTTGTTGGTCATAGTTTTGGTGGAATCTATATTTCTATGGCTATGGAAAGGTTTCCACATAAAATCTCTGTTGCAGTTTTTGTTGCTGCTTTTGTTCTAAGTGAAAATCTCAATCACGACGATATTATTCAAGAGGTACTTAATTTCTTTTATATAGTTTTTTTCTTATGCTTTATTCATATTGGTGTTGCTATATATTGTTTGTTGAGATTCAATCTATCTTCTTTGTATTGATTGCTAGATTCAATCCAATACAAATTTGTCGGTTCAAAATAACAGACAACCACAAATACGATACCCTCTCAAAATTAAGCACAAGTTGTAGGAATGCTAGAGAGGCCACCTGCTAAACTAGAGAGGAGAGTTGGGCACCAAGCACCTTTTATATGCATTAGTACAAGTTGAATTTTGCTTCTAATCTCTGAGAGGTAAAGATGTCTGAAAATGAGAGTGAAGCCGCTTTGTGTAGAGCGGATTAAAGATTTAGACCCTGACTTTCTAATGTGTCAGTCACATCTGTTAGGAAGCTATTTTAAAATTCTAACAAAAGTTTTAGATCTAACAAGACAATAAAAACTATCTAACAAAAATAAAGATAAAAGATAAACTTCATTTCATTTGATTATTTTTTTAATAAAGCTAAAGAATCAAATTAAAACAAAAAGGAAGGATAGGACAATTGAGGGGACATCCACCAAAATCCTATAAGTAAGAAGTAAACCTAAAGAAAGGCATTCCTAGCCTATTCTTTACAAAATCAGATCTAACACTATTAGGTATGGAAGTGAAATAAGTGGTATCAATACTATTTAGTCCTAAGTTAGTAAGACTATTTGCACAACTATTACCTTCCCTAAAAATATGGGAGACCACAAAATTCCAATTAGATATTAAATTTATACAATTCATCCACCTGTTTCTAATAGCCCAAGGAACCTGATAGGGAGGTTTAAAAGTTTTTACCACTGCCGTTGAGTCCGTTTTCAACCAAAGATTGTTCCAATTCTTCTCAATTGCATACATTGCACCCGAGAGTTCGACAATGAGAGAATTAGAAACCCCCAAAAAAGAGGTAAAATCTCCCAAAAAATTACCAGCTGAATTTCTCGCAATGTCCCCGTAAGCCGACAAATCAAAAGAGGAAATAGAGGCTCCATCACAATTGATATTCACCCAATTTAAGGACGAGGTTTCCAGATAACTTCAACAATATTAAGGGCTTTAGGGGGGCCGAATTATCACCTTGAACTTCTTCAAGATCACAAAGTCATTCATACTCAACGAATGACTCGATGCGATCGCACTACCGACCAACGAAACAACTTCCAAAACATAAGAGATGGAAGAGGAAAGATTGTATTTAATGTTTTGAAATCTCACCTTGTTTCGAGCCGACCAAATCGCATTGAAGACAAAGACAATAGCAGCAATAACAATGGTTTTGCATTGACCCGCCGCAAACCTTCTGCAAATCTTCCATAAATCTGGCCAATCGAGCACATACCAAAAGACATTCAAATTATTACATAACCGGATCCAGAGTTGGGCAGCAAAGTTACATTCAAAAAATATCAAAAAATAAGTGCTTAGATGTTTCTTCTGCTGCATTACATAAGTCGCAACGAGATGGAAGCATGAAATTTTGCCGTTTCCATTGCTCATCCATTGGAACCTTATTATGCAAAAGTCTCCATACAAAGCAAGATTTCGAAGGAGGAGTTGATTTAGCCCAAATCCACCGCCACCACTCCTTACGATTACCTTTCACTCTCTTGAAATCATAACTGATTTTAGCAGTAAAATCACCATTAGACGAGTGCTTCCAAACTCTAGAATTCGATCGGAGGTAGACCGAAATATGGCAATTTAATTCTCTGGAGTAGAAGTAGGAATGAAAGTAAGAGCTTTAGAGAGATCCCATTTACCATTATGCATAATGCTACTGACCTTTTGATCTACAATTGTCGACGAGTCAACCAAATCAAAATGAAGAGGAGCACCACACCAATTGTCGAACCATAAACTAATTGATTCACCATTACCAAGCATCCAATAAGAGTTCTCCTTCAACACATTCATCTCTGTCTTAAGGCTGGACCATAAAGAAGAAAAAATGTGATGTTTGATAACCTTATTACTCCTGAAAACTCTTTCCCAGAGCAGAACAACCTAAGATTCTGTAGAAGTGGGAAGATCCCAAGCCAACTTTAAATTGTAAGCTTCATTCAGCTTAATAACAGATCTAATCCCCAAACCTCCTTCGTCGACGGGATAACAAGAATTTTTCCACGCGACAATTATAACTTTATTCTTCGAAATATCACCACTCCAAATGAATCTTTTCACTGCACGTTCAACATCCCAGATAAGAGAAACTGGCCACGCATAAATGGTCATGCTGTGGATAAGCATTCCATGAATGATAGATTTAACCATCTCCACCCTGCCAGCAAACGATAGTAAGACACCTTTCCACGATGCAAGCGCATTAATGATTTTGTCGGCAATAGGACGAAGGTAACCGCTTTTGGCTTGCCTTTGAAAATAGAGACTCCAAGATACACAAAAGGAACAATGCCTTTTTTAAAACCCGATATCTCCGCCAAAATGTTCAACCTAGAAGTTGACATCCCACCACCAAAAATGAACGATTTACCACAATTAACTCTTTGCCCGAAGATAGCCGCATAATCACCAAAGATAGATATGAGATTTTTGATGTTCAATATTTTTCCTTTGCAAAAAATGAAAATGTCATCGGTATACAAGATATGAGAAGGAACTTTGATGTTATTGGGACCTTTGATTCGACCGAGCTTGTTAGTATCAACCATTTGCAACAACTTCCGACTAAGCACTTCTTCCACGAGACAAAATAAAAAAGGAGAGAGCGGATCTCCTTGCCAGAATCCGCAAGAGCAATTAAAATAACCAGAAAGTGTGCCATTAACATTGACAGAAAGATGGGTAGATTGAAGAAGAGTATTAATCCAAAAGCAGAACCTGTCATTAAACTCGAAGTTTCGCAAGACTTTCAAGAGAAAAACCTAGTTAATAGTATCGAAAGCCTTTGTGATGTCCACCTTTAAAGCAACATTACCGCACCAAAATTTGGAATCAAGCAGATTAAATGCTTCAGAAGCTAACCCGATACAATCGTGAATGCGCCTGCCATGTATAAAACCCCGCTGCTCCTTCGGCACAAGAAAAGGCATAATAGCCGCCAGCCTATCCACTAGGTTCCGCAATAAACAAAACATCCGGCTTGTGAATTTTGATAAGTCTCTTTAAAGCTAATCTGGAAGAAGCATTAGCTACCACTCTTATGTTCCAAAAAATGCTCTTCATGAGGACAACTTCAAAGCTCCTGCTTGAGACCTAGAAGACTGCTTCTTTTTTGTTCTAACTGACTTTTTCTTCCTCAGGACATGAAAGACAACTACTTCCTTGTTTTTCCCCAATGCTGAATACTTGAATGAATATGATCTTCATTTCATTTGATTGGTTCCAAATATCTTTATGATACTACATTATATAATACTTCTTATAGATAATAAACTAAAAGATCCAAATATTAATAAAAGCCAACTAAATAACAATACCTAAAAACATCAATATAAATTCTAAATTAACATAAATAATATATTATTTCTTATATGCAGTTTAGAAGAAGAAGAGATGGAGAAGAGAACTGGGCAATGGACTCAACAAATTTCTTCTTTGATGGCCCCAATAACCCTCCAACAGCCTTATTATTTGGACCTAAGTTTATGCAATCCAAAATGTACCAATTATCACCACCTGAGGTAAATACAAATTTAAATTCAATTTAAATTGTTTGAAAAATATTATCATCCATTATATTTTACAAAACATGGTTAAAAATTCAATTAACATGTAGGATTTGGCACTTGCATTATCCTTGGTAAGACCCTTCCCTCTCTTCAAAGATAGAGAATTATTTCTTAAAGAGATGAAAGTTAGCATGGAGAAAAATGGAAAGGTAGCTAAAATTTTCATCATTTGTAAAGGAGACAATATGATAAAAGAGGTTTCACAAAGGTGGATAATTGAGAAAAGTGGTTCTTTTGTTGAGGTGAATGAGATAAATGATTCAGATCATATGGTGATGTTTTCCAAACCAAAAGAACTTAGCTCTCTTTTACAACAAATTGCAGATAAATATTAATTTTTATCCTTTTTTTAGTTGTAATAATTTGAATTTCTTTGGAAAAATTATGTAAAATTTGATTAAATATTATTGTAGACAAGTTTTAAGTCTACTAAATTTGATTAAATATTATTGTAGACAAGTTTTAAGTCTACTAAATTTGATTAAATATTATTGTTGAGATTTATTTTTATTGTTGTTATGGTCAACAAATAAGAGTTGTTTGATAAAAAATATAAATGTTCAGTAGAGTAGTGACACATATATAATTGCCACTATATTTCCATTCAGCTGTCCTATTCTTTTGTTGGTATTAGAAGATCAACATAGATCACAAAACTATGAAGATTTTCTCTCATGCAATCAATCCCTAATAATTAGGTGTACGAGTTTGAAGTGGCTATAGATGAGTTAGATTTATGGTAAAATTTAATTAACGAATGCTTTTATAATATAACCTGATTATCTAACCTCTCAGTAATTAAAAAATCGAAGGAATAGATAATTTATTATACAAATAAAAAATACAATAAAAAAACACCAAATTTAAAGAAATAAAAACATAAACGGTATTTGATGAGATTTGAAACATGTCCATAGTTAATTTTATCCCTCAGTTATATTTAAAATCGAGGGGATAAATTGTATTTTTTTATTTAAATAAAATATGGCGCGTCCTGAAATTATAACTCAGATTTTCACTGGGCGAGGTGAAAGTTTTGTTATGAAATATATTATTTGTAGTAGTGACGAAACATGAGATACCAAACAACTAGCTACCAACAACAAAATAAAACACCAAACGATCAAAAAGCACTAACGATACAAGATCAAAACACTAGTACAAGGAACAAAAAATTAAAAAAAAACACGAACGCAAACACCAAGAACACTAGATGGAAGAACAAACTAGATCTCCCCATCCAAAAACCTGAAAAAGGAAGGCTCCAATCTTCACTAAACAGCAAAAACATACCAAAAGGAGGCCGTAGACACTTAAGCTTCTATTGGCTAAGATGCTTGATAGGATTTTCATGCCATGCCAAGAAAACATAGAAGTTCCTCAAACACATACCAAGATACAATTTCCAAGTTAAAGAAATACTCAAATATTTCACATTCTTCGCTATCAATAATTTACTTGAGAACGCTATATCATTCTGAGATTTCTAAATTGACCAAGCTACTATAGCCAAATCATAATCCACCCCCTAAGCCTAGATGAACCATCAAGAGTGAAAAATATATGGAAAAGGTTCGAAAGGTCTTTAAGTAAAGCTATATAACACCCCAAGTAAAAATCCTATTCCATATGAAAACCACTAAATCATAAGTAGGTGAGAGGACTAGAAACCTTGAGCAAAAAGGACAACAAACACCATCTAAACCAACAATTCCCAATTGAATAAATTCTCTCTAGTAGAAATTCTATCTTGAAAAAAGTTGGCAAGAGAAAATAATTACATTAAATAGAGCCTAGCTACACTAGATACTAGAGAGAATCTACTCCATAGAGAGACTTGACGATCTCTAAAAAACTCTCGTGAGAAAAGAAAATCACACTCATAAGTCACACAGTAAGATCCTTTTTAAAGTGGCTCCACTACCACCTATCAAGATGGGATAAAGAAATAAAATCCTTAAAAACTAAAAGAATAAACTTTGATAGGTTGTTAGGAATTTCTAGGTGCTTATAGATTTATAGATTTATATATTTAGTTGCTTCCTTAAAAAAAGTTAGTGTGTCAGACACTTTTAGTGAGTAGAGAAAAATAGAGAATAAAGAAATAATGATTCTATAATAGAATTGAATTAAATTGAATTGTACAAACTAAATTACAAACTATGTCTATTTATATATAACTAACTTGTAAACTAAGTATGATACCAAACCCTAATTAGGTAGGGCTTGGATTACTAAATTTGGATTATATCTTATATCTCAACATACCCCCTGTAATCCAAGTTGTCGAACATACTCTAATCGTAGTCGATCTGAACTATTCCTAATTTCTTTCTCACATTCAGGAATCTATCGATCTTCAATCCTTTGGTAAAAATATCAGCCAACCGTGCTTCACTTGAGCAATACCTTACTTCAAGTTCACCTCGATTTACCTTCTCCCTTAAGAAGTGAAATCTAGCTTCTATGTGCTTATTTCTTCCATGCAAAACTTGATTCTTTGCAAGATTTATGACATACCTATTATCGATCTGCAGGACAAGGGATTTTTTCATTTTGACTTCCATTTCTTCAAGCACATATATGATCCTAATGGCTTGACACATAACTGTTACCTTGAAAAATCTCAAGGTATTCAAGCACATGTATTAAATGAGGATGTTCTCATAAGCTAAGGATGACTTTCTGAAATAAGGACCTTTGGAAATTGAGAGCAAAGTGTTTTAAAGTTTGGTTTTAGCATATTAAGGAAATCAATGATTAAGGAGAATATCAAGCCAAAATGTCGAAGTGGAGTTATGTCGACCAAAAGGAGAACATGTTAAAATATGTGGAAATTGGTCGAATCGACCAAGGCATGAAAAACGAAGGAAATGGTCGAATTCGGTCTTATCGAACATAGAAGATTATGGACTTAGAAGGATTCTGTTGTTTTTCTTTTATCAAAGGGGGAGCATGTTGAAGCAAGTCAGAAGCGGTTAATTTTTAGTCAGAAGCGGGAATATTAAAAATTCAAAATCTCTAAGCAGTTGCCAGCAGTTTGTAACTCATTTAAGCGCCAAATAGGTGGCAACATCTAGTGAAGCGGTTGCCTTAGGACTCAAATGTCATCCGTCGATTATGTCTAGGCAGTTACTTTGTAAATACTATAAATACGTAGATTCAATGTAATTTTGGTGTGTTCACTTGTATACTCAAATCACTTGCTAAAACTCTGCCCATTCCGAGCGACAGGAAACAAAGAGTTGTGAAGTGCTTGATGTACGTGAATCACCATCTTTATTTCAATGAAAAACCTTTACATTTCATTCATCTCTTTTGAAACTTTTACTTGCATTTTATTTACTTTTCAACAATCTCTTTATGTAATCGTTTATGTTGATTCTCTTTTTGTTACAAGTTTTGAGTTAACAAAAGAGTCAGTCGACACATACTTCATTTAGAACAAGTCTGAAGTTCACAGCCTTCTGTCGGTCACGAGTCACCGTAGTTGGTCAAATCATATTGTGAGTAATCATATTGTCAATTATTTTGTTCAGGCTCTTTCTGTCGGTCACGAGTCACCAGTCAGTCGAGTCTAATCATAGTGTGGAAAGCTGTTATACTTGTTCCCTTAGTCTTAGGAAACCGTTTCTTAGATAAGGATTTCGACAGAACTAGTATAATTTCAAAAACCTTAACACATGTCTTAAGATCAACTGGTCGATCTTGCAAGTAACCTTTAGTTTTAGGACTTCGGGAGGACCAACGGTTGTATACCATTTTCCACAGTAAACAACAATATATGATTCATCTACATATTCAACCTCACACGATGGCAATGCCACCACAAGTTTCTTTCTCGAGTACTATGATATTTAGGCACCAAAGACTTGAAAGAACTAACAAGTTGTGCTTCTTCGATATTCCTTATCTTCACACCAATTAAATTATGGATAGAAAGTAACCATAGATTATTTTCTTTCAGAATTTTATCGAAATAGAATCCAACAATTTATTGACCCTTTTAAGTATCTCATGATTCTTCTTGTAGCCTTTATGTGTGACACCATTGATTCACTCATGTATCTGCTCACTAATACAATTACGAAACCTATATCAAGTCGACTTGTGCACACATATCAAAGATCCAACTATTTGTTTAAACAAAGTTACATAGACTCTGTCTTCCTCTCCATGCTTCTCCAACTTCAAATTTAATTCGACATGCGAAGATGCTGAAGTTGAATCATCTATCCTAAATCTTTTGAGTATCTCATTGACATACTTTCTTAGATGTAGCACCTTTCCTTGCTTCGAAATTTGATATTTTATGCCTAGGAAATAAGACAGTTTTCCCATATATGACATTTCAAATCCCCTCATCTACAATTCTTTGAACTTTGACATGTTCTCCAAGCTATTTCTAGTTACCAATAAGTCATCGATATATAAGTAGATGATTGTTATATTTTGTGCCATAACCTGAACACAAACACCATACTTGGACTTGCATTTGATGAATATCAATTTGACTAAGTATGGGTCGATCTTGTTGTTCCACGCCTTAGGTTCCTCTTTGAGGCCATAGGGTGCTTTGTGCAACTTATACACTTTACTCTCTTCCTTTTTAATCATAAACTCGGGAGGTTGTGTGACATAAAATCTTCGTCCAAGGGACCATTCAGATATGCTGACTTCACATATAAGTTAAATACCAACCAACCTTACTTGCATGCCAAGACTACCACTAGTAGAATAATCTCCAATATTGCTATTCGAGAAAACACTTCAGAGTAGTTGAGTCATTGTCTTTGAAGAAATCCTTGAGCTATCAATCTTGCCTTATGTCTTGTTATTGAACCGTCAACATTGTGTTTCAACTTGAACACCCACTTCACTTTGATAGATTTTATATGTGCTGGTAATTTGACTAACTCCCATGCATTGTTTCTTTCAATTTCCTGTAACCCTTCGACCATAGATGAATCCTATTGTTTATTCTTTAAAACCTTGCTACAGATTGGTTCAACATCTCCAAGTAAAGAAAAATGAACTAATTCTTCATTTGGTGTTACTTCATCATTACCAGTCACTTCATAATCTTGAAGTATTTTTGAACAAACTCTAGTTCTTTGAGGTTTTTGGATTTTACTAGCCACACCCTCTTCAACTTCGACAATTTTGGGAATGTCAGTAACTGCTCTGACTTCAACTAAAATATCGATAATTTCTTCGACTTCGAGTTCATCAGTTTCTTTGTTGAATCCATAGCTCATAAATGGCCTTTTAATTGCATAATCAGAATTCTAATCCCAAGAAGTACTCTCATCTATTACAATGTCTCGAGTTATCACGATCTTACCATTGATTGGATTTAATAGACTGTATGCATCCATTTTATGATATCCTATAAAAAGAATAGGTTCATTATTGTCATCAAGCTTCCTTATTCTTTCATCAGGAACATGTTTGTAACACATAGAACCAAACACCTTCAAATGACTCATTGATGGTAGTTTTCCACTCCACACTTATTTAGGAACCTTGTTCTTCAATTTCTTAATAGGGAACCTATTTAGAATATAAATAACAGTGGAAATAAGTTCACCCCATAAGGATTTTGGAAAATTCTTTTGCTTCAGCATGCATCTCGCCATATCCAATATAGTCTTATTTTTCTCTCTTTATAATTCCATTATGTTGAGGTGTATAAGGAGAAGCTACCTCATAATCAACACTATGTTCTGCACATAACTGCTCAAACATCTTAGATGTGTATTTTCCACCTCCATCTATTCCCAGAACTTTTACCTTCTTTTCACTATGATTTTCGACAAGTATCTTGAATCTCTTAAAGATTTTGAATACTTTTTTTTTCTCTCATGATCACATAGATCCATAGTTTTTGACTGTACTCATCAAGAAATGAGACGAAGTAGATATTTCCCCGAATGCTATGTTCTTCAAACGGGCCACATACATATGAATGTACAACTTCAAGTATATAAAATGATCTCATTGGCATAGTCGAAACAATAGACTTTCTAGACTACTTTCCAGTAGGACAACCTTCAAAGACTTGGTATGCCAATTACCATATCTTGAGTAATTAGTTTATTAAGTGATCAAAATTTTAAGTGACCAAACCTCAAATGCCAGAACCATCTAATTTTGTGGTCGAAAACTATTTTTAGACACTTTACCTTATTCGAATTGATCAACGGTTCCTCGATTTACCAATCTCGCCTCATGTCTTGTTATTGAATCGTCAACATTGTGTTTCAACTTGAACATCCATTTCACTTTGATAGCTTCTATGTGTGTTGGTAATTTGACTAACTCCCATACGTTGTTTCTTTCGATTTCCTGTAACCCTTCGACCATAGATGACTTCCATTGTTTATTCTTTAAAACTTTGCTACCGTTGATTGGTTCAACATATGCAAGTAAACAAAAGTGAACTAATTCTTCATCTAGTGTTACTTCATCATCACCAGTCACTTCAGAGTCTTGAAGTCTTTTTGAATAAACTCTAGTTCTTTGAGGTTTTTTGATTGTACTAGCCACACCCTCTTCAACTTCGACAATTTTGGGAATGTCAACAAGTTCTTCGACTTTGACTAAAATATCGATAATTTCTTTGACTTCGACTTCATCAGTTTCTTCGTCGAATCCATAGCTCATCAATGATCTTTTAGTTGCATAATAAGAATTCTAATCCCAAGAAGAATTCTCATTCATCACAATGTCTCGACGTTTCCGCGACGTTGACATTTATACTAAATCACATTTAACATAATAAACAGTGAGCGGTATCTAGCAACACATCACTGCTATCCATGTCACGAAAGTGTCATGTGATATTACAAAACCTTTCTGTGATAATGCTTGTTTGTACAATTACCATTTTTCCTCATGTGTATATTGAACACAAGGCATAGACCGTGTCACCCTTGTCCATTTCAATATTGGGTCCTTAGATATTTATCATGTTACGTAGGATGGGCAAATTCTATCTAGGTCACTCATGTCCCGCAACATGCTTTGTGAAGTGCCCATCAACTGTCTTTATGGTCATCCAATTACAGATAACTTTTGATCAGCAATAAAGCACTTGACTCTACATCTAGGGTCCATAGTGGTTTCAGGTCAAATGGTGGTATGCACCACTTATCACTATGAGAATTACTTATGACACTTTGCATAACATTCTATGTGGTATTCTCAGAGCGGGTCAATCCAGTATAAATATTGCTCATAATATTCATACTTATGTCAAGACTTGATAACTCATTATCCATGATCCATGAGATGTGATCATCAATATGTCTTCATAATAATCTCAATGCTTTAATGTTATCCTACTTCACAATAAAACTCGATTATGGATACTTTAAGAATAATGTCCTTATGTTTAATGGGATCTCATGATTAAGTCACACTTAACATTTAAGTAAATAGACTAACTATTCTAGGGACTTTATTATTTTGGAAAAGCAAACATAATAAAAAAATTCCTTTTATTATTAATAAATAATTTGATACAAGTACCAAACGTATTGGCCTCTAGGGCTTACACCAACACCTTATTCTTGTGAGGATTCAACCGAGACTTATTTCCTTGAGTCTTAGCGATTTTTCATTTGAATTTGTTTTAGAACCACCATTAATTTTCCATGACTAGGCCTACAACGCTTGTATTGAGTCTTGAACTCTTTTTCTTTTGACAATCCTAATATCATGCGCCTCTAATGAACCAACCAAATCTTCCAATTTTAGGGTTTCAAGGTTGATGGATTCTATGATAACGTGATCAAAGTAAGAGATTAACATACACATTATTTTCTTAACTTTCATCTTATAAGTTAAGGATTCACCACAACCCTTCATGAGATGAATAAGTTTCTGCACCTTAGACAGACAACCTGTAATCTTTTCGTATTCTCTCATCGACAATAATTCATATTGTCGTTGTAAGGTGCAACTCGACAACCTTGACTTTTTCACCTCCTTCATAATACTTGATAAGAATATCCCATGTCTCCTTCGTCGATTTAGAATGAGTAATTTCGTCAAAATTTGCCGCATCAATTGCCGATTGAATGTAAAAAGCCGTCTTGCAATCCTTCTTCTTAGCATCCTCATGGGCGGTTCTCTGGCGTCGTTGCATTCTCAACAAGCGTAGGAACACTATTAGCAACCACTTCTAGAGTTTAATGAAATTCAAATAGAGATTGCATATGTTTTGTCCATCGAAGTCAATTCTTGCCGTCAAGAGTTGGAAGGGAGTTTGGTAAATTTTTGTTACCATTCATCTTCATATCGATTGATTAACAACAACCAACGATCACGAAAATACGATCACTGACATGTGATTCTTTAAAACTCGATCAAGAATCTAACTGAAGCTCTAAATACCAATTTGTTAGTGAGTGATATACTTTTATTGAGGAAAGAAAGAGAGAAAAAATAAATATTATATTATTGAATTGAGTTGTACAAACTAAATTACAAACTATATATATTTATATACATCTAACTTATACACTAAATATATGCTAACAAACTCTAATTGCACTTGTACTTATATTACTTAACTTGAATTATATCTTATATCTTAAATTATTTTTTTTCCATTTTTATATTTAAAAAATATATAAATCTGTTAATTGGCTCGCTAGAATCGTGCTTGACTAAAATGTAATAATCATTTTGCTGATTTGCTTCCTTTTAAAAAAAAAATTATTTTCCATTTCTACACTTAAAAGTATATATAAATCTTTTATTAATGGCCTCGCTAGACTTGAGCTTGACTAAAATGTAATAAACATTTTCATGACTGAAAAGCATTGAGTTGCTTCCTTTAAAAAAATATTATTATCCATTTCCACATTTTAAAAAAAATATAAATCTTTTATTATTTGGCTCGTTAAACTTGAGCTAGATTAAAAATATAATAAAAAGATTTTACCTCACTAAAATGATAGTCTCAAAATGATTGTTTTAAAATGGCATTGACTTTTTTTTTATATATAAAGGGTTATGGTTCCAGTAGAAATAGCTAAATATTTACAAGATGATGAAAAAGGGGATTAACTTTGTTCACATTCTGTTGTTATTAATAACTTTTCCTTTAATTTGTGTTAATAGTGAGCATTTTGTGTTGATTCATGGTGGAGGCCATGGTGCATGGATTTGGTATAAGGTGGCAACTATGCTTAAATCAGCTGGTCATAATGTTACAGCAGTTGAATTGGCTGCTTCTGGTATCAATCCAATACATGTTGAAGATATTCATTCAATTTCAACATATTATGAACCTTTGATGAAATTTATGGAATCTCTTCCTTCAAATGAGAAGGTGATTCTTGTTTGTCACAGTCTTGGTGGAGTTTCTACATCTGTTGCTATGGAAAAATTTCCACACAAAATTTCTGTTGCAGTTTTTGCTACTGCCTATGTGCTTAGTGAAAACCTCACATACCCTATTTTTCTTCAAGAGGTATTAATTGTACTAAACTCACATCTTATTATTTAATGACTTGTTTTCAACTTTATTAAACATGTTTGTCATATAAAATTGAATATTGACTGACTATCTTGCAGCAAGCTAGGAGGAGGAATTTTTCTTTAATGGACACACAATTTTTCTTTTTTGATGGACCCAACAAACCTGCAACTGCTAGACTGTATGGACCCAAATTCATTGCATCAAGGATATATCAGTTATCACCACCTGAGGTATTTTCAGATGAATTTTTAATAATAATAAGTAATTTTTCATTTTAATGAAATTAACTCCAAGTTAAAATTTGTAGGACTTGACCCTTGCATTGTCCCTGGTGAGACCTGTACGACTTTATAATGATGTTGAACTATTGAAAAAGGAAACAGCAGTTACCAACCACAAAAATGGAAGGGTGCCTAAAATTTTTATCATAAGCAAAAGTGACAATTTAGTTACTCAAGATTTTCAAAGGTGGATAATTGAGAGAAGTGGTCCATTTGCTGAGGTGAAAGTGATTAAGGATTCTGATCATATGGTCATGTTCTCCAAACCAAAGAAGCTTACTTCTATCCTTCTAACCATAGCCCAAAAATTCTAATCTTTAATTATATGGGTTGGGATTATCACTTATGATTGTGAATTCCATTGAATAAGAATAATTGGAGTGTGCTCTTGTTTTCTTTACTTCATTCTTTAAGTGGAACAAATTATATGGATTAATAGATAATGTTGTCATTTATAATATTATCATATCTAGCATTATTATATATCCAAGAAATTATACTTATTTATGCTACAATTAATTTATTTTTAGGTTGGTTGTTTAGAGCCCCTCACTTGTCCTATACAACATCATATGTCTTATTGATGAAATTTTCTTTTTAATTTTGAGCAAAACTTTTGAATTGCTAAAAACATGTGTGAGATACTCCTCCATTCCAATCACTCAATTTGAATTCATATATAATTTGCATCTCTTTTTATTTCTATGTTCTCTTATACTATAGACTCAAGTATTCAAATCATGTAACTTGTGGTAAGACATGATCTTCTACTTTCATCTATAAGCTAAACACATTTATTCTTTTATTAAATTTATTTGTGTCACACTCTAAATTTCGCTCCAATTTTTTATTTTAAAAATAAATTGATTCATATACACTACATTTTTATTCAAAATATTTTGCTTCATGGTACTTTGTAGAAATTGCACGAATTTGTATTTTTTAGAATCATCCATATTTGAATTAGTCATTGGCAGTTTTGCTTTTTTATTTTATTTTACGCAATTTAGTATCTTAATTACATTTGGACTTTATTAGTATTTGATTAGAATATTTTATTACATTTTTCATTTTATTACTAAAGTATCTGCATTATTAATACATTTGTATTTTTGCATTTTTTTTAATTAGACTTGCATTATAATTGGTATTTTAAAAGCATATTTAGCATTAATATTTGTTTTTTTAGAGGAAAATTGTTTTACATTAGATTTTTTAGAATATTTCATTTAATTCATTTATTTCTTATTTTTTATTATTATGATTTATTCTAATAATTATATTTAATTCATTAACCAAATTGGTAATTTTTATAAGCATTGTGAACTTTAGTATACCTTACATTGAATAATATACAAAATTAGCTTCATCACAGCTTCACACATGAAGCATACCAGTATAACATTATCATCGCATCTTCATTTCAACATAATATAATTCAAACATATATTTCATATACCACATAACTCAACAATTCGCATTTCCAATAAATTCGCACAATAACGTATTTGACATCACATCACCTAACATACATGTTTCAATACATCACATAGTTCATCAAATCATATTTCAAAGAAATTAATCACAATTATCACAAAGTGCATCATTCACACTATGCCACATTTTGGCACTTCAACACAATATTTTACATCGACACACGTGACTCTAATACAACTTGATACAATGCACATGCATGTGGTACTAATTTATTATCTTTATCGGTCTTATTGGGTCCATCTCTCAGACAGATAACCATCAATAAATCTCGTCCTCTAAGCTTCAAATCAGTCCTATAGATTTGGGATAAGCCAATAGCCTCCACGGAACTACCAAATATTGCCTCTTGACACGAATAATGCATGTGAAATGTCAACAACATATACAAATTGAGACCATCTCCCAATCTTAATTATACAAGCATATAACACATAATTCATCCAATTTTGAATTATCTTCACCAAATTGCACACATGCATACATCATGTCAATATCCACAAACAACACACACTCAAGGTATTTATCACATCATTACACCATACCAATATGTAGCAAACAAAGCCAATTCATATTATCATCATTCATCATCAATTTTATCACATACATGCTCACAATTCAAGTAACATATTTCTCAACAAAATCAATCCAAAACCAATCTAAAACGCATCGAATAAATTATTAAAATTCATGTAAATTAAAAATAAATCATAAACATACAAACCCCTAAGTCCTTGCCAAATCAAATTTTCAAATTCCAATCAACCGCGCTAAGCGGCCTCCATCGCGCTAAGCGGTATTCGCGTTCTGCACAAAAATTCTGCATCCCATTACGAAATTCAACCCAAAATCATGTTCTAGTGGTCATTTTCACCAAATAAATGTATTTTCACCATATATATATATATATATATATATATATATATATATATATATATATATATATATATATATATATATATATATATATATATACACACATGATTTCTAAAATAATTTCAAATCCCTAATTCAACCAAGTGTTCATAACCTAGAAATTGAAATAGAAATCCCCAATTCATACCACTACTCATTACATAGTATCAGACAATCCTACTATAATAAGAAAATTCACACCCTTATCTTAGAAGAAGACACCTTTTAAGCTTATCTTATTCTCTTCTTTTTTATCCACTTTTCTTCTCTTTCGCTTTTTTCTTCTTTACTAGACCAATTCTAATCTCTTAATTAGATAACACTATACTAGTCTTTGTTTCTCTTATTGAGTTTAATTCACTTATTCCTCTAATATGACATATAAGGCCCAACACTAACTAATTGCTATTTCTACTCACAAACTCAATTATCCAAATACCACACATATTCAAATAATTCAATTATTCACAAAAAACATAATTTAATTAATTACTATATAGTATAATAATTAAAAAATAATTAAATAATAACAATTAAAAATCGGGGTGTTACATAAGGTAACCAGATCCCTATTTTGATGTAACTGATTCCCCTTTGATTTTTTTGCGTTCAGAAGACCTTTTTAAAGGGATGTAACCGGGTACCCTATATAACGGAACCAGTTACACAGATGCATATTTCAAATTATTTTTCAATGTTACAGAGTGTAACCAAGTACCTTATATGAGGGAACCGGTTACACAGAGGCAAATGTTGAAACCTATTATATGATATTTTATACCTTTTGAAAATTAACCATTGCACTCTTTCATCTTTGATACACTTTTGAAGAGGTGTAAAAAGAGTTTTTAAACCCCCTTTCTTCAGTTTCAAAACACCTCTTTCATATACAATTCTAACAATTTTTAATCATCTCATCTTTCAAAATTCAAAGTGTTCTAAACTAGAATATTTAGTAAAATTTTCTGCACTTAGTTTTCATTAAAAATAAAGATAAATTTCATATCATTCATTGAACACTTGTATTATATCATTGAGAAAGCTGTTTTCTTGAAAGAGAAAATCAATCAAGTGATTGATACATTGTCTATATCATTCCAAACTCTTTTAAAAATTCAAAATACTTATTGTAACCTTACTGTCCTAGAATGTTAGAAGCAAGAGAGTCATTAAGAGAGGATTTTTCTTTTAAATATACTTAGTGAAAATCCAAGAAGATTGTTCTTGGTGTTTTGGTTTGTTTTGTACAAGTTACCAACAATAGTGAAATCTTTTTCATCTTGAAAGGGGACTGGAGTACTCTCAGACTGTGAGGAGAACCAATATAAATCTTTGTGTCCTTTTATTTTTCTACTCTTTACTATTTCACCCCTCAATCCTCTATCTGCATAGGCTATGTTTCCGCAGTCAGATTATCCCATACCTGAAGATCATCTAACTGGACAACATGAGACAAATCTACAATGTACCTTCTCAACTGAGACACATGAAACACATCATGGAGAGTAGCAAGTGACAATGGCAAAGTAATCTGATAAGTCACTTCGCCTACCTTATCTAGAATCTCAAAAGGACGAATAAAATGCGGCATTAACTTACGCGACTTCAAAGCTCGACCAACACCCCTTATCGGAGTAACCCTGAAAAACACATGACCCCCTTCTCAAACTCAAGTTATTTCCTCCTCATATCATGATGACTCATTTGACGATTCTGAGAAGTCTTCATCTTCTTTCGAATCATCTTAATCATATCAATAATATGTTGAACTATATCAGGTTCAACCACGACAGTTTCTCCAGATTCATACCAATACAAAGGCGTCATACACCTTCTACTATACAAAGCCTCAAACATTGTCATTCTAATACTCGAATGGAAACTGTTGTTATAAGTAAACTCAACCAAATCAAAATGACTATCTCAAGCACCTCATTGTTCCAAAACAAAAGCAGAACTCAAATGCAACTTTGTACCCAATAACTTTTCAAACCTTCCCAAAATCTCGAAGTAAACCTTGGATTTCTATCTGACAAAATGCTATACAGAATACCATACAAACTGACAATCCTCTCAATGTACAACTTTGCAAATCTCTCCATATGATAATCAATCTTAATCGAAATAAAATGTGTAGATTTCGTCAATCTGTCCATAATAACTCAAACAACTTCGCAATTACTGGGTGTTCTAGGTAAACCATAAACAAAATCCATATATACTATCACATTTCCATTTAGGAATAAACAACGGTTGCATCAAACTTGACGATTTCTGACAAATCAAACAAGAATACATAAATTCCGCAATCTCTTTCTTCATACATGGCTACCAAAATAATTTCCTCAAATCTTAATACATCTTAGTAGCTTCGAGATTAATACTCAATCTACTACAATATCCTTAATCAAGAATCCTCTTCTTCAAATCTACTATATCGAGAATAAAAACTCTATAGTGACACCTCAAAATTCCATTCTCATCAATCCGAAAATCACCATCTCGACATTAATTGATCAACGTTAACTTGTGGACCAAAACCAAATCATATTTCTAACCTTATCGAATCTTATCCAAAATACCACTTGTAAGCTTCAACATAGCAAGCTTGCATCCAAAAAAAGTCTCTTCACAAACCAAACTCATATGCAAAGACTTCCTACTCAAAGCATCAACTACAACATTCGCTTTACTAGGATGGTAATTCAAACCAAAATCACAATCCTTCAAGAATTCCAACTTCCTTATCTCCCTCATATTTAACTCTTTCTAATAAATCAAATATTTCAAACTCTTATGATCACTAAACATATCAAATCTTGATCCAAATGAATAATGTCTCCAAAGTTTCAACACAAACACAACATCAGCTAACTCCAAATCATGAATCGGATAATTCCTCTCATGCACTTTAAGTTGTCTTAAAGCATAAGCTACAACTTGCCAATTCTGCATCAACGTACCTTCTAATCCCATCAAAGACGCATCAAATTACACCACAAACGACTCTGGAAAAATCAAAATAGAAGTGGTTTTCAACCTTCTCTTAAGCTCTTGAAAATTAGCCTCACACTGTGATGTCCAAATGAAATTTTTACCCTTTCTAGTCAACTGCGTCAACGGTAATGCTAACTTGGAAAATCCTTCAATAAACTTCAGATAATAACCGGCCAAACCAAGAAAACTTCTAATCTCAAAAACAGATCTCGGATCTTCCAATTGAGATACAACCTCAATCTTCGACGGATCAACATCAATACCACCTTTAGATATCACATGACAAAGGAAACTTACTTCCTTCAACCAAAAACCACACTTAGAAAAGTTATCATACAACTGCTTCTCTTTCAACACATATAACACAATCCTCAAATGCTCAACATGATCATCTCCACTTTTCGAATAAATTAAAATATCATCCATACTCATGGAAAATCCTATTCATATATTCCATAAATACACTAGGTGCATTCACACCAAATAGTGTTACAAAATAAATAATGACTATACCTTGTTCTTGTTACTTCAAATACTGATTTATAATCGATGCACCTCAAAATAACTCACCCTCAAAATAATCTTCAACAAATCTTTAAACCCTTAATAGTCACCTGCTTATAATCCAAGCTCATATTACATTCCTTCTTATTAACTAAAAAATAAGTACACCCCACGTGACACACTTATAAACCTCTCTCAAGCAAACCTTCAAGTTGACTCTTCAAATCCGACATCTAATACGGAGCCATCGATATCGGACTATTTCCAACTAAGTCAAGTCAACTCACCTCACACTCAAAAACATCTTGGTTACCTAAAAATCATAAACTAACAACAACCAATCGTTCCTTTCCCATCAATTTACAATGTTGCCATCAAATCCAACAAAGACAACACCATCTTGGAAAGACTCATTCACTTGCTTAGAGATAAACAAATCTCTCTCAAAACTAGAATCAAGAAAGATAATCGTTTTATCAAAACAATTGATATAAACATGATTGAATTGCAGCCAATTCATCCCAAGAATAACATCAAGTTAATCTAACGGAAGACACACCAAATCAACACCAAAATCTTTACCAAAAATACTCAACAGACAATTCAAACAAATATATGTAGTTACAGAACCCATGAAAGGAGTATCAATAACCATACTTACAGGCATAACAGACAACTCAAGATTCAACCTCTTAACACAATCCAAGAAAATGAAAAAATGTGTCACACCAGTATCAATAATAAAAATTAAAGGTGTACAATTAATAAAGCACGTACCTCAGATTAGCCTATCCTCAGTAGCAGTCTCATAACCAGATAACACAAACACTTTCCCATTAGCTTTCTCCTTCTTCGGCTTATTACAATTGGTACTAATGTGTCCTTGCTCACCACAGTTGTAGAAAGTTACACTCGAAACACATATGCAATTAGAAGACGTGTGATCAAAATTGCCACACTTGAAACACTTAACCTCAACACTTGTGCTCTCAGAGGAATGATGTCATTCGACACCACACATGTAGCACCTAATCGGAGTATGAACTCCTCTCTCACTTGGTTTCTTGTCGTAACCAGCTTTCTACTTCCCTTTCTCATTAGGACAGACATAAGGTTTCCCATAAAATTGACTCTTCCCTTTATTATCATTCAAAGACTTATAGTAGGATACACTTTCCCTACTATCCTCCTCATTACTATTGTTCACCAACTCAGAAAATCGCATGATCTGTTGATAACCAATAACCTTATTGATTTCTAGTCTCAAACCATTCACAAACTACAAACACTTAGACCTTTTAACACCAATAGTATTGTAATGAGGACAATACTTTGATAACTCTAGAAACCTTGTAGTATACTCAGCTACACTCCCATTACCCTGCTTCAGCTCAAGAAATTCAGTCTCTTTCTTACCACACACATGTTCAGGGAAATACTTCTCTAGAAATGCGTCCCTAAAAGTGCCCAATTAACCTCAATCCCATCCTCATCAAATCTCTGAGCAATGTTGTTCCACCAATCCTCTGCTTCCTTCTCAAGCATATGAGTATCAAACTGTACCTTCTGAGCATCAGTACAATTCATCACCTGAAAGATCTTCTTAATCTCCTTTAGCTACTATTGTGCTTTGTTAGGTTCATGAGCTCCTTCAAAGATCGATTAATTTTTCCTCTAGAACTTCCCCAACACACCAAAATTCATCATCCTCATTCTAGTTACCAGCATTGGCGTGCGACTGTTGCCTAATCGCACCGCCCAACATCGTCAACGCCTCAGCAATGATATCATCATTCCTTTCGGCAACTATTGTCCTAAGATTCCAAAACAACCAACAACACTTATCAGACAAATAGTACCAATTTTTTCATATACACAAATCGAATACAACATGAAATAAACATATTAATAAACTTGCCCAATTTGGCCAATCTGCGAATAGGTTTTGTCCATGCATGAAAATGCCTTCCAATTCATGTTCTAGTACTCATTTTTCACCAAATAAACATATTGTAGCATGTATTTATCATATGGGACCTATTTGCATCATAAAAATAAGATTTCCAAAATCTTAATTTCAAATCCCTAAGTCAAATTAAGTGAATCAAAAACCTAGAAATAAAAATACTCAATCCTAATTCATACTACTACCCATCTCATAATCATATATACTCTCATAATAACATAGATTCCCATCCTTACCTTGGTTGTAAAATATGTGGTTCTTCCTTTACTTTTTCTATTTTATCCTCTTTTCCTCTTTTCTTCTCTTCTTACAATTATAACTCTAGTTCTCTATTTCCTCTTCCTATTACTCTATTTCACAACTGAGCCTAACTCACTTTATCATTCTATTATGACATAAAATTGAAAGCTAATTAATTACTATTCTCACTTATAAACTCAATTATTCAAATAACACATATATTCAAGGATTGATTATTAACTGCTATTCTTTACTTTCTCTTTAATCAAGATTACAAGTGCACACGAATAACAAATAACCCTCGCACCCTAAATTAGGATTTGCAGTATGCAATGATGAGAGACTATTATATATTTATAATAAACCTAACATACTAAACTAATGAAATTTTTACAAATACCCGTTACAAGCGAACTTAAAGAATTAGACATCAACAACAACATACAATACTTCGACACCAACATGTGAGCTATCTTCGTCTGCATGCTACAACTCTATCGAATTGTCGAACCAAGAAGCTCCTCTATGACTATCTAGAGTTCGATCCAATTCTCATAGATCTAAAATCAGATCTTCAGAGAAATTAATTTTTACGTTAATATTTTGTATAAACGATGTAATATTCTGAGTAAAAAATGTAGTTTATAAACAAATTAATTTATTAATATTATGTATAAACAATATAACAAGTTTAAAAAAATTTATCGTACCCCTCAATTTTATTGATAAACTGAAAGGTATGATGTGTTAGTTCTGAAATTACTGATGAGCGATAACTTAACCCCTCGATGTTTTATTAACCGAGTGAAGTGGTAGCTTTTCGTCACGTCCGTCATTACTACGCTTCAGTAGTCAAAGTTAAATGAAAGTTAAATGCATTTCATGTTCGAGATTAAATATATTTTTTACAGTAATGTTGATACCATTGTCATACCCCAAAATTTTCCCTCCTACTTCTCAAGACATTCCATACATCCATACTCAAGGATTCCTCAAGGGTTGATCAGACAAACCCTCTCCTAGACAATCAACCCAAACTAGGGTTTGGCAATTCTCAGGTCAAGATGGGCTTCCAACATCTCCAATGATCATCATGCCTCCTCATATGCTTCAAAGA
This sequence comes from Vicia sativa, assembly GCA_021764765.1. Classification (NCBI taxonomy): domain Eukaryota; kingdom Viridiplantae; phylum Streptophyta; class Magnoliopsida; order Fabales; family Fabaceae; genus Vicia; species Vicia sativa. The sequence continues at coordinate 16,341,547 of CM038796.1, forward strand.
TCCTCCATGTCAAGTTTCAAGCTTCACAAGTCAAGTTTCCTCTGACAATTGCTCAGATGGTTGAAAATCACAGATTGACAAAAGTCAACTGTGGTCAATATACAGTCAAACTTCATGGTTTTTGGTCAACATCCTCATTTTGAAGTCACATTCATCATTTGATCAAGGGTTGATCATGATTCATCAAGAAAACTCAAGATTTGCTCAAAAGTCAAACTTTCCAAATTAGGGTTTTCTAGTGAAAAGTCAACCAAACTTTGACTGAGCATAACTTCTTCATACTTTCTCAGAAATTTTTCCACCACCTCTTGTTTTGAAGGAAATTCAATTCTCTACAACTTCATGTCTCACAAGAATGTTCAACAAATGCTTCATTTGGAAGGTATGCATCAAAACATTACAGGTCCTTTTCAAAGTCAACAAAAAGTCAACTTTTTGTTTTGAATATTTATTGAGCATGGAAACTCCAATTGAGTTGAAACCAAAGAGGTTGGTTAGAGGACACTTAGAGCTTTCTAAAAAGTCCAAGAACACTAAAAAATGTGGAAAATTGAGCAAAATACACCATTCAGAAGTTGGACATTTTTGAACAATTGCACAAAAGGAGATATTTGTCAAAATCCAATTTTTTCCAAATGGGCCTATAATTTTATGATCCAAACTTGATCATAATATTATTTGTGACCTATTGATGCCTTTCCATGACAATTTTCTATTTTATTGATTTATTTTTGAATTTAAAACCATTTAATTCAAATTTAAATTATATAAAATATGAAAATAAGATATATTTTCAAGTGGAGTGGATTTTTATCAAGCTTGAGGTCCAAGATAGCCCACAAAACATACCAAATTCGTGCTAGCCTCTCACATGGAAGGAAAATCAAATTTTCAAGAAATTTGATTTGAAAGAGAAAATTTTTGCATTCAATATCCAATCTTTTTTCACTCTCTTTGCTCTCCTATTTCACTCTATAAATACCAAGCAAGCTGCCAAGAACAAGAGACGAAACCCTAGCCCCATACACAACCATTATTTTGCCAAATTTTTTCTCAAATTGTCAAAAATCGAATTTCAATTTCCAACAGGTTTCAAGGCAAGCCAACCATCCAAACACCTTCCTGAGGTTCCAAAGAATCGAAACCATCCTTACTAAGCCAAGATCGTCTAACTCGATCTAGAACTTGCTCCGATTTGGATGTTTATTAGAATGTATTTGATACCTTACATGCAAGCATACACGTAGAAATCACAAATCACCATGGCTAGGCATTTGAGTCGCCTCGATCGAACCGCAGCAGCGCTTTAGTCAAAACCAATAGCACCATTGAACCTAAGGGTCGAATTAGGGAATAGGTCTTTCTTCGCTTTGATTTCCATTATTTTGCGGGATTGAGATCGGCTAGCGGAGAAGATGACCTAGCTCAGCCCTCGGCGAAGAGTACCCGAAGGCGTGGCACAATGGCGCGTAATGATTCGTTCATTCATTCCGATCCGGGCCCACGCGTGCTGACTTGGTTTGAAACACATCCATGACACATTTACATTCAAAAACAATTGATTTTGGTTTCCATGACACGAAGTGCACTGTGGCCCAGTGGTTAAGGCGTTGGCATGTGGAAGATACTCTCCAAGGTCACAGGTTCAATCCCTGGCAAGACCAATTCTTTTTCCCTTTTGCAAAAAACTAACTATTTTCATATTTTCTTATTTTATTTCCTTTTAATATTTTCATTCAATTTATTTTATCTTCTAATATTTTTATCATGCATTTAAAAAATACCAAAAATATTTATTTTTTGCATACTCATCAGAAAAATGCTTATTTAATTTTTAAAATTAAAACTGTTATTTTTGCATGCATATTTAATTTAATTTCTATTTTATCATTTAAATAACTTTTAATGGATTTTTAATTATCAAATTAACTTCAAAAGTTCCCGAAAAATTATTTTATCATATTAATGTCATTATTTGCATAAAAACGTTTTCTCATTCAGAAATTCTTATTTTTACTAACATTTTCATCTTATGCAATTTTCTTCCGTTTCCCGATTTTTCATCTGTTCACAGGTTATATCGTTTCGGACAATTTTTATTGCTTTTCTTTTCCAATTATGTAACTGCCTATGGGATGTAATAGTTTAATTAGGACTTTTATTTTCCGCACTTTCAATTATGTATCTGCCCCAAAGCCATGTAATGGCGTATGATTTATCTTTCCGCACTTTACTTTCCGCAATTTAATTTCCGCACCCTATAAACTGCTAGTAATTAGGCGTGTATGACAAGATTAAAATCAACATAGCTCACTTATAATTCCAAGATAAAATACTTGAATTCAACACACTCTTTTCACACATGCACCCCCTAGGGTAATTCTCTCTCGTTGCCTTTACGAATTCAAATGGTCAAGTCCCTCGAACGTAGAGGTATTCTAGCACCGTTGCCTTCAAAATAAATCATCATAGTCCCTTCGATACAAAGATCATAGACCCACGATGTCGCCTACGAATACATGATCTTGACCCTCGATTGTCGCCTACGAAAAATAATGATCGTCCCTTCGAATGTGCTAGGATACTTCCTACAAGTTGCCTTCTATGACCATACGATGTCCCTTCGAATGTCCCGCTTACATCCAACGGATAGGGTTACCTACCAACTAATGGTACGGATAGCAATATTCTAAAGGAACGTAAAATAACACGAAAACGACCAATTCTGAGTAGGTAATAAGACTTTTAGTTGCTTGCTCAAAACAAAAATACTTTTCACACCTCACACTTTTTGTCAAAGTTCAAACTCTTTTCAAAACAAAACATTTCCGAACACTTTGTATACATTCCTACATGAATCATTACAAAGTCAAAGCGAAATGCCTTTTCAAAATATTTTTGTCAAACACACAGAAAGCACAATTTTAAAATGATCTAAGAGCAACTAAGAGCCCGTAGATAACTACGGATGGAAAGGGGTGCTAATACCTTCACTTTTCATAACCTTCTCCCTTACTCGTAATCTAACGGTCTTTTCTGTCTTTTCACCTTCTCTTAATTGGATAAAAGAAAAGTCGATGACGACTCTTGCTATCCGCACATTTGCGATACAAAAAATCTCAAAGTCAGTTCACCGTATTACAATCATGTCTTTTGTTTGGCATTATTCTTTTCCACCACATATCCATTTTTTTGATATGCATGAATTTTAAATAAAATTCTACCAAATTATATGAATTATTCTATGAGTTATTCAGAAAAAACATTTTGATGGGTGAAAAGTTTTTCATTTCCACATTTAAAAAAATATACAAATCTTTAGATACAATTTTTTAGGTAATATTTTTATTATTTTTTATTAAAAATATGATATGTGTATAATATATATATATATATATATATATATATAATTAATTTTTTGTTTTTACTCCTTAAATTATATTTAAGTACACCTGCCATATTTTTATTAGAAAATAGTAAAAATCACACCTAAAAAATTGTATGTAAGTTTTCTCCATCTTTTAATTGCCTCGCTAGACTTGAGCTACTCTAATTTTTTTGTATTTTATAAAAGTGGACTTTCACCACTTGAGCTACTCTAATTTTTTTGTATTTTATGAAAGTGGACTTTCACCCAACTAAAATGGTAGTCTCAAAATGATTGTATTAAAATGGCATTGACTTTTATAGACATGTTGTACACTTGAAAAAAAAAAAACGTAATCTCATGAATATATATGTATATAAAGGTTCACGGTTCCAGTTGGAATAGCTAAATATTTACAAGATGATGAAAATGGGGGTTGACTTTGTTCACATTATGTTGTTATTAATAGCTTTTCCTTTAATTTGTGTTAATAGTGAGCACTTTGTGTTGATTCATGGCGGAAGTCATGGTGCATGGTGTTGGTATAAGGTTGCAACAATGCTTAAATCAGCTGGTCATAATGTTACATCTTTGGACATGGCTGCTTCTGGTATCAATCCAATACAGGTTCAAGAGATTCTTTCAATTTCAACATATTATGAACCTTTGATCACTTTTATGGAATCTCTTCCTCCAAATGAGAAAGTGATTCTAGTTGGTCACAGCCTTGGTGGAGTATCTACCTCTGTTGCTATGGAAAAGTTTCCACACAAAATTTCTGTTGCAGTTTATGTTACTGCTTATGTGCTCAGTCAAAATCTCACATACCCTACTATTCTTCAAGAGGTACTCTACAAAATTTACATTTTGTGTTACATAAAGTAAACTTGAATTACAATTGGAGTAATTTTTAGTGACTATCTTGCAGCAAGCTAGGAGGAATATTTCTTCAATGGACACACAAAATTTCTTTTTTGATGGACCCAACAAACCTGCTACTGCCAGAATGATTGGACCTAAATTTATGGCATCAAGGATGTATCAGTTATCACCACCTGAGGTATATATAAATATTTTTAGATGAATTTTTGTTAAAATTTATTTTTTATATTTTAATAATGAAATAAATTTTGCATTTTAATGAAATTAACTCCAAGATAAAATTTGTAGGATTTGACCCTTGCATTGTCCTTGGTGAGACCTGTACCAATTTATAAAGATGTTGAATTATTGACAAAGGAAACAGCAGTTAGCAACCAGAACAATGGGAAGGTACCTAAAATATTTATTATCAGCAAAAGTGACAATTTAATAACGGAAGATCTACAAAAGTGGATGATTGAGAGAAGTGGTCCATTTGCTGAGGTGAAAGTGATTAAGAATTCTGATCACATGGTTATGTTCTCCAAACCACATAAGCTTACTTCTATCCTTCTAAAGATTGCAAATACTATTATTTAATTGTAATGGTGTATGGTATTCGTGTCTATCATGTCCTAAACAATTATATGTGTTGTGAATCGGATGCCTTGAAACAAATATATATAAGTTTGTTGCAAGGTAGGAAAAAAGAATGAAGAACACGATGAACACAAGGATTGGTTATTAACTGCTATTCTTTCCTTTATCTTAAAACAAGATTTACAAGTATACAAGAATAACAAATAACCCTCTCACCCTAAATTAGGATTTGCAGTGTACAATGATGAGAGACTAGTATGCTATTTATAATAAACCTAACATACTAAACTAATGGGCTTTTATCACAAATACCCATTACAAGCTAACTTAGGGTACAAGTTAACTTAACCAATTGGACATAACAACAGCCCAATTCGATGCTAACAATTTAGCATCCTTCGACACAATAGAGTTCGACCCAATATCTCACAAATCTCCACCTTGAACAAACTCTATTATCAACTAACGAATTAGTTTTCTTCATGCAACTTTATCAACTGCATACAGTGGAAAACTTGCAACTAGGCAATGTCTTGGTGATCATATCGCATTATGATCGCTGAAACCTTCAAAGACTTGGACTTCTCCGCTCGACACCCTCCGACGAAATGCAACCTCACATCAATCGCTTGGTTCGCTTCATGATAGGTCAATTCTTCGACAGTGTATTGCACTTTGACTATCACATTTAATGCTGATAACTTCCCTTGAATTTTCGGCCTTAGCAAAACCTTCAAGCCACAATGCTTCTTTCACAACTTCATTAAAGCAATATATTCGCTTCAGCGGTTGATAATGCAACAACCTTCAAGTGTTGCTTTCCAACTAATAGTTGCATCAAACATAGTGAAAACATATCCGTAAATAGATTTTTTGAATCCATACAACCGCATAATCGTAGTCGATATATCCTTCGATTTCGCTACTATCTTCACCAAAGGCTCCACCATAAATTAAGACTCGCTCAGAGACCCATTTATGTACCTTAGAATCCACTTCAATGCTTGCCAGGAGCCTTCCGTGATTCGCCATGTACCGCCATAAGACTTCTGATATGCTATGGTCTAGTACAAACCATAGCATACATCAAAGAACCTACTACATTAGCATATGGGATGCTATTCATATAAGTTCTTTCGACCTCGATTGGGACATTGATCAATACTCAACTTGAATTGAGGGTTTGTCGAGTCACAACAGCTCAATTCGACATACCAAACTTTTCGAGAATACTGTGAATATGCCTCTTGAGACAAGCATAATTTTGATTGCTTTCATCTCTTCGAATGTCAATTCCAAGAATCCTGAAGTCGCTCCTAGATCCTTCATTTCGAACTCCTTATTGAGTTCCTTCACCTTCATTACCTTCTTCGACATTGTTACTTGCTATGAGAATATCATCAACATAAAGTAACAAAATAACAAATGAATTACGTGACGAAACAAGTAAACACGTTGGTCGAACCGACTTCTAACGAAACTTATGCGTGTCATGAATTTGTCGAATCTCCTATTCCACCGTCGAGGAGATTGTTTCAGCCCATATAAAGATCTATTCAAATTGCACACATAATCTTCCTTTCCTTTTCGACATACCCTTCAAAGTTGCCTCATCGTGATTATTTCATCTAGATCACCATACAAGAACGCAGCCTTCACATCCATCTGCTCCAGCTCAAGATTGAACTGTGCCACCATGGCAAGCAACATTCGAATGGACCTATGCTTCACACAGAGAAAACACATCATTGAAATCTATACCTTCTTCGAGTGAAACCCTTGCAACCAACCTTGCCTTGTATCTTTCGACGCCACTCCTTCGATTCATTCCTTAACTTTGAAAATCCATTTACAACCGACTAACCCGGCTCCAGCAGTTTCTTGATCAATTCAAGTGTTGTTATCATGAAGAGACTTCATCTCATCATCCATTGTCTTCGTACCATTCACCTTATTTCGACTCATAACTTCCTTATGGTCTCTTGGTTCTTCTGCCTAGAACCTCACTGCAGAGATTATGGCATAAGCTATAAGATCGCATACCAAACCTTTGAGGTGGTTTGATGACTCGTGTCCTATCTCTTTCCAATAGATAGTCATCAACAGCTTTCTCAACTTCATCAAGATCATCTTCTTCGACTTTATCTAGGATATGCAATTCAAGATCAACATGCTCCACCTCAACAGAATCTCTACCTATTCCGGCTCTTCGTGATATTAGACTGACCAACATCATCCGCTTTCTTGAAAGCCATTTCACTTCATTGAAAACAACATCTCGACCGGTGATAATTCTTCGGACTGACTCTAGGCACCATAGCCTATAAGCTTTGACTTCAGATATCCCATGAACATGCATTTAAGAGCTCTAGGTTCGACCTTGTCTTGCCTAATGTGAGCATAGGATACAACCAAATACTCGCTTGTCGAGATTTGGTGGATGTCCGACCAAACTTCTTCGTGTGTCTTCATATCTAACGCAACAAGGACATCTGCTTATCGATATGTTCGTAAAAATTCAAACCAAAACACCTTCTTTAATCCAAAGACTAGTCAACATGCATCTAACTCTCCAAGATGGTTCGATTAAACCTTTCAGCCAAACCATTTTGTTGTGGAGTGCCCGCAGAGTTCCGTCTTGCAATACCAAAGGCAAGACAAAAGTCGCCGAATGCCTCATTGCAAAATTAAGACCATTGTCTGCTCTCAACCTCTTGACCTTTCTGCCAGTTTGTTTTCGACCAGAGTCTTCCAACCTTTGAAATTCTCAAAAGTTTCATCCTTAGTCTTCTGAATGTGATGGACACCTTGTAGGCCCCCAAAGATCAGCATGGATGTAATCAAGGGATCCATGTGTTCTTTGTTTTCCTTTGTTGAACTTCACTCTGCAAGATTTTCCAAGTACACAGGGTTCACAAAACTTTAACTTTTCAACTTTATCTCCACCAAGCAAATTTTGTTTCCCCAATTCGACTAGACCCCTTTCACTGACATGGCCTAATCTCATGTTCCAGATTTCTGTCTTCGACAAAGTTTTCGTGGATGCAACATTTGTCGAACCACTTACAACTTCAGCCACAAGGGTATACAAACCTTGGTTCTTCACGCCTCTCAAGACTTCCTTCGAAGCCTTCATGACTCTTAGAATACTTTTCTCTCCTTGAAAAACATATCCTTTCTTGTCGAATTCACCAAGAGAAATCAAATTTCTCTTCAAATCAGGTACATACCGACTTATAATAACCTTATTGACTCATCATGGAGTTTGAATCACGCATCCCACACCGCAATCTTGCAAGCTTTGTTGTTTCAAAGAATACGATCCACCATCTTGATCACATAACCTCTAACAAGTCTTTGTTTGGAGTCATGTGCCAAGTGCACCCGTAATCCATAATCCATTCCTTCGACGAGTTCGCTCGAAACCACAAGAACATCGATGAGTTGAAATCATCCCAATAATAGCCGCATTGCCATTATCCTTTCCTCCATGATTTTTCAAGCGTTCAGGCACACTTTTCTTGTGTGACCCTCCTTCTTACAATGATAGCATCGAATACTAGATGTTTCACCACCGTAAAACTTATGCTCACTTTTACCTTTCTTCTTAACGATTATCCTTTCGCAAGAATTTTCCTTTAATGGTCAAACCTTCACCAACCGTCAAGGTTTATGCTCCTTTCGCTCATTCAAGTCCTTCGAATACAAGGTGATTGAACTCTTCAAAGGTCGTGACTCCTTCCATACAAGAGAGTTTCTTTGAAGTGGGCATGTGATCCGGCAACGCTACAACACAATAGCTTGATCTTCATCATCGATCTTCACATCAATATTTTCAAGATCAAGAATCGCTTGTTGAACATATCCAATCGCTTCGACAACACTTTGTCTTCAATCATCTTAAATGAATACAAAGCTTGCTTGTGAGTCGATTCACCAACGATTTAGTCATGTACAAACTTTCAAGTTTCACCCATAACCCTACCGTCGTCTCCTTTGATACCGTCAAGAACCTTATCACCAAGGCTCAACAAAATTGCCGGGCCTTCTCTATCGCTGCCTTCTTGTCGATGTCACAACTCTTCGCTCATGGTCGACTCTCCCTTCAACGCTCCAAACAACCTCTCCGAACCGTAGGGCTTTCACTTCAAGCGCCACATACCGAAATCGCTCACTCCGTGAACTTTTCAATCTCATACTTTGTCGAAGGCATCTTCTCCACGCCACCGCACCAATTTGTTGTGAATCGGATGCCTTGAAACAAATATATAGCTTGTTGCAAGGTAGGGAAAAAGAATGAAGAACACGATGAACACAAGGATTGGTTATTAACTGCTATTCTTTCCTTTATCTTAAAACAAGATTACAAGTATATAAGAATAACAATAACCCTCTCACCCTAAATTAGGATTTGCAGTATACAATGATGAGAGACTAGTATGCTATTTATAATAAACCTAACATACTAAACTAATGGGCTTTTATCACAAATACCCATTACAAGCTAACTTAGGGTACAAGCTAACTTAACCAATTGGACATAACAAACAGGCCCAATTCGATGCTAACAATTCTTATGGGGTGGACGCACCTTATGAAAAATTCAAAATATCCTTCATAAAATCAGAAGTTTATTTTCGGTAGTATTATTTTCTATAATTTTTAAGCGGAACCGAAAATTTAATTCCGGTGTACTATCGGAAATAAACTTCCGGTTCTGAGCATGACAGTATGCAGAAATAATTAACTATAAGCAATAGATAGAGATCTTATATTTGTGATTCAAATTAAAATCATGCAATATTTAAATCGAATTTGCACCCAAAAATGTTATCCAAAATAAATTTTATAATAATAGTATTCATAATACATATCCGGTACAATAGAAAATAAAAAAAACAAAGTCAAAATACAATTAAAATGAACTACTGCGTATGGCGGAGCTGTCATGTCACCCTCGAGGCGTTCCTCCACTGCCTCTTGTAGTCTAGGGCACCCTGAGCCTCTTCCATGATGACCTCCAAATCGCCTCTGACATCGAACTCGTCAAGAAACAGTCCTTTGTCGATGCCATCCCTAGCAAGCTCCATGATACGGCGGCACCTAGACAACACGTCCTGGGCATGATCCCTCGTCGCCTGCTCCTCCTCCAGGATCTCTTGATGAGCCGACCTGGGTGGGTCCCCTGGAGCCTCCCGTATCACGTATGGATAGGAAATCCTAAAGAACCACAACATGTAATCGCACGCGTAACTCGAGTCATTTGGAGCCACTGTACTCCTGGCCTCCTCAGGGACGAGATGAATCTCAAGATCAGCAAAAATCTCATCCATCTCCCTCCTCTTCACTGTTAGAGGAGCAGATAAAGCAGGATGCCGAGAAATCGTCTAAGTATACCCGAAATGACGCATCACTCACTTGAGCATATAGCAGCAGTCTTCCGAGTACCACAGGCCAACCAACCTGTAAATAGAGAAACCTCATCAAAAGCGATCGTCTCGCGGTGATCGGCGTAGGCACTGAAGTGGATGTCCTCATGCATAATCCGGTCTAGGTAAACCCGATACACAAGTGTCGCCTGGTTGCCTCTGAGCGACTCATATGCACATACACGAGACATCTGCTCGGTATAACCATCAGCAAATGTCCATCCTGAAATCTGTTGGAAGTGTGGTAGGATCCATCCCTGAAATATCAAAATTATATCAGTTAGTTTCAAAATAAAAAGAATTAAAAAAAGAAGCTAAGAGAAATTTTTTATACCGTCAAAAGAGTCATACTGCCGGTGATATGCCTCGTCTTCCACCTATCCGCCCCTGTCAACTTGGTATACAAGTAAACCAAGCAAGCATCCCCCCAGTTCCACCCACTGACCTGCTCTAAATCAACAAAGAATCTGATGTACATGACGTCAGTGTAGGTGGCATTGGTGTCTACAAACATCTTGGTCTCAACAAGATACAAGAGGTATTCTCTCATCGCATTCCCCTTGTGAAGTTTAACCTGCTCGGGATCACCATCAACAACACTAACATGTGCAACCTCATCATCAAAAACAGTCTTCAGCCAGTTATACCTCACGTGGCTGCCATGTGTCTTATCAACCTCCTGCAGGGCCTCCTCCACGGTAATCCCCATCCTCTCAAACAATATCTCAATCGCCTCGTCCTTCTCCAACTTCTCATGATCCAGAAACCTCCCTCCGATCGGCAGGTGAAGTAGACAAGCGACGTCATCGAGTGTGATCGTCATCTCCCCGTGTGGTAGATGAAACGAAGACGTCTCCTCGTGCCATGTCTCTACAAAAGCGTTGGTCATCCCCTGTTGACCGTGCTATATCCATAGAGTGCCAAGTCTCTCTAGCCTATAGTCAGCAGCAGATCATCAAACCATGGCTCGACAGGGAGAGTCAGCTTGCTAATCTTCCTCCCATGGTTGATGACCTTTAGTGTATCCCGATCTTGCAAGAAAAAACATACTGTTAGAATTCATAATATTATTCATAACATAACATAATTAATAAATGAAACATAAATGTAAATTCCGTACCTCTCCATCCCATAAATGTCTAGCGACAAACATGGGTGGGATAATGCACGAGCACAGATAAGTCAGAAGTCCCCCCTCCAAAGACCTGAGAGACCTCTTGTACCGCTAGGCGCCTGCTGGCTCGTATTGGTACCCAATGTCATGGGGTGTAATCATGTCTCTCACCTCTATGCCCTAGGCCTTACTGTATGAGATGTAGATCCGCTCATAAATTTGTGGTGGTGAGGATGGTGATGCGTCTCTTGATGTAGAGGCGGAGAGGGATGGATCGAGACTCCTGGCCTCGCTCACGAGAGGAAGAAGTAGAAGGTGCATAATCAAAAGGAATAGGCTGTGCCTCGGACGTAGCTTGTCTGGATGTCGATGAAGCCTGCGTGGTTCGAGTCTCCTGGAGGCCGTGTGGCCTCGACTCCTCTCTCGCAAGGAAGCATACTTGTAACTCGATCATGCCACGTCTTCTCGGTCGACATCTCTCGGAGAAACAAGACAAACGTTAGCATACCAGCCACTCACGAGGGAAAATGAAAAAAAAAATTATGCGACGGATCTGGAATTTATTTCCGGTTTTGTTCATCCCCTGAAACCGGAAATAAATTTTTGGTTACCTTTGCAAAACAGAACAGTGGCACCAACCAACCCAAACTCCCAAATGCCTCAAAATAAATAGATTGATCGTCAAAAAGAGTTTACAAATAGTATTATAATGACTCCTAATGATGTAAAATACAAAAAACAACACATTTCAAGCCCTATTTAACTAGCTTGAGTCGATTTTATATAAACTCTAAAAATGTGTAAATCACTTTCTTGATTGATTGAGAGTTGTTTGTTGCTTGATTGACCGAGCCTTGGTTGTTACTTGATGATTTGTGTTGGTTGTTTGAGAAAAAAATTGATATTGGTGAGAAGGGTTTTGAGATGGTTTAGAGAAAAGTTTTGAAAGTTTGCTGTTATGGGGAGGGGAAAGGTTCTGGCGCGATATAAGTGTAATACGGTGAACTAACTTTGTAGGATTTTTTGTATCCAAATGTGCGGATAGCAAGAGTCGCCACCGACTTTTATTTTTATCCAATTAAGGGAAGGTAAAAGTAACAGAAAAAGACCTTCGTTAGATTCTGAGTACGGGAGAATGGTTATGAAAAGGGAAGGTATTAGCACCCCTTTTCATCCGCAGTTTATTCTACGGGCTCTTAGATAACTTTTTTTTAAAATCGCTTTATGTGTGTTTGACAAAAATGTTTTGAAAAGGAATTTCGCTTTGACTTTGTAATGACTCATGTAGGAGTGTATACAAAGTGTTCGGAAATGTTTCGTTTTGAAAATAATTTGAACTTTGAAAAAGTGTGTGGTGTGAAAAGCATTTGATAGAGCAAGCAACTAAGAGACTTATTTACCCACCGAATTTGGTCGTTTTGTACTTCTACGTTCCTTTAGAATAGCGCTAGCCATACCATTAGTTAGTAGGTAGTTCCATTCGTTTGGATGTAAGCGGGACATTCGAAGGGACATCGGATGGTCATAGAAAGCAACAGGAAGTATCCTAGCACATTTGAAGGGACTATCATCATTTTCGTGAGGCTACAATCGAGGGTCAAGATCATGTATTCGGAGGCGACATCGTGGGTCTTATGATCTTTGTCGAGAAGGGACTATGATGATTTGTTTGACAGGCATTGCTAGGATACCTCTACGTTCGAGGGACATGACCATTTTGAATCGAAAGGCATCGAGAGAGAATTACCCTAAGGGGTGCGTGTGTGATAGAAGTGTGTTGAATTCAGAATATATTATCTTGAAAATTAGTGGGCTATGTTCAATTATTATCTTGCCATACACGCCTAGTTACTAACAGTTTATAGGGTGCGGAAAGTAAAAGCGGAAATGTAAAGGCGGAAATGTAAAGGTCCTACGCTATTACAAGGCTTTGGGGCAGATACATAATTTAAAATGCGGAAAATAAAGACCTAAATTAAACTATTACATCCCATGAGCAATTACATTATTGAAAAAATAGAATGATAAAACGATAAAGAGACAATCGTCTGAATCGGATCAACCTGTACAAAAAGAAGAAATCGGAAAATGCAATATGATCGAACAAGAGAAAAATGTTAGAAAAATGCAAATTTTAATATGGAAAAATTACTACATGCTGGAAATAAGATAAATAAGCTAAAATAATTTTTTGGGATTTTTTAGATGCATTTTAGTAATTAAAAACTAATTTACAATGATTTAAATGCTAAATTATAAATAAAAATAAATATGCATGCAAAAATTATATTTTTAAATTTATTAAATTAAATAAACATTTCAGAATATAAATGTAAAAAGAAATATTTTTTTGTAATTTTTAATGAGAATAAAAAATATGAAAAGAAATTAAAACAATGCAAAATATTAAAACATAAAAATATGAGAAAATATGAGTTTGCAAACTTGTAAAGAAATGTCATGGCCGAGGATCGAGGCGGAGACATGTGAGAGCATCCAACAACAGTACCGCCTTACCACTCGCCATGTGTGTTTCATTTGAGATCCGGAGTGAGTGGGTTAAACACGTGTCTCCCTTTGCCTCGTCTCATGAAACTTCATCTTCCTCGATTTGAATTTTGAAACTTGACGTGGTGTTGCTCGGCCTTCTGACCACAACTAAAGCGAAAATCAAACACGCATAATATAAATTAATTCTAAAGCCATGGTTCGATTCGAGTCATTAGAATACGTGGTACTAGTCTGATGGTCGATTTTTCTGTAATAAGCGTCGAGCTCGGGAACCCTAATTATGATATTCGTTTTGAGCCATGGAAATACAATTAACCTGCCAGATCGCTTGCAAACTTTGTTCTAAACATGAAACAAACATCAAAACTTGTTAATAATGCATGAATAATGGCGATTTTGAAAAGTATGAACAAACCGATTCGTGATTCCTTGATTACGGATGGTTTTGAGCAATGTGAGTCTGGATCGACTCAAGAGGTATCAAGGAATGCAATAGACACCTTAGAATCGATTGAAAACAGCAGGAACTAGGGTTGCAAATTGCTTCAAGAACACGATTTTTTGGCTTTTAGGTTAGGGTTTCTGGAGCAATTTTTTGGTTCTCTTGTGATTGATATGCATCAAGTATATATGCTGGATGGATTTGGGATTGATTTTGGAAAGAATTGATCAATAATCAATGGAAATCAATTTTGATTTTTTCATGAAATCAAATTTTCAAACTTTGGTCCAATTTCAATCTAATCTTCCCATATTTGATTCAATTTCGAAATTGCTGGCATTTATGGGTTAATTGGATCACAAGCAAGCAATAAAAATCAATCTTTCAATTAATTTTGATTTTATACTTTATTTTTCAAATTAATTTGTATTTAAATGAATAAATTCCAAATTAAATAGGAAAATAAAATAGAAAATCGTGGCATTGGGCTTGGACATTCCTAATTGCATGAGAAATAAGTTTGGATGAAGAAAAAGTAGGCCCATTTGCAAAAGATTTGATTTTTTGAAGTATCTCTCTTTGTGCATTCTTTCAAAATTGCCCAACTTGAATGGTGTAACTTGCTCAATTTTCCACATTTTGAGTGTTCTTGGACTTTTGGAAGCTCTAAGAGTCCTCTAAACAATGTCTTTGGTTTCATCTCAATTGGAGTTACCATGCTCAATATATCTTCAAAACAAAAGTTGACTTTTTGTTGACTTTGAAAATGACTTTGTAATGTTTTGAGCTATACCTCTCAAATGAAGCATTTTTGGACATTCTTGTGAGACATGAAGTTGTAGAGAATTGAATTTCCTTCAAAATGAGCTTTGGTGGGAAAATTTAGAAAGTATGAGAAAGTTATGATCGAGTCAAAGTTCGATTGACTTTTCACCTAGAAACCCTAATTTAGAAAGTTTGACTTTTGAGCAAATCTTGAGTTTTCTTGATGAATCATGATCAACCCTTGATCAAATGATGAATGCAACTTCAAAATGAGGATGTTGACCAAAATGGAAGTTTGATTTGTATGTTGACCACAGTTGACTTTTGTCAATACGATTTTGACCATCGAGCAATTGTCGAGGAAACTTGACTTGTGAGCTTGAAACTTGACATGGAGAATCTTTGAAGCATATGAGGGGCATGAAGGCCATTGGAGATGTTGGAGTTCATCTTGACTTGAGAGATACCAAACCTAGTTTGGGTTGATTGTCTAGAGAGAGTTTGTCGATCAACTCTTGAGGAATCCTTGAGTAAGGTGTATGAAATCTCTTGAGTAGATGGAGGCAAATTTTGGGGTATGACAGCTGCCCTGTTCAATCTTCTTGTCTGGAGGTTAGATTGACACGCTTGTCTTTGTGACACGAAGGTAGAAGATGATTGAACACTTTCAATCTACTGATTTTGCACTCGCGGTTGGTGATGATGCGGAACGGGCTTACGGATGCCATTTGGAGAAAGCGGTGAATGAGTCGTACGCTAGACTCGAGATTATTGATAAGAGAGCGGCGGGGATGGGCTTAAGATGCCATCGGAGGTCGATCTTTGGGGAATGAGCCGTCGCCCGGGGCTCGGGATTATTGATAGGAGGAGTCTTTGGAAGAGTGCCGTCGCTAGACTCTGTAGATGTTTCTGGAAAAGTATGGAGATGGGCTTAAGATGCCATCGAGAGGAAGTCGTATGTTAGACTTTGTGTTCACTTTGAATGAAGTTATTGGTGCGTATTGATTTTTAACCATATATACGGCGTTAATGAAGAAATGTTGACAAGTAGTCGGAGATGGGCAAGATGCCATCCAAAAGCTGATAGATACGTCACGCTAGACTACATGATTCTTTGTTGATAATAGGAAGGGGTCGAGAATAAATCTTCGTTGCGATTACTACGGGGAGATAGTAGTTGGCAGAATGTGGATAGCTTCCACTGTTGTGCATGGTGTTGATCCATTGCTGTTATCGGAGGATAACGAGAGGTGGTCTTCGAGATAGTTTTCCGTCGATTCGGGGCTTAATCTGGACCCGATCGTCGGAGGACAACCAAGGCGGTCTTCGGATAGTTTTCCGTCGATTCGGGGCTTAATCCTGGACATTCGTGATCGAGTAGCGTACCTATTTTGGAGAAAACAAGAGGAACTTTGATAGAAAATTGGTTAGTTTTATGCAAAGTATGATGCATGACAGTGTATATGAATGACTTATGCATGAATTATGAGAAATGTATGAATGTTGATGTTGTGATATTTCAAAACATATCCATCTTGAAGAAGATGCGGTTGTCTTGCTTTGAATATTTTTGACTTCTGCTTGGGGAATTGTGTAGGTGAGAACCACGCTTTTGAAGGGCGAAAGATATCACCGATTCCTCCGATGCACTATCGACGGTCTTGGGCCTAGATATTGTTGAGGAGGTAGAGATGAGAAACTTCGTTGTTGGAGATCTATATAGACCTGCTGAAGAGAGAATCTGGGAGGCGATCCATTGGGGACCTGTGTAGATCTGTTTGAAATTCAGGAGGCGTCCTCATGGGGATTCAGTGTAGATCTCTTTGGAGAATATGATGGTTCTTTGAGAGACCGGGCTAGAAGAGTGCAGGTCCGTTGTAATCTCTAGTGAGGGAATGAAGATGTAGTTTCCTCCGTGCCTTTCTCGACCAAGTTTAGTCCGGATACGGCTTCTTTGGGGAGAAGGGGAGGATTGAGAAATGTCCATTGGGGATGAAGTGTTCTTGCTTGGAGGCGATGTAACATTGCTTGGTTGAGTGGAATCAACGCTCGGGGACTAACTATATTCCATTGGGGAAGGTGTGTTGTGGTGACACCTGTGGGATCATGCTCCGTGGGACTATTTGGTGACTTTCGTCGTCATCCCAATTCACGGAACACATAGTAAGCACTTTTGCATGTTCACTTTTATGTTTGCAAAGAGATTTTTATTGCCAGTCGCATATAATCATTCAAAGCACGTTGGACTTTATGCAAGCAACAATAGTGAGGGCTGTAAAGAGAAAGAACTCGTATTTATTTGAAATGTGGCGTATGGCCAAGTAGTTTGTACAAGAAGGTAAAAGCTATGCGGAAACAATCTCGTTAAGTTCCAACTATGCTAGTACTCATATATTTGATATCTCATCCCTTTAGCATCGATTAGAAAGTGAGTAGGCGTCTTAGCCATTTGAATCTTGAATCTGCGATAGTATAAGGAGCGGGTGATCGGAAGAGACATAGTAAATGCGCTTAAATCTAACTTTTGCCTAGACCGCCCTTTCGGTTTTCGGTCTAGGGATACCGCCCAAGGCCGCCTTTTCGGTTTCGACTTGCGGTGTACATGTCTTGCATATATCCTTAATTTTTACGAACCTTTTGGTTCTTGGATGCCATATTTTTGCCTAGGCGATTGACCTAGCGGGTCTCTTTATGCGTAGTATTTTGACTATATCTGCGTTCACGGTGTGGGAAGTCTTCACCATCCATGGTGCTAAGTATCATAGCTCAGCGGAAAATCTTTATCTTGACTACAAATGGTCCCTCGTAGGTGGGAGTCCATTTGCCCACAGGATCACCTTGTGGAAGAATGATGTGACTACTAGATCACCGACTTGGTAGACTCGATGCTTGACCTTCTTGTTAAATGCTCGATCATTTAAGCCACGATAGATCTGTCCGGGTAGCAAATGGACGCGAGTGTTCTCATCAATCAAATTAATCTACGGTCAAGCGGTCGGACCCGATATCTTTGCCTAACTTCTGCCTCACGGGAGGACTCTGGTTGAGGGTATCCAACCCGATGGGTAAGGCGGCTTCCATACCGGTATCTGAGAAGGGTTTCCCACAGTGGATGTTCGTCTTTGTGGTCGATAACCAAAAGAGCAAATGGTAACATCTCATGCCAATCCCAGCAAGTCACTGTCATCTTCAGTATAATCTTCTTAATGTTCTTGTTGGCGGCTTCCATGACTACAAACCTAGGAGTTTTAAGGGATAGACTCGAAGGTGCACTTGTTGGGATTAGGTCTCGATCATGCTTCTTCAACTTTGTCAAGCAGTTTTACGCAAATGATCAGATGTTCTTCTTCAGCCTGTGATCGAGCTATCATGTCGTCGGCGGCCAGACCTCTATCTAAGTGATGAATCATGTCATGAAATAATGTCACCATAAGCGGCGATAAGTGGCCTGCGTTCTTCGATCCGACGGCGTAACCTTATGAGAGGAACTTGCTTGTGTAACAAGCGTAATCTTCTCCATGTCTTGGTGCCATTTGATCGATTGTAACGGAGAAACCATCCATGAAGGAAAACCTTGGTAGTGTTGTCAACAGAGCATCAATGTGAGAAGTGGGAAATCGTCTTTGGACTTCCATTTCATTCGAGATCTACGTAATCCCACGCACATTCATACCTTGCCATCCTTCTTAGATGCAATTTACCACATTTGCAACTGTCATACCCCAAAATTTGCCCTCCATCTACTCAAAGATTTCATACATCCATACTCAAGGATTCCTCGAGAGTTGATGGAACTCTCTCCTAGACAATCAACCCAAACTAGGGTTTGGTATCTCTCAAGTCAAGATGGATTCCAACATCTCCAATGGCCTTCATGCCTCCTCATATGCTTCAAGATTCTCCATGTCAAGTTTCAAGCCTCACAAGTCAAGTTTCCTCGGACAATTGTTCGGATGGTTGAAAATCGGTTGTATTGGACAAAAGTCAAGCGTGGTCAACATCGTCAAAACTTCATTTTTGGTCAACATCCTCATTTTGAAGTTACATTCATCATTTGATCAAGGGTTGATCATGATTCATCAAAAAACTCAAGATTTGCCCAAAGTCAAACTTTCTAAATTAGGGTTTCTGATGAAAAGTCAATGAACTTTGGTGATCATAACTTTCTCATACTTTCTCAGAAATTTTCCACCACCTCTTGTTTTGAAGGAAATTCAATTCTCTACAACTTCATGTCTCACAAGAATGTCCAAAAATGCTTCATTTGAGAGGTATAGCTCAAAACATTCTGGTCATTTTCAAAGTCAACAAAAGTCAACTTTTTGTTTTGAAGATATTTTGAGCATGGTAACTCAATTGAGATGAGACCAAAGACATTGGTTAGAGGACTCTTAGAGCTTTCAAAAAGTCCAAGAACACTCAAAAATGTGGAAAATTGAGCAAGATACACTATTCGGAAGTTGGGGAATTTTGGACAATTGCAGGACATATTGGTCAAAATGCAAAATTTTCCAAATGGGCCTATAATCTTTTGATCCAAACTTGTTCATGATGCTATTCTTGACCCATAAATGCTTGGTTGGTTATTTTCTATTTTATGATTTATATTTGAATTTTATAACATTTAATTCAAAATAAATTATAAAATATGAAAATTATTTTCTCAAAAGAATGATTTTATATCTTCCTAAATGTCCAAGAAGGCCCATACCCTTACCAAATTCGTGATAGCCTTGCATTCATGAAAATCATATATTTTCAATATTTGATTTTATTTTAAATAAATATTTGCACATTCAAAATCAATCTTTTTCACTCCTTTGCCATCAAATTTCTTCTATAAATTGCCCAATACACCAAACTGAGGGCGAAACCTAGCCTAGCACTAACCTTATTTTGCCAAAATTTTCCAAAAGTTGAAATTTTGATTTCCAATTTCCAGCAAATTCAAGGTGTTTTGAGCATTCAATCTTGCTCAGGAGGTTCCAAGAAGCAAAAGCATCTCACTTGAAGCCAAGGCTGCGAAACTTCGATCTACTTTACTCATTTGGTACATTTTGAAATTAATTTCATATTCATGTATTGTTAATGCTTTTTTGTGTGTTTGTTGTAATTCGGGACATTCATTAGAGTGCATTGATGCTTTACATGCAAGCATACTGCGTAAAAATCATCCATTGCCATTGTTAGGTTTGAAGGACTGTTTGAATCGAACCGGTTAATCGAGCATTTTCAGGGCCAGTATCACCATGGATTCGGGAGGGTCGATTTAGGGGTAGGGTCTTCCATTCTTTCGTGTTTTTGTTTTTAATTCGGTCACGATCGGAGAAGGCGGCGGAGCTAGAACTCGGCGTCGTTGTTGAAAAGACCCGGCGAGGGAGTATCGTGGCGCGATCCGGCGTTCGGTCGTTCGTTTGAATGGCGGGGTCACCATGGCGCATTGACTCATCCAGACAGCGACAGCGTGTGAAAATCCACTAAGTCCGTTTCAAACACGGTCTGCGGCGTGGTGGTGTAGTGGTCAGCGTATTGGTTTCAAGGTTTGAGGGGATGTCTCGATTCGATTCTGGTTGAGACAATCCCTTTTCTTTTTCAAACTTGCATATTTTTCATATTTTCTATTTTCATTTTTAATATTTGCATTTATTTTAATTGTTTTCATGATTTTATTCTGCATAAAAATTACCAAAAAATATTTTCTTTACATTTTTTTCTAAAACCTTTATTTAATTTAATAAATTAAAAATATAATTTTGCATGCATATTTATTTTATTTATATTTTGCATTTAAATCATTATTAATTGCATTTTAATTATTAAATCTTTTCCAAAATCCCAAAAATTATTTTAATATATTTATCTTATTTCCAGCATATATTAATTTTCTCATATTAAAATTGCATTTTTCTAACATTTTCTCTTATTCGATTCATATTGCATTTTCAGATTTTCTTATTCTTTCACGGGTTGATCCGATTCGAGACGATTCTTCTTTTTATTTTTATTTTTCAATAATGTAATTGCTCATGGGTTGTAATAGTTTAATTTAGGACTTTATTTTCCACTTTAATTATGTATACGCCCAAAGCCATGTAATAGCGTAGGTTTACCTTTCCGTTTACATTCATTTACTTTCCGCACCCTTATCAATTGCTAGTAATTAGGCGTGTGGCAAGATAATAATTGGACATAGCTCACACTAATTTCAAGATAAAATATCTGAAATCAACACTTCTTTCACACACGCACCTTAGGGTAATTCTCTCGATGCCTATGGTCATGTCCCTCGAGCGTAGAGGTATTCTAGCACCGTTGCCTTCCAAACAAATCATCATAGTCCCCGATACAAAGATCATAAGACCCACGATGTCGCCTCCGAATACATGATCTTGACCCTCGATTGTCGCCTACGAAAAATGATGATAGTCCCTTGAATGTGCTAGGATACTTCCTCAAGTTGCTTCTATGACCATCAGATGTCCCGAATGTCCGCTTACATCCAGAATGGAGCTACCTACTAACTAATGGTATGGCTAGCGCTATTCTAAAGGAATGTAAGTACAACAAAACGACCAATTAAGTGGGTAAATAAGTCTCTTAGTTGCTCTCTATCAAATGCTTTTCACACACACTCTTTTCAAAGTTCAAATTCTTTTCAAAACAAACATTTCCGAACACTTTGTATACACTCCTACATGAGTCATTACAAAGTCAAAGCGAAATGCCTTTTCAAAACATTTTGTCAAACACACGAAAGCAATTTTAAAAAGTGATCTAGAGCAACTAAGAGCCGTAGAATAACTACGGATGGAAAGGGGTGCTAATACCTTCCCTTTTCATAACCATTCTCCCGAACTCGAAATCTAACGAAGGTCTTTTACATTACTTTTACCTTCCCTTAATTGGATAAAAATAAAAGTCGGTGGCGACTCTTGCTATCCGCACATTTGGATACAAAAATCCTACAAAGTCGGTTCACGTATCCGAGGCTGGCGACTCTGTGGGAAGAACACCCAAAGAGAGAATTGCCTTAGGGATTTCTAGATAACTTTTATTGCTTTTGTTTGACTTGTATGCTTTATCTTTAAGGGTTGCTTGGGTATTATATTGTTGGGGATCCTACACGGATCCGGTTTCCTTTTAGGTAAGTAGCATTAGATCATCGCGACCGTTAGGCGTATAACTACGGTCAAACGATGGCTACGTTAGCGTGACACTGGTTGCCCGATACTCTTCATTCCCAAGTTGAAGAAAGTATTTGGCTTCTGCGTGGTGTCATCAAGCTAACTAAACTTTTAGAACCTTAATTGACCCATCTTGGCCATTAGAAGGTAGTGAGATGGCGGCTTTGAGTGTGACCGAGGTTGGTTGATACTCGATGCTACGCTCATTGAGATCAGACTTTTGGGACATTTCGATCGACCACTTGGCGTCGTATTGAAATAAGCGCCTACGAGAAAGATCTATGATATGAGATTCCTAGAACCCGTTACTATTATAGGACGGGATGAACCAACTCAAACTTTTGGTAGGGTAATCACCTATACCTCATGCAAGCCTTAACCTAGGCTCATTGTGTGAATTGTTTGTGTGTGCTAAACATGACATCATGACATCATTCGCATTGCATATCATTTCTAACTATTTCAAGGACCTAGGGATTTATCTTTGCTCTGTTTTGTAGGGATTATGGCTTCTAGAAAGACTATCGAATCAACTTCATGGGTATCCCTTCGACTCAAAATTGGTTTGAAAATTCCGACCATGCTCAGTTCATCAAAGACATGGTTATCTACTTGATTTGGTTATCTCGGTTTTGAAGAAGATATGATGCATGTCCTATTCGGTTCTTTGATCCGAAACACCATTGCTTTACATTTCCAGATTATCGGTTGGTTCCTACCTTGGAAGAGTTCTCTAAGCTACTTGGGATACCTATTCTTGACCAAATGCCATTCACGGTTTAGAAAAGGTTCCTAAGTTCGAAGACATTGCATCCGCCTTACATCTTAAGCGCTCGGACATTGAAGCCAATTGGGAAACTAGAAGTGGAGTTAAGGGTTTACTTTCAAGTTCTTAATCAAGAAAGCGAGAATTCCTCAAAGTTATGAGTTTCCATGCATTTGAAGCATTGTGGCCTTGCTAATTTATGGTTTGGTTCTATTCCCTAACTCGGATCAATTCATAGATGTCAATGCCATCAAGTTGTTTCTTACCGCAATCGATTGCCTACTTTACTTGGAGACATTCTACATTCTCTCCACACTCGTACTACTAGCGACAAGGAACTCTCATGTGTTGTAGTTACTTTCAAGGTGGTTTATTTACACCTTCCTCCATCAGTTTGAAGAATGAACAAAGGTTGAGATGGTCTCAAAGATTGATGTCACTCTCTCATTCGGATATCCGTTGGAATCTTTTCTCTCAAAGGACTTCACATTCATTGGCGTTGTGGAGAATTCCTAATGTACCACTACTTGGTATAAGGGGTATTACTTAACCCTTCTCTAGCTCTCGTCGGTTTGGTTTTGCTCGAAAGATGGTCCATGATATGCTTCTCCAATATTGTGTTCGACTACAATCACGATCTCGAGTGCAAGCGAAGTTTATACATGCTTGGGGCATGGTAAAGAAGGCGATACCAAGACTTTGGGGCACCGAACTCCATTCCTTGGAACCTTACCTCAAATGGAGTGCGAGCTCGAGCTCAAAACCTCATGATGCCATTCACTGTTCTACCGGTAATTATGGAACTGTTGCTATAGGTGGCGTACCTATCTTGTTCTCCATCACGACATGCCTCTGATTTTGAAGACTTGAAGAGATCCTGGATTCAACAAGAAGAAAGGGATACCTTTGAAGCTCGATGTTATGCAAGTGAGAAGAAAGTTCTAGAGTTGACAAGCTACTTCACGAGGCGAAACATCAACTTACATCGGCACCAAGAGGAAGCGCCCATGGGAGACTTAGAGCTTTAGGATGTTTATGTTTTCTTTTATTGTTTTGAACTATCTCTTGTACTTAAAAGAAAAAGAATAATAAAGAGAGTACTAATAAATGTTTGTTCATTGCTTGTTTAACAAATTTAAATCTCTTAGGTCCTTGAAAACATTGCATTGCATTCGCATAAACATTGCATATCATAGCATAACATTGCATCACGGTACATTGGAGATTGGTTTCTCATTTGCTCGCTATTTATTTTAGCGAAAATGGCTCTTGAGCAGTGTCAAAGATCTCAGGCTCGAATGCTCGGTTTGTGAGATGTTCACCGACTTGGTCCAAGGCCAAGAAGATCTGAAGAAGCTCATCAACAAGAAGAAGAAGGTTGTTGGTCTCCTCAACATGGGTGAGCGTTTCAAAGGGGTCCTAAAGTGGTCAGCCGTATTGAGCTCTCTGAAGTGTCCATACCGAGGGTACCAAGGGTGATGAAGGTGACGGCGTGAGCCAAGAAAGGAGGAGAGGACCATTCGATTATAGACACTCGGGAAGATGACAAGTACAAACAACTTGAAGATCGTCGAATCTTGTGGAAAACTGAAGATGTCGGGCTGAATTTTGATGATCTGAGTCTTGTTCTGGTGTTGTGATTCCTCCCAGTTCAAAGTTCCTACTTTTGCCAAGTATGATGGCATGTCTTGCCTAAGCTGCATTTGAAGTCCTATGTCCGGATCAACCCCATTGATGAGAAAGTTGTGGATGCACTATTTTCAAGAGTTTGTCGAACTCGGTTGGAATGGTACTATCGACTAGAGAATGACCGTATCCGTACTTGGGTGACTTGGTGATGCTTTCTCTGAGCAATATGAGTACAATCTGAATTGACACCCACTCGCATGCAACTACAAAGCATGTCTATGGGTCGTGACGAGAAGTTCAAGGGTATGCTTTCAGTGGAGAGATCTAGCGGCGAGTTCAACCACCCTTGTCCAATAGGAGTTGGTTGATATGTTCATGGGGACAACGGGCCCGTTCTTCAATCATCGATTGGAAATTCTTCATCCGGATTCACGAGTTGATATTGATGACGCGTGAAGCTGGTATCAAGAGTGGGAAGATTCATGTAGAGACATCTTCAAATCTGCGAAGAGATCTTTTGGTGCTAAGAAAAATAATCTGTGTATGGTCGGAAAGGGCCAAGACCGACCGTGCTCAATCGTGGAAGCGGTTGTGATCTCGATCCTACATCGGCACAACCTCGGTGAGACAGGTGGCGTGACAGAGCACGCAGACAGTTCACGAAGATCAACATGCCTTTGTCGCAAGCCTTGCAACACATGTTGAAAGCGAGCTGATTACCTTGAGGGATCCTCCTCGGAATGTCAACACTTCCTCTCAGTACAATCCTAATGCTAAGTGTGCTTACCATTCAATAGCCGAGGGCACGACACGACAATTGTTGGGCTCACGAAGAACAAGATTCAAGATATGATTGAAGCTAAGCAGTTGAGTTTGATCCTCTGTTGAGACTCGAATGTGATCAACGCGCCTATGCCTAACCATGACAAGAGTTCCAATCTTTGTTGGTGGCGATACTTATGTTTTCAACATAGATGACTTGACCATTCCTCGATGGTTATTGAAGAATTTGTT
Organism: Vicia sativa; assembly: GCA_021764765.1. Classification (NCBI taxonomy): domain Eukaryota; kingdom Viridiplantae; phylum Streptophyta; class Magnoliopsida; order Fabales; family Fabaceae; genus Vicia; species Vicia sativa. Next base: position 16,367,229 of record CM038796.1, read on the forward strand.
GCAAGCGGTGTCAATCCAGGATGCCCGGTGTCGTTGGTGCCCATCGCACTGATGGTTGTGCTTGGTTGAGAAAGCGTGTTGATGCATGATGGATAACCGTGAGATACTATTTACGAAACCACACATGCGAAGTTGTGTGAAGAAATGTCTAAGTTGAAGATTGACAATGCGAGCAGCTGTACCATCAGTGTGGGATACCTTGGGGCAGCCAAGTGGAAAGTATGATTACATGGTGAAGTACTGCATTCACGATAGTTACAAGATTCCTATTGAAGATGTTAAAGGCGACCGGATGGGGTGACGATTTCCCAGAAGACTATCTTGATGTTAACACAATAAGTTTCCTCTGATTGATGCCTAGAGTGGCACCTCTCATTATCACTTCTCCAAGACCGGTTCCATATTCCTCGACAAGGCTATCCCTTGGAATTATGGGTGATGTTTACTATCATGGCGTCAAGCAAGACCCTCGACCATTGAAGATCTTCTTCTTGAAGTTTATTCACGACATTGACAACATCACGGATCGATAAGGTGACGAGGCAGGAAGGGTATTCTCTCGGATATCTCTCCTCCAAAGACCTTTGCGACTCATTCGCATTCCATTTAAATCAATATCCCGGCTAGAGGAAAGAACGGTGTGATCACCTTTCGACGAAGTACCAAAGGAAGTTCTTGAAGACACCTCAAACAAAAATGGAGAAATTAGAATCATCAAGAAGAGTGATTACAATGTTGTGGAGCAGTTAGGACGAGACTCGTCCAAGATCTCCATGCTTGCTCTGCTCTTGTGCTCAGGCTCATACTAATGCCTTGGTGAAGTTTACGAAGAATGCTCATGTGCAAGACACTACCAACGACCAATTCGAAGTTTGTATTGCTAGCATGCCAACAACGGCCTAAACCTACGATCTTGATTTGACTCCTGCGGAAAGAAACATAACAAAGCCTTGCACATCTCCATTGAATGCAAAGGCACTACATTATCTCATGTTTTGGTGGATACGGTTACGCTCTGAATATCCTGAAGGCGCTTTTGATCGACTTGATGTCGAAGGGTTGGTTACGAGACCAGTGACATTATATGAGAGCTTTTGATGGTTCTTCTGATGCTTGGAAAGCTCTTCTGCTGTTAAAGTCGGTTCCAGACTTTTGATTCCACTTTCTTTGTCATGGACATCCGTCCGACTTATTCTTGCCTACTTGGGCCCTTGGATACATGGGGGCAGCTGTACCTCTACCTTGCATCGGCTGAAATACCGGTGAAAGGGAAGGTTGTTACGGTATGTGGTGAAGAAAGTATATGGTCGATCATCTGTCATTCCGATATCTCGAGATGGAGGTGAATTCTTGAGACTCCTGTCAAGCTTTTGAAACAATACCAGTCATGCACAGTGACTCTCCTGTCCTCTGAAGTTACAAGTTCCGCCTAGGATGGCCTCATTGAAAGATGCTCAAGCTCTTTGTTGAACAAGGAGGTAGTACTATTGGGGACAGCTCCAATCTTCCTTTCAAATTTGACAAGGTGGTTTAGGCTTCACCATCAAGGTCGGAAGATGATCGCCGCGACGTGCCGCCACTTCCTTTCGCATCGGCAGTGGAATCCATGCTATAGAAGGCAGCGACGGCCGACATCGACAAGTGGATCTTCCAACTCCGATCATGGGCTCGGCAATTGGAAGGCGAAGGCGTCATACCAATCTCCTTTAGCCGGGGTAATTGCTCTTGTTTTGTTTGCTTTTCGTATTTCTTTATGTTTTGAACAATAAACTTTGAAAGCTAGTGCCTTGCCGGGCATCATGGCTCGTTCGAGGTTATTATCATCGTTTGCGTATTTTCATTCAATAAATCGTTGGACTTTTGCATTCAATTGTTTGTTTTCTTTCTTTTACTTTATCCCCTTCAAAAGCTATGTGTTTCTTACACCGTGATACAATGCAGAATCACTCCGAATCTAGTTAATACTGATGCTAGTGCTAAATATGACTTGATAATCCGATCTACCAAGCGAAGCGAAAGTGAGGAAGATTGTGAAGTGCCGGAGAACTTGCGGTTGCTACAGCGAAGAAGCGAGTTATCTGACCACCACGAAGAAGTTGAGGTTGTGAATTTGAGTGCTTGCGAAGCGAAAAGATCAAGATAGGAGGGTCTTGAAACAGTGTTAAAAGGTTGGTTCGATGCTACGAGACTATATTGAGGTTTTGCTTGGTCATACGAACATGCGGGTTGAACATTGATATTGTGGTACACGATTGCCGACAAAGAAGGTTTTCTCGGTGAAGCGAGAAGGTTAAATCGCATGCGTCACGATGTCGGAGAAAATCAAAGCCGAGTTATGAAAGCGGTTCAACGCTGGTTTCTTAGCCGTTACCTCCTATCGATGGGTTGCAAATGTGGTACCCGTGCAAGAAGGATGGTAAAATGCGAATGTGTGTGGATTACTGAGAGATCGAACAAAGCGTCCGAAGACGATTTCCACTTCCTCATATTGATGTTACGGTTGACAACACCGCTCAGCATAAGGTTTTCTCCTTCATGGATGGTTTCTCCGGTTACAATCAGATCAAAATGGCTCCGAAGACATGGAAGACTACTTTTGTTACAGGTGGGGCACTACTTTACAACTTAGGTTATCTGGTTTGAAACTGGCGCCACTTATCGGTGTGCTATGGTGACATTATTTCATGACATGATTCATCACGAGATAGAGGTCTACGTCGGCGACATGATAGCTCGATCACGGCGAAGAAGAACATCTTGATCATTTAAAACTGTTTGATAGTTGAAGAAATCGGTTGAGACTTAATCTAACAAGTGCACCTTTGGGTCGGATCCGGAAAACTCCTAGGGTTTGTTGTCGTGGAAAGGTATTGAAGTTGACCCGCCAAGGTTAAAGCTATTCAAGAGATGCGGCTCCCGCAGAGAAGGAGTCGAGAGGTTTCTTGGGCGATTGAACTACATTGCAGATTCATTGCACACCTAAGCGCTACTTGTGAGCCAATCTTCAAGTTACTAAAGAAAGATCAAGTAGTGGAATGGAGCGATTGCGGATCGCTTTTGACAAAATCAAGGGTACCTACAGAATCCTCATCCACGATCGCCCTTGAAGGAAGACCTCTTATCATGTACTTGGCGGTGTTAGAGAACTCAATGGGGTGTGTGTTGGGGCAACATGGCAGTGCAGTCGAAAAGAGCATGCAATATACTACCTTAGCAAAAGTTTACCATTGTGAAACAAGATACTCACGCTTGAGAAAACTTGCAACGCTTTGGCTTGGGCTGCTGTGACTAAGGCGATATATGTTGACTCACACTACCTTGTTGATTTCAAGATGGATCCGATAAAATACATCTTTGAGAAACCTCTCTCGGGAAGAATAGCAAGATGGCAAATGATCTTGACGAATATGACATCCGTACACTTCTCGAGCGATCAAAGGAAGTGGTAGCGATCATTTGGCTCATCAAGCCGTAGATGACTATCGATCTATGCAGTTAATTTCGGATGAAGATGTTTTACTAATTCTGATTAGAAGAACCGAGGCCAGGACGAAGGACACGAACAAGGATCCCGATGGACTATGGTCTTTGATGGAGCCTCAAGCGCGCCAGCAATGGCATTGGCGCCATCATTACATCCCTAACGGACATCGCCTTTCACCTGGATTATGTTTCGGTTGCCAACAACATGGCGATCTGACGTGCATCATGGGTCTTAAAGCTGCTATTGACTTAGAATCAAGTTCTTACAAGTGTTGGAGACTCGGCTTTAGTGATCGGTCGGATAAAGGCGAGTGGGATACGGCATCCGAATCTCATTCCGTATCGAGAGCATGTTACGAGTTTGATTCCTACTTGAAGAGATCACTTTTGATCATATTCCACGAGAAGAATCGGTTGGCGGACGCATTGGCTACTATGTCGTCTATGTTCAAGGTTAGATGGGACAACGAGGCTCCCGGATCATCATTGAGAAGTTCGGCGACGACGTATTGTTATGAGCTTGGCGAGAAGAGACCTTGGGTATGGCGTGAAAGGTATCTTGAGACTCGAGGAATATCCAGCAGGGGCATCATCAATGATAAAAGTTCATGAGAAGATTTGCATCAAATTCTTCCTCGTAGCGACATCTTATACAAAGCCAACCGACTTGTGCTTACTCATTGTGTAGACGAGAAAGCAGCAATGCGTATCATGGAAGAGTTACAGCGAATTTGGTACCCTCCGGTGGACACACCATGGCTAAGAAGATTTTGAGAACAGGTTACTATTGGTCCACCATGGGCGATTGTCACGCTATGCTCGATCTTGTCACAAATGCGGTTTATGCCGACAAAGTGCATTACCTCCGATACCTCAGAATGTTTAACTTCTCCTGGCCTTTTGCAATGTGGGGCATTGACATGATTGGAGAATTAAGCCCACGCTTCAATGGACATCGTTTCATCCTTGTGGCAATTGATTACTTTACCAAGTGGGTAGAAGCAGCCTCGTATGCATCTGTTACCAAGAATGTTGTGGCTCGATTCATCAAGCATAATCTTATCTGTCGGTATGGCACTCCTGAAAGGATTATCACAGATAACGGTTCCAATCTCAACAACAAGATGATCAGCTCTTTGCCGATTCAAGATCAAACATCACACTTCTTCTCCATATCGGCCTAAGATGAATGGCGATGGAAGCCGCCAATAAGAACATTAAGAAGATTATCTGAAGATGCGGTGACTTACAAAGATTGGCATGAGATGTTACCATTTGCTCTTCATGGTTATCGCACTTGCACGAACATCCAGGGCAACCTTCTCTCTGTCACGGTATGGGCCGTCTTACCCATCGAGTTCGAGATACCCTCGACGAGTCCTCCGGGAGGCGAGTTAGCGAACGATTGGGTTCAGACTCGGCTTGACCAGATTAATTTGATTGATGAAAGCGACTCGCGTCCATCGCCATGGACAGATTATCGAAGCGAATGATCGAGAGCATTTAACAAGAAGGTCAAGCAGAGTCTACCAAGTCGGTGATCTAGTAGTCAAGCGCATCATTCTTCCACAAGGTGATCCAGGGCAAATGGACTCCCACCTATGAGGGACCATTTGTAGTCAAAGCGATATTTTCGGTGGAGCTATGATACTTAGCACCATGGATGGTGAAGACTTACACCACAATGAGCGGACATAGTCAAAAATACTACGCATAAAAGAGACCCGCTAGGTCGTGGCCTAGGCAAAAATAAGGGCATCTGGCGAACCAAAGGTTCGGGCAAAATTAAGGATATATACAAAACATGTACACCGGCAAGTCGAAAACACGAAAAGGCGGCTTGGGCAAAAGGTATCGGTGGTGAAAACCGAAAGGCGGTCTAGGCAAAAGTTAGGGATTTAAGCGTACGACTATGTCTCTTCGGATCACTGCTTCCGGACTACTATCGGCATTCAAGATTCAAATGGCGAATCAGTCTACTCACTTTCTCTTGACAAGGAGATGAGATAGTTGAAATATATGAGTACTAGCATAGTTGGAACTTAACGAGATTGTTTCCATAGCTTTTACCTTTCTTGTACAAACTACTTGGCCATCACGCCACTTTCAAATAATCTGACTTCTTTCTCTTTACAATTTCTGTTGTTGTTATTTGCAATAAGTCCAACGTTTGCTTTGAATGACTATCGCATTTGACAATAAAATCTCTGCAAACATACGAAAAGTGAACATACAAAAGTACTTACTACAGGGCTCTAGGATTTGGGATGGCGGCGAAAGTCACCAAATAGTTCCCACAGGCATAAGGTGTCACCCAACACACCTTCCCAGCGGAGTATAGGGAATCACGAGCAACAATTCCACTCGACGAACAACGTTACATCGGTCTCAGCGGTAACACTTCATCCCGGTGGATATTCTCAATCCTCCCCTTCTCCGGCAGCGGTATCCGGACTGAAACTTGGTCGGATAGTGCATCGGAGAAATATACCTTTTATTCCCCAGCCAAGATTACAAGCGGACTCTAGACTCTTCTTCGGTCTCTCGGCAACCATCAAATGCTCTCCAGAAGATCTACACTCGGAATCCCAGTAGAGCGTCTCTAAATTTCCTCGGCGGGATCTACATACAAGGTCCCCAGCGGATCGCCTCCAGTTCTCGGCCAGGGTCTATATGAGATCTCAACAACGAGCTTCTCAAATCTCTTCCTCGGCAATATCTAGGCCCAGACTTGGTCGGATAGTGCATCGGAGGAATCCAAGATATCTTTCTTCTCCTTCAAAGCGGGGTTCTCACCTACTCATTCCCAGCGGTCGAGAAATCTTCAAGCAGAATATCCGCATCTTCTTCAAGATGGATATGTTTTGAAATATCACAACATTCATCATTCATACATTTCTCATAAAGTCATAATTCATGCATATGTCATTCATATACCTTGTCATGCATCATACTTTGCATAAAACTAACAAATATTCTATCAAAGTTTCTCTTGTTTTCTCCAAAAGTAGTCACTTACGCAAACAGGTCGAGATTAAGCCCGAGCGGCGGAAAACTATCGAAAGCCGCCTTGAGCAGGTCGAGGATTAAGCCCGACCGGCGGAAAACTATCGAAAGACCGCCTCGCCGACGGGTCGAGTTAAGCGAACCGGCGGAAAACTATCGAAAGACCACCTCGGTTATCCTCCGATAACGAAATGGATCAACACCGATGCCTGACGGAAGCTATCCACATTCGGCAACTGATCTCCCGAATGTCATACGAATTTATTACGATTATCATGGCAACTACTGAGTCTAGCGTCGACTCGGTTGCCTTGGATAGCATCTTAAGCCCATCTCGACTATTTGTCAACATCTCTTCACTTTCGAGAATCTGCATATGGTTAAAATCAATCTGACCAATAACTTCATTCAAAGTGAACACGAAGTCTAACGTCGACTCCCTTGGATATCTTAAGCCCATCTCCTCTCCGTTCCAGGAACATCTACAGAGTCTAACGTACGACTCACTCCCCAGCATCGACCTTTCCAGATGGCATCTTAAGCCCATCTCCGTCAGCTCTCCTATTAACAACCTCGAGTCTAGCGTACGACTCGTTCCCCAGCGAAGTCTCCAACTTCTCCAAATGGCATCAGTAAGCCCATTCCCGCATCATCCACCAACGGCGAGTGCAAATTTTCAGGTGTACTCGGTGTTCAATCATCTTCTACCTCCAGGTCACGAAAGACAAGCATGTCAATCTAACCCTTCAGTACAAGAAGATTGAACAGGGGCAGCTGTCATACCCCAAAATTTGCCCTCCATCTACTCAAAGATTTCATACATCCATACTCGATTCCTCGAGTTGATCGGACAAACTCTCTCCTAGACAATCAACCCAAACTAGGGTTTGGTATCTCTCAAATCAAGATGGTTCCAACATCTCAATGGCCTTCATGCCTCCTCATATGCTTCAAAGATTCTCCATGTCAAGTTTCAAGCCTCACAAGTCAAGTTTCCTCAGACAATTGCTCAGATGGTTGAAAATCGGATTGTATTGGACAAAAGTCAAGCATGGTCAACATACAGTCAAACTTCGATTTTTGGTCAACATCCTCATTTTGAAGTTACATTCATCATTTGATCAAGGGTTGATCATGATTCATCAAGAAAACTCAAGATTTGCCCAAAAGTCAAACTTTCTAAATTAGGGTTTCTAGATGAAAAGTCAATTGAACTTTGTTGATCATAACTTTCTCATACTTTCAAATTTTCCACCACCTCTTGTTTTGAAGGAAATTCAATTCTCTACAACTTCATGTCTCACAAGAATGTCCAAAAATGCTTCATTTGAGAGGTATAGCTCAAAACATTACGAGGTCATTTCAAAGTCAACAAAAGTCAACTTTTGTTTTGAAGATATTTTGAGCA
>CM038796.1:16375225-16697307 GCA_021764765.1 Vicia sativa
TGTTTCTCGCTCATCCCAGCCTCTTAAGACGTGTTATTTGCCATTTGAGAATTATCGTTCTCAGCTTGAGGTCGATGTTCTTGGTCTCTAGTAACCATCTTGAGGTCGTGCTCAAATGCTTTGTTAGATGTATATTCCATCCCCCAAGTGAAATCTTGGTTGTAGATTGGCGTATGAGGGCTTTACCTCCTGCATTAGAGTTTCTTGCTACAGAGAGGGGTGAGCCCATATCACCACCTTCTCGTTCAAAGTTTCAATATCCTTAATCAAGTGATTTATCATAATTAGGGTTTAATTTTTTTATTTGTATATTCACAATATTAACGACAACACCCACTTTTTCTTTTGTGACTTAAACGTTGCACATGTCAAGAATGAACTTGTTTTTCGTATACATTAAATATTTTTTATGAAGAAATTATTTATTTCCTTAACAAAGAAAGGGTTACACTGTATAATTTTATATGAAAATCAGGAAAACATGTAAAGAAATTGACTTAGTTGTAATTTTACTCAATCAGGGTAGTGATTCCTCACTAAGAAAAAGGTTCATTGCAACTAAGTATCATTGCATTGAGTTGATTGTTAAAGTTGGATTTTCTTGTTCCTACATTTCTTTACCGATCATTAATTATGTATTCTACAAAAATTCAATGGTGGAAATTTCTTCCTTCACATCGCGTCTTGTCATGATAGATATAATATGGTGGTGTTCTTCAATAACTTATGCATACTTCCACAAAATTAAGGGGTATCGCTTTATACCTACTATTGGAGCTTGGATTCACAATCTTGTGATTGATTATGATCATTTCCAAGCGTACATTGAGGACGGAGACATTGATCTCTAGTGAGCCATCCTATTTTATTTACATATGTTGAGTCTCGGTTGCGTTGCACAATTTTATGTATGTGTTGGAATCTTGCTATATTATTGCATATTGTCATTGATTTATCATGATGAGTATAGTATTTCATATTTAGGTTGACAGAAACAGCTAGAATGTTTAGAGTTTCAGCAAAGATCCTCCCTAAAATGCAGTTGTATATGCTAGTACATTTGACCACCAAAAGTTGCAGATATATCCTCTAGGCACTTCTCCCTTCCCTAAGGTAACCATAAGCTCTAAAAAAAAAATCCATGGACCGGTTATTGTACTCTTGGAATATTGTAGGTGATAACCCTTGTAGAGAGATATCTTCTATTTGTTAGAACAGGATTTGGTTCTGCAATTATGTCTCTGAGTTTTGATGATAACAAAGAGTATGTTTGAGTAAACAATTTTTGTTACTTTAATGTTTGTTGTATTTTAAGATAAACAAACAGGTTCTTCTTCTGATGAATGGCGTGGCCAAGACATTAAAAAATAATATGTTCTGCTTCTAAGCTACAAAGGTTTTGCGAACGAGTAGCAAGGAAAAGCTTTAGAAGGCTCTGAAGTTACTCTGATACGTTCGTCTGAAGAAACCGGTCATAAGATCTAAAGACAGAAGTGTGACTTATGTCAAGATGCTCTCACGTTTCAGAAGACAAAGGATTATGAAGATCAAGTGCTTAAAGACTCTGAAGACGTGGCTCTAAAGATTCGAAAGACTTGAAGTTATTCTGAACTTTGGTTACAGCACAAAGGATTCTGAAGACCAAGTGGTGAAGACTTTGAAGAATGTGATTTTGAAGATTCCAAGACTTGAAGTTCTTTCAACCTTTAGGTTAATATACAAGGTTCTTCAAAACAAAATGCTGAAGCTTCTAAAGAGGGAGATATGAAGACTCTGAAGACTTGAAGTTTTGATCAACCAAAAGTTAGATTCTCCACTTCCAAACTCGTGCTCGCAGAAGCCTCTGAAGTGCAGAAGGAAAGAAGATAACGTTAATGTGGTACAACAGTACATGGTACAAGCAAAATGTTTCCTTCCACTACCATGAAGGACGAACGCTGCGTACGATCTTGTCCCCGATGTTCTTTCAAGCCTCCACAAGTTTCATATTCCAAATGTACCCCCCCACCAACGGTTACATCACGCATGGCACTATATAAGAGCTTGAAGACTTGAAGAAACAACTGCTAATTCATGAGGAAACTCTCTACGCTTAAATTCTTTATTCTTTGTAAAAAGATGTAAACTCATTCAAGTTACTTTGTACTAAAAATATGTTTACATAATCAGCTTATGTAGAAGCATATTTACTTGTAAACAAACTTGTTATAAAACAGTTGTTTGATTGTTCCTTAAGAGACCAGTTGGGTCAACTTCTCAAGAAGTCTAGGACAATTAGTCTTAGAGGTTGTTAGTCACACACAGTTGGTGTGTGTAGGTGTTAGTCACTGGCGGTTGCCCGTGCAAGTGTCATCAGTTTAGTTATAGTGGATTAAGTCCTCGGTGGAGAGATGCAAATCACCTCGGAAGGGTGGACTAGAGTAGCTTGATGTTTCAAGTGAACTAGGATAAAAATACGGTGTTATTTATTGCTTTCATATATTTCATTCTTTATCAAAAGAGAAGCATATTCAAGGGGATTATTTTAAATAGCAAAAGTTTTCAAAGGATAAAGCCCAATTCAAATCCCCCATTTCTTGTGTTTTTCACACCTTCAATATTTGCTCAAGTCAGACCTTTTGAAGAGTCAACATGATATTTGATAAACAACCTCTGTCGATGAGAAATCTAAAAACGTCAAAGTTGACCATAGTCGTAGTTATAACTAAGGGAAAATTTTCATTGGGAATTTGGCCTACCTTCTCGATGTGTCTTAACTAGGGGTATACACCGGTGTGAGTCAACCCAAGAACCCACCTACCATAACAGAACAAACTCATTAATTACCCAAAATTGTTTGTTTACCATATGGATAATATTATTAAATTTTATTTGACATTATATGATTTTTTTATACAATTTAACTTTTGAAAATGGATGACATTGTATTGAATTGTTTTACATATTTTTAGAATTGAAAAAAATTATAAAAAATTATTTATTTTATAAATAGTCCTCGAATCCTACCCATAAAAATGATTTGTTTGGTTTGGTTCAATTTTGAAAATAAAATTGTTGGTTGGATGATGAACTTAACCCATTAAAATCTAAATGTGGTGGCTAACGAGTTAGGCTACGCCTGATCCAACTCAACCTGTATACACCCATATTATCTTAAGAGAACGTTTATCCTTTCTTGTTTATTGTCATTAGCTTAAAAATCGTCCTTTTGATTGTCCGTTTTGTAACACCCTTCTAAACCCCAAGAAATTTTCGCAATTATTTTAATAAATAAAAATCAGAGTATATCACCAAACAAGAGTGTCACATCTTCACTAAAACTTCATAATAATACATCCTGCTCTGTAACACGGATTCTCATGAATAAAACATCTACCTCCTCATAAATATATAATTAAATAACACTTCGCTACGGAATTCATAACACAAACATCTCATAATAACTAATTCATAAATATAGTCATGCTTTATAAATAATACTTGAAAGTCAAAATAACTCGAGTTCCACGTATAGTGACTCAATATCTCAAAATAAAACAAAAAACATAAGTTCCAAACATTTGATCCCAATCCTGATGTTACATATCAGAGCAAGACTTCCTTTATTATACGGAAAACAAATAAACACATCTTGAAGTTGTACTCTAAGCTTCCTGCACTAATCTTGACCACTTGTGCATTACCCACGTGGAGGTAACATTCAAACAGAAAGGGTGAGTAAATCATAATAATTATATAAGACATAAAGAATAGACATAGTAAGCATGCACATAAGCAAGGTATCACTTTTCATCATATCTTCATGTTATACTTACACCACCACGACTTTATCAATACACAAACACATATCATCATACACCATGTATCACTAAACAACACAATAACACATCATAATGCAATGTCACATAGAATGTAATGCAACATCATAGACTCATGCATATGGTGCCTAAACTTCAATGATGACTCAGTCATCTTCCTCTCCAAAAATCCCTGTAAGTTCCTTGATTTTAAGGATTGGCTTAATTTTAATAAAACAAATAATAGCAGCAACAATGTATTGTACAATAAGACATATTACTTGAACATAAAAACACTTATTCCTATTGGAATGTCGAACATGTTGTGTTAAGTTATATCAAAATGTGGAACAACATGTCGAAAGCGATGTCGTGGCATCATACATCGACATCACGCTCTTGAATTGTTAAAATTATTCTGATTCTATTGTAAGTTATGCATAATATTTTGGGAATATTATGCATCATATGTAACATGTTATTGAAGGCATATATGAAGGTCTAGAAGATTCAATCAGAAGTTAAGGAGAAAAATCATATTGAAGACCTTGATTGTAGCATAAGCTTTTTGTTGTTTGTTTTTCTGCAGTTTGTATCTGCAGTTTGTTATAGATGATATGTTGTTGTTTGAAGGCCCAAATCCAATTGGGTGATAGGATATAAATAAGGACTTTGTAACCTAGTTTTATGAAGCTAGCCAATTATAGAAATATGTAATCATTAGGGTTAGTCGTGTGTGTGAACCACCCAGATTGTGGGATGGTCACTGATTTGTACCTCGAAGCTCGTAGGTAAGAGGATAGTTATACTTACTCAGAAGCTGTGAAGCAATGAGTTGAGTTGTGTTCTTGGAAGAAGCTTTGAAAAAATTCCAAGTATATGTGTAAAAGGTTTTTGACTGTTTTGTTATTTGAATAGGTGTTCTTCAAGTAATTTGTCACTGTTGTAGGAGTTTGTAACATTTAGGTATCACTAGGGAGTGGACAAATTTTCTCTTGTCTTATATGGTGTTCTAAGATAAAGGTTTCAATGGATAGTGATTAGGTAAACTAGAGGTTGTTTATCTGTAAACCAGAGGTTGTTTACATAAAATAATACTACTGATAGTGGAGTCTTCTTCCTGACTTGGTAGCCCCCAACTGTAGGTTGGTTTGAACCGAACTAGGTTAATAATCCTGATGTCTTCTTTATGTTTCCTACACTATTTTATTATTTATACCTTGTCTGTTTTATTTTAATGTCAGATCAGATGTCTCGACATCCTTATAAGACATATGAGTCTACTGTTGCACCAGAATTTCAATTGGTATCAGAGCAGACATCCTGTCTGTTTCTGGATGAGATCCTATGAATTATACTTTTTGGTTGTGTACAAGGTATAAGATTTGTACTGAAGAATTGTTTGAACAAGGATAATTCATATTATATGGTCCCTTGAAGTGGATGATGGACCTATTTGTGGAAGACTAGACAAACCTGACCAGAACTCGTGTATTTTCTTGATGAAAGAATAAGATGAAGTTAGAACAGAGGTATGAAGAGTTCAAAGCATTTATGCGGGAGTGAAGACCTTGGATTGATTTAATTGTTCAGCATTTATTTAGCACAAGAGTAAAATTATCAAAACCTTCATGAGAGAGTGAAGATATTGATAAGGTAACTCTTATATTGTTTTGGTACGCCATCGTTCTGGTCATGGTATTGGTTATGTCTAGTCTATAGCTTGGTGAGAAGCTATTGTATGTAGGGTTGATTTATTTTCAATACTAAGTCTTCATGATTATGCTTGGATTATGGTATAAATATTGTGTATAAACTTTGTTGAAGTATTGTTGTATTCCGTTGCATGGTTTTTGTATAACCCTTAAAGTACAAGAAAAATTCTAGGGTTATTTTTTTTCCAACAAAATATATGGCAGATTTTTTAACTATATTAAAAGTGTCAAAGATAATTGAGATCTTCCTCAAGTCCACTCATAAAGACATTTATTAATGAAGTTAATGAGAATCAATTGATCAATGATCCTCATGCATATCTGCATATTGTTTTGAAGACCTTGAAGATTATCAAGGATAATATGTTCCAAGAAGATGGAACTGATGTTCTATGGGATGTTAGAACATTACTTCAGCAGGTATGTAGCTACCAGTTGAAGAACAGATGTTTTGGGTGCTAAACAAGAATGTGTTGAACATTTATGTTTGGAACCTACTCCTGATCTGGAAAAGGAGACATCTGATTTGTATTAGTTGATCAGGACACGATCAACAGGCTATTTACTCCTGATGTCAGTTTAGTTCTGATCAAGGCTCATGGGGTATAGAAGTTGAGCTCAATGCCCTTAAAAAGACTCATAAAGGTATCTTCTACAATCCCTTTATGTACACGAGATAAACTTGTATCTGGAAGATCCTTCTGATCATAGGAACCAGAATTATGAAATTTTGTTCGTGACCATAGAACAAATTTTGTTTGGAGTAGAATATTATGATTTAACCACAGTGGTTAATGATCCCGAGTATTGACTACCCTTAATATCAGACATGTTGTTATGATATATCATCTTGAATGGATATTGTCTTGAAGAATCAAGGGAGACAAATTTCTTTAAAAATACTGCATTTTAGTTTGTGACATGCCTAAGTAAGTCTGTTTCATAAACCTAGTAGAGGGAATCTCCTATGTAGGTACATAAAATGGCATCCATCATCTCAAAGTCAGAATGGAAGTTTGAAAGAAAAGCTTATTGAGATGTGGCTCATGTTATCCTCTGATTATGTTGATTGTCTGATCCTGGAGCTTGATTAGTTAATGTTAGTGCCAAAAATAGGGCTCGTATTATATTTAAGTATCTTCTATCCCGTCGAGGTGAAATTTCCCTTTTTATATCTGGATAGAACACACTTAAATAAGGGCAGCTGTTATACCTCAATTTTTGCCCCTAAGATTCATTCATACTTCATATCATTGCATTACACCAAACACCATTGAATGTATGTGATGATTGATGTTTGACTAACAATAATGTGTGTATACTTCACTCTCCAAATGTTGTAGGTGATTGATGCACAAATTTTTCTTGTTCAAGGAATCAATAAGTTTATGTGTTTAGTTCCATGCCTTCTCTCTTCAATCCCCGAGGTTTTTGAAAGTATTATCTCCCATTGAAGATTTCTCTTGTCATCAGCTATGGTCTCTCATCTTGAGTATTTGCTTCATGTTTTAAATAGATCATCAAATTCAAAGAACTCACCATTCTATGGCCATCTACCTTGAATTAGGGTTTTGGACTTCTGAGGACCATATCTTGGTGTTTGTGTGAAGTTTCTGGATGATTTCAAAGTCATTTGATTCTTAAAAGAACTTCTAATATGAATATGATTGGATTAAAGGAGTTTGATTGATGATAAAATTGTTTTAGAAGTCTATGATTGCCCACTCTCTATATTGATGCTTCATTTATCTTGTATGACTTCAAAGGATCATAACTTGGTCATACCTTGTCTCCTTGAACTCATTCTTCTTTCACAATGAACCTAATGATGTCTAATACAACTTATTTCAATTGGTAGGAAGAAAATGCATGGAAAATTTCCATGAAGTCAAAAGATTACAAGTCCTTGATGAATTTCACAATTGTTGGTCAATCAACTTTAAAAGATCATATCTTGATCATCATTTATCACCTTGAGGTTATTATTTTTGCACAACAATCTTGAGGATGTGAACTTTATCCCCATATAAATTTTAAAGATTGAAAGTGTTTGGAAGTTGCTTGAAGAAATCAAAATATTATAGGTCATTTCATGAAATTTCATCAACTTCACAAGGCCATAACTTTTTCAATTTTTGGCATTTTTAAGTGATTCTTTTTGCCAAATGTTCCTTGGGAGGTCTACTTCATGTCATCTTTGAAAATCAAGAGCAAATTTTGAATGGAAGATTATTTTTGAAAAGGAAAGATTATAGGTAATTTTTAGAAAGTGGCATGCTTGACCAAGGCCTGGCCAGAAAAATCAGTGTTTTTTTAAGAATCCTAAAGGCTACATCTCTCAATTCAAGCATCCATTGGATTTGATTCTTTTTGCATTGTGTTATACTCTTTGAATACTTTATTTGACTCAAAGAAAATCAGAAAACGCACGAGGGAATTGGATTTGGCCTCAGTGCAAAGTTTGAGCCAAAATCTGTTCTTAGCTCACCATCAGTTTGTGCATTTTGCGCTACCAATCATTTTTATGTTAAGTTAAGCCTTGATTTCGTGACTAATTGTGATTAGGGACTTCCCATGATTAATTAGTACATCAAAATGCAAGGAATGATTGAGTTTTGATGCACATGAAGTCACACTTTCTTCATTTACTCTCCCTTTTGATCCCATTCACTTTTACTATAAATAGGCAAGTCATTCCACTCATTTTCTCAAACATTGATAGCCAGAAAACCCCTGTCAGACTCTCTCTCAAACCAGATTTTCTACAACTTTGTTTTCACTCTCAAAGTCATTCGAGGTTGAAATTAACCATTCATTCTTCTTCCTTGAACCTCACTGAGGCTAACAGAACAAGAATCGTGCCTTGAAGCTTCCTGAATCGTGATATCCAAGTCAAGTTTCAGAGCTCTGAAAGTGAACTTCGTTCAGGTAGGAATCTCCATTAAACCTTATAAAATAAAGCATCATTGCATTTTCCTCATCTCCTGATCCTTGTGATCTTCACCATTTGTGTTTTCATCAAGTATTGACTGAGAATTTTTGGAAACAAGTGCTCGTTAATATTTCTGATTTTTCCAAATTGTTCATGAAACGAGTGAAATAAATTCTTCGCGAGGGTACCATTAGAATCATCTTGATAGACGAAGAAGATGACACCAGTCTGAAAAATTTATTTCACAGTTTAAGGATCACATATGGAGAATGACCGGAGGTTGAAGACGACCTACGTGTCTGTCTTCAACCAATGAGGGCTTGACATGTAATATTTTTGAATTGGATCATGTGATAACATTTTACCATGCGCGCGTCTCCGGAGTCCTTGGATCTGATTACTTTTGTGAGTCAAACTCGATCCAACACGTGACATTATTTCTGGTTTTATTTTTTAAAAACTTAATTTAAATTGTAATCCGGTGTGAAAACCAAGGAGGTCCATATCAAGCACAACGCGTGTGATCCTTTGGATCTGCTTACTCACGCGTTTTGACTATGATCAGATGATCCACATTTTTTTTGCTTTTATTTTATTTTCTGATTTATATTTTTAAATGCTTTAAACTTCAAAAAAATCATATAAAATTCATTTATGGTCCAAAAATTATGAAAAAATTCACAAAAATATTTTGAAATATTATCTTTCTGAATTTTATTTTTTTCATAATTTTATTTTCAGATTTGATATTTTTTTAATGATTTTTCCCTTTTATTTGAGAATTTTTTTTTGAATAACCAAGTTTTTCAAAAAAAAAATTCAAAAATAACTAATATTTCAGAAAAATTACAGAAATGACCAATTTTCAACCAAAAATACAATATGTCGCCACTCCAAGTGGCGACACTCATTTTCCACCTGTCGTCGGTCGAGGCGACATCTTCTTTGGGCGGGGCAGTCGCCACTCAGTGGCGACTTCTTGGAGTGGCGACTTGCTTCTTGGAGTGGCGACTTGCTCCCTGCCCAGTAAGATGTCCGACGACTTGTGTAGAAAAATGAGTGCAGTCGCCACTTGGAGTAGCGACATAGTGTATTTTTGGCTGAAAATTGACCATTTCTGTAATTTTTCTGAAATCTTAGTTATTTTTGAATTTTATTTGAAAAACTTGGTTATTCAAAAAAAAAAAATTCTTTATTTGAGATTTTTTAATTGTTTTAAAATACTTTCTGAGATTTTAAAATTCTGGAAAA
Source organism: Vicia sativa (assembly GCA_021764765.1). NCBI lineage: Eukaryota > Viridiplantae > Streptophyta > Magnoliopsida > Fabales > Fabaceae > Vicia > Vicia sativa. Next base: position 16,384,921 of record CM038796.1, read on the forward strand.
AATATGGAAGGATCCAATGGTCATTTGACAAATACTGGTGACCTCATTTTATTTTTATTTCTGACTTTACTATTTTTCTTGCTATTTTTGATTTATTTCACCTTTTATTTTATTTTCTAAAAATATTTTTGACTTGTTCTTTAAAAAAATTGTCAACACTTGTTGACCTATGTTTGACCTTAGGCAATTTTCTTGAAATTTTATTTTGACGAAAAAAATACTATTTATGTATTTCGTCAATAAATTCCAATTAAATCACCTATTCAAATTATGTTTTATTCATCATTTTAAATTATTTTAAATTCCTTTTTATTTTGTTGATTTTTGAATTTATTTGAAGTCACAAATTTCCTCAACACCAATGAAATTTGTGTGTTGATAGGTCTCTTGACCAAATCCACCAAGAAAGTTGATTGATTTTGACGAAGTAGGACCAAAATAAACTCATCTGATGCAAAATAAACTTGGAAATTATTTCTTTTTCTTCATCTTATTTTTCTTTTGTCCTAATTCGAAGAAAGTGATTTATTGGTGGCATGAACTTTAATGTTCAAACATAAGCCCCAAAAGATGAGTTGAGCTTTGATCTTGGTTCAACACATGTGACGCTTGTCGTGTGGTCGCGTTGATTTCTAATCAAGCTTCTGGCAAGTTTCCACTAACTTTGTCCATTTGAAATTCTCAAGTATCTTTGATCAAGTGATGTGATAATTCCAAAGCCTGTGATATACTTGACAAAAAACAATTGAAACTTATCGTGTGGTCGCGTTGATTCTATCAAGCTTCTGGCAAGTCTTCATGCGTAAGTTTCAAGATGGTCACCTTGCTGACGACTAACAATTAACAATTTGATGATATACTTAACAAGTTTCAAGATGGTCATCTTGCTAACCTTTAATAACTGTTTTTTATTTTCCGCTCTTTACTTTCTGCTTTTACTTTTATGCTCTTTATTTTTATGCACTTTATTTTTTAGCATTTACATTTCATGCCATTTATTCTTTGCTCACTTGAGCATTTATTTTCTACGTCATTTTTCCTTTGCTCACTTGAGCATTTTATTTTCTTGTTATTTTGAATTTGCTCACTTGAGCTTTATTTTTTTCTTTTCCAAAATACCTATTAATCCAACTTAAACATAAAAAACTCTTAATTTGACTTGGTTACTATCCTTGTGCTTGGAGCTTGATCTTTGGACTTAGGATTAGGACCTTTACCTCAACTTGGAGATTTATGTGCCCTTGGTATTATTCTGTCTTGTCTGGTTATTATCTTTGTATGCAGGTTATCCCGTTATACTCGATTAAGAGTGGATTTCCTCCAAATACATCTGTTACTTTGCCCGTTTTTATCAAGACAAGAGTTCACCTAAAAACATTGACTTATCTGAAGCTTGGTTTTTTTGTCTGGTTATTTGTTGTTTATGTGGTAATTCAAAGGATGAGATGTGGTATTGGCTCTTGATGTCAAATACTAGCTTTCTCACCTGGTTAGATCTTTCTTTACCCTTACCTTTTATTTTATGCACTTAGGTTAGCCTCTTCATCTTTTCCCCATTCTTTAATTTTCAAAATCTTCCCTCTTTTTCAAAGGATTCTTGTTTTTAAAACTCAAACCGCTTTCATATAAAACTTGGACTTAGGTCCATGAATTTTTCAAACTTATTTTCTTAATAAACTTTCAATTCATTTAATAATACTTTGACTTTTCTTTTCATAACACTGAAAAACACCTAACCTCATTCAAACTTTTTGAGCTCTTTGTAGCTTTTCTAACAAACATTTTATTAAAATCAACGAACACACAACTTTAGCCTTTTTAGAACTCGAGTTTTGATTTAAATATTTCACATTGTTGGTATGTAGGCACGTAACTCATTAGAAGTTCTATCAAACCAAAATTATATAAAAATACTTCTTTTCCCCACCATCCATTTTGTACATATACTCTTTTTAGCACACATATACACATTTTCAAAAGGTTCCTCTGATTACAGTAAATGCTTTGGGTACCTAACACCTTCCCTTTGCACAACTAACCCCCGGTCCCAGATCTCTAATCTTTTGTTTTTAGGATTTTATTTGCTCTTTTCCTAGTCCTTTGGATAAAATAATAGCGGTGGCGACTCTTTTGTTATTTCTTTGAGTTAAGTCAATTCAATGACTTATACTGCAGATTTTACCGCTTCTGACAAGGTATTAAGAAGTATTATCGACCTTATAGACAACTCTAAAAGATTCCTTTCTAACCACTTATTTCTACCCTATGCAATTCCATATATCAAATGAGATAAAATCCATATTTATAACTAACAAAATACTAACATGCCCAAGATATGACCCATTAATTAATGGGTCCACAAACAAAAGCTAAACTGCGAGTACAAAAATATGTCTTTTTATTTTATTTTATTTTTCAATTGAGATTTTAAGCATTACAACAGACGTCACACTTGTGATTGTACAAATAAATTAGATAATCTTACGCAGTCGACCACTCATATGGTGGTGCAACCAAGAGGTTCGCCAAAAAAAGATGTTGTCCATGAGCCAAGACTAACAAAACTTTATCAGGAAGTGGGCAATGATAACATCGAGATTGTAGCAAAATAACACGGAGAAACAAATGCAGTTCCTGGTGATTGGTCGGTGGTGTAAAGGAGAAAACACAACAAAAGAGTTAATTATGACCAAGGGAAATATTTATCTAATAATCCGCCTAGAGATCCAAGGATTTCTAAAACAAAGAGGATTGATGTTTCCTTAAAAGGAATAAGCGCAGACAACAAAATTGCTGAACCCAATCAACTTAACATGGTTTCCAAGAAACAATAATTTGATAAGAGCATACCTTCCCCAGACACATGTCTGGTGAAATGAAGAAGGGATACACACTCTAATGCTAACTCTACCATTTTGGAATCTCATTTTTCTACTAGTGGACCTTCACATAAAATAGGGACAACTTTTAATTCATGCTCAGTAAAAAAGGGTGTGCCATGCACTACTAAATAATCCTCCACCATTCCTATAATAAATTTGGATTTATAAACCATCACACGATACAATATTCTGCAATTTGAACCAACAACAAGTTAGACAGATCGAAATAACCAATGTGTTATGGATGAAGGTGCTGCTCAAAAAGAGAAAGTTCTTTGTGAAACTCTCATTGAATGAGAGTCGGTTATGTAAAATGTCACGAGTCCGAGACTTTCTATATCACCTCCATCAACTAAATTAGATATGTTAGTTTTCAAAGAAGTCAATGTGCTCTCTTAAAATTTCTAGGATGCTCTAATAATAAGGCTAAAAGACACAATGGATGTGATTAAAAAAACATTCTCCAACATTTTTATTCATTATGGAAACACACATTGATTTTTATAAGATCAAATCCTTATGGGATAAAGTTGGATATATAAGTGTTCACTACATGGATGTGTGTGGTCAATTTGGGGGCATTTGGGTGTTAAAGTATAATGGTAGTAACATTTTAACTATCATGCATGATGTCTATATGAATACAATTACTATCAAGCTATCATTGAGAACTTCCTTTTGATACATATATGAAACTTATGCTGGTCTCATATTCACTTCTTATCTCGACTTATGGCTCCACTTTGTTAACCGAAGGAACACTTGTGATGGTCATTAGATGTTGATTGAAGACTTTAACAACATCATTCATCCGAGTGAACAAACATGAGGTAATTTTAATCATTTTAGGCATTGCTTTGTTGAATGTTTGATCAATGTAATTTAGTTGAAGTAGACATGATTGGTGGAAAATTCACGTGGAATATGCCTTGTACTGGTAATCAAATGTTCTATCACAAGGTGGATAGATTCTTGGTTGGCGTTGCATGACGCATGACATTTCTTGATGCATATGTTGATGTGTTGTGTAAATTTTATTATGATCTCAACCTCATTCTCCTAGGTGTGACATTCTCCTTTAAGACCACGTGCCACATCCTTTTAGGTTTGAGGTAGCTTGGATCACTTACCTAAAATACTCGATATAGTTTAGACCGCTTGGAAGAATTTCCTAAATGACATTGTAACTTGTCTCCAAATGTGCACCATGATTCTATCCTTTTAAATATGAAAACTTATGGCAATATCGACAAACAAAAACATGTCATAAGAAGTATCAAGCTATTAGGATATAATAGATTCAACAAGAGTAGTTTATTTCTTACAAGAGCTTCGACACGAGTATGATGGAATCCTTGCAGAAGAAGATATCCATTAGTATCAAAATGTTAGAGATGTTTGGATTAAATTAGGAGATCGTACACTGAGCTGATAACGCTATATCATGGTTTGCGTATAATTTGAGAACTTGACATCAAAGACTTGACTTGTATTCTGACTCCAACTTTATTAGCAAACTTATCACTAAACGGTTAATATTTGACACCACCATGCCACAATCCTCCACAACATTAAATAACTTCTCACTTCAGAATGACAAGTTCAAATATTTTATATTTTTATAAAAGAGAATACTTAAAACAACTATTTTGTAAAATATAAGATTAGAGAATACTTAAGCATTCTCTTAAAGCAACTATTTTGTAAAATATAAGATTAATAATAATGTAATGTAAATCTCATGTAAGAATCATCACTCTCAACCAACCTTAATGATAAATTTTAATTTTTTTCCAAAAAAAAACAATAATATTTACAATATTTAAAAAAATTCACATGGTAAAATATAAAATAAAAATGGGAGTATGTGTGAGTGTATAGTGTATAGGTGTCACAAAAACCGCAACTTCTCCACAAAAACCTACTCCTTCTTTTCTGTTTTGACCAACCTTAACCTTAACCTTCTCACATTAACCTCTCATCTCACTCTCTCTTCAATTTTCTCTCTCCTCCACAATCTCCCTATTCTGGTCTCTCTTTCACTCTCTCTCCCATTCTTTTCTTCTTCTCCCTCCCCCTTCTTCCTCTATCCATCACACTCCTCTCACCACCATTCATCAAAACCCTAATTTCACTCTTCAGGTACATACTTCACTTCAATTTTTCAATTAACGTTCTTGTTGTGTTTGATTATATGTTTTTTAACGGTTTTGTGGATCTGTGTATTTGGATTTGCAGGAAAGTTTGAAGATTTGAAGAAGAAGAATTTTTTACAGTTTTTCTTCTTTTGATTTGTTGATTTTGCGAAAAAAATTAGTGTTTTTGAGGGATTTTTATAGAATTGGTATATATGTCCTTCAATCAATCAAAAGCGGAAAAGAACGACGCCGCTTATCGAAAGTCCGGGCGATCGTCTAGCTTCAATCAGCAAAGAGGTCCTTCAGGCGCATATGGAAGGGGCAGCGGTGGACCCGCCCCATCTGCGCCGCTTTCCTCTAATAGGAGGTCAGTTAGGGTTTACTAGTTTCCCATTTTTGTGTTTTTGGTTGTTGTTAATCAATTTTCTATTATTTGGGTAGTTTTTATTTATGGAATAGTGTTGGTTGGTGTGGATTGGGAAACTTTGGTTGCTTTGTAGAATTTGTATGTGATTTTAGGGTAATAAAATCAATTTTAGTTTTTCTTTTATTTATAGAATCAACTATCAACTATCAAGTCCTTAGTTAGGACTCATGTTAACATCTCCCTAAGAAAAATTGCTATATAACAAAATGAATTAGTGAAAAGTTACTATTTTTTCTCTTTTTACAAAGTTATGAAGACCCTTGTTTTGTTCCATGTAATTTGTTCTCTTTTACAAAGTTATGAAGACCCTTGTTTTGTTCCATGTAATTTGATGTTTTTTTTTTTAATTTGGTTAACACTTATGTTTTTTTTCCGCCCCATAATGAGTAGTGTGGTATATCTCTACTCTGTTCCTATTTTATTGATTATTTGTGTTGCTTGTTTCAGTTTTAACAAGAAGTCTAATAATGCACAAGGTGGGCAATATAGGGTGAACCCTTCCCAGGTGAATTCAACTGAGTCGAACACCGCTTCTGCCGCTCGAACCCTACATAATGGTACTCATGTACAACCACAATTGCATGGTAAGCTTTACCATGGGTTTTCCTTAAATTTTTAAAAATGTCTCATTTTCTCGTCTTTGGTTTTTGGTGTCTGGTAATGCTGTGTTCAGTAAAAAGTTACTGCTGCGGAAGAATATGCAAATAATGTGTTTGTTTGTGTTTGGTGAATTATGGTTGTGTTTGTATATGTAATTCATTAGTTTACGTGGTAGGATAGGAGCATCTGATGGGCCGGTTGCAAAGGCATCTGAATCAACCGCTGCACAGAGGAGCCCTAGAGTTCCAAATCCATCTTCTCAACCACCTCCCGTGAGCTCTAATACAACCGCTCCTACTGGCCCTGCTAAGGGTATGTTAGTCCTGTAGGTTTATGCTGTGGTACATCAGATGTGAATTAAATCCTGTTTTTTGTTACTTGTAGATTGGGTCACATGAATGTGTGCTGGCAGTTTGATTTGTTTGTCAGTAGTTGTTTTATGTTTGCTTTGGCTGTGATAGTTAAATAATATGAATATTTGTCTTTCCCAGGAGATGCATCAAAGGCATTCCCTTTCAGTTTGGATCAATTGTTCCGGCTTTATGAATGGGGTGGCTGTAAGTTTTGTTATATTATTTCTAAATGTTTGGTTTATACGTGTTCAATTGAATTTTAGGGTGAGTAGCTGATCATGTTATTATAATATGCAGATTCCTGCTCGTACAAGCTCAGCTCCTCCTAATTTAGATGAGCAGAAGCGTGATCAGGTATTCACTTTTATTCTTTTTGTCACTTTCTCTCTTATGTCCATACTTTTGTGTAGTTTTGGATGGAGTTAGTGCCACTTCCCAATTGCCTAAAGGAATGATATGAATATATAATGTTTTTGGAAATGAATCTGAAAGAGGAGTTCATAGCAAGTTCTGTCTACATGAAGTTAGCTTGCTTAATGTGTTTCCACTTTTCATAGCAAAGTTTTGGCCTGATAATATTTTCTTAAACTTTCAGGTTCATCATGACTCTGTTAGGTCTGTGCCTTCAGTGCCAATACCTCCTGTTCCGAAGCAGCAGCAGCAGCAGCAGCAACAACCACCTAGGAATGATTCAGGTGTAACTGAGAAATCTAATGCCAGGGAGACTAATCTGGGGGCCAAGACTAAAAAGGATCCTCAAGTTCCAGCTTTGATCCCGGCAAGCCAGATGCTGAAGCCTTCTGTCGTTGCTCCTGTAACTGGGATTTCAATGTCAACACCATTTCAGCAGCCTCAGGTGTCTTTACAGTTTGGCGGTCCTAATCCACAGATTCAATCTCAGGCGATGTCCTCAACACCCCTCCATCTTCCTATGCCAATGCCTATGCCGATTGCGAATGTTCCACAAGTGCAACAGCCGGTTTTTGTTCCTAGTCTTCAGCCTCATCCAATGCACCCTCATGGGATGATGCATTCAGGCCATAACTTAAGTTTCCCTCATCAAATGGGCCATCAGTTGCCTCATCAAATGGGCAACATGGGCATTGGCATCGGCCCTCAATATCCCCAGCATCAGGGTGGAAAATATGCTCCTCCTCGGAAAGCTACTCCCGTCAAGATAACTCATCCTGAAACACATGAAGAGCTCAGGCTTGATAAAAGGGCAGGTGGATATTCAGATGGTGGGTCATCTGGTGCTAGGTCACATCCTAATGTACCTTCCCAATCCCAACCTGTTAAATCAGTTTCCGTTTCTCAGCCTACAAATTATCATCCTTATAGTTCCAGTCCTCCATATTATCAACCTTCTAGTTCTCTTCCATTAACAAGTAGTCAGATAACTCCCAACGCTCAGCCACCAATTTTTAATTATCCTGTGCACAATGGTCCACAAAATGTGGCTTTCATGAATTCACCGTCTCTTGGTTCTCTGCATGTTAATCAAATAAGCCCTCCTATTCCTAGCATTGCTGAACCCCCCATTGCAGAGCGTTCTCGTCAGGTGCCTAATGTGACGGCATCAGCTTCAACAGGGGTGGCTTCTGTGACTATTAAACCAAATGGCGTGTCTGCTGTTAAGGACTCGTCGTCGACTGATTCTAGTATTTGCGGTGTTCAAAATACCGAGGCTCATAGTACAGTAGCATCTTGCGATGCTAGTTCCCCTTTACCCAAGAAAGGGTCTGAAATTTTCTCAGAAATCTCTGCGCAACAGTCTAAATCTTCTGAGGAAATTTTGCCAAAACAATCTGCTGCATCTGTTGTTGTCTCTGCTGATAAGGTTACAGTGCTACCTACCTCAGCTGTGACTGAGGATTCTGTTTCTGTTGTGACAAATAATGAAGCCAGCACTAGGGAACCTATTAGTCGGTCCAACTCTTTGAAGGATAACCAAAAGAAACCTGGGAAAAAAGGCCAATCATCTAAAGATCAGGTATACATTTGAATTATTTTTCACACATTATTTGGGTCTTGGTATAATAATTGAATATATATTGTATGTAATTTTCAACTTTTCCTCGCAGGTTTCTTTGCAATCTCCTACTGTGGCTATTATGCCGTCTCGAGCTGTTGACAGTGATGTATCAGAATCTGGGGTTTCCACACCTGTAGAAAGTGAAACAAACCATTCTCCTGCAGTTATTGCTCAAGAGGCTGATAGTTTGAGTAATCATAAGCATGATCTGATAGATGAATCATCCGAAGGTGAGAATTATTATAAAATGATGAACTTCTCTTGATAAATTCCAAAAAAAAAATGTGACTATAAAATTTTAACTGAAAATATGCTGCAAATTTAAGCACCAAGGTCTTAACCTTTAAACGATACAGAAAGGACATGATGCGTATGCTAGTTAAGTCAGAAGGTGACAGGATAGGTGATAATTTGGGTGCATCTTACTCTACTGCATTGGATTCTAGTGATGCCTCTTTAGGTAGAAATGATAGTGTAGTTTCTAATGGATATTTTTGTTGAAATTTTGTATCAGATCTGCAGTCTGCTGATTTGCCAGAAACAACAGCAAAGGAAATCAATGATAGTGCAGAGAATGCTGGCAGCGACTCAATGTCAGTTTCAGGTACCAAGGATACATCAAATTTAGAACCAAATAAGGTGAAAGCTACATCTAAAGGGAAGAAGAAACTAAGAGAGATTCTCCTGAAAGCAGATGCTGCGGGTCAACTTCTGATCTTTATAATGCATACAAAGGACCCGAGGAAAAGAAAGAAACTGTTTCAATTTCAGAGAGCACAGAAAGTGAAACTACATCTGAAGGGTTAAAGCAGTTATCTGCAGATTCTGCTCAGTTAGATGCTACCATAAGTGAGAAAAGTGGTCACTCTAAAGTCGAACCTGATGACTGGGAGGATGCGGCTGACATGTCTACAAAAATTGAAGTTGATGATAAATCTCAACAGGTTATTGATGGAAGTGGAAATACAGCGAAAAAGTATTCACGTGATTTTCTTTTGAAATTCGCAGAGCAATGCATTAGTCTTCCTGAAGGTTTTGAAATTACGGCAGACATAGCTGATGCTTTGATTAGTGCCAACATTAGTAATTCTCGTGATTCACATCCTAGTCCTGGAAGAACTGGAGACAGGTCAAGGATGGAGCATGGTAATGCTGTGGCTGAGGAAGACAGATGGAATAAAGGTTCCAATTCTTTTCATTCTGGGCGTGCTATGGATGGCAATGGTAGTAATGGCGGACCTCGGCATGGCCAAGGAGGTAATTATGGTGTTTTAAGGAATCCTCGTGGACCGGCACCCCTTCAATATGCTGGGGAATCCTTTCTGGGCCAATGCAGTCTGTGGGAAATCAGGGTGGAATGCAAAGAAATAGCCCTGATGGGGAGAGGTGGCAGCGTTCTCTAGCTTCCAGCAGAGGGCTTAATTCCTTCTCCTCAGTCTCCCTTACAGATGATGCACAGGGCTGAGAAGAAGTACGAAGTTGGTAAAGTCTCAGATGCAGAAGAGGCAAAGCAGAGGCAACTGAAGGCTATCTTGAACAAACTAACTCCTCAGAATTTCGATAGACTTTTGAACAAGTTAAAGCAGTTAATATTGACAATGCAGTCACTCTCACTGGTGTCATCTCACAAATCTTCGAGAAGGCTCTGATGGAGCCCACCTTCTGTGAAATGTATGCCAACTTCTGCTCACATCTGGCTTCTGAATTGCCTGATTTGAGCGAGGACAATGAAAAGATAACTTTTAAGAGGTTATTATTAAACAAATGCCAAGAGGAATTTGAGAGGGGTGAAAGAGAACAAGAAGAGGCAAATAAGGTTGATGAGGGGGAGGTCAAATTGTCAAATGAAGAAAGGGAGCAGAGAAAAACAAAGGCAAGAAGGCGCATGTTAGGAAATATCAGATTGATTGGAGAACTATATAAGAAGAAAATGTTGACAGAGAGGATAATGCACGAGTGTATCAAGAAGTTACTTGGTCAGTGTCAGGATCCCGATGAGGAAGATGTTGAAGCTTTGTGCAAGCTGATGAGTACTATTGGGGAGATGATTGACCATCCCAAAGCCAAGGAACATATGGATGTATATTTTGAAAGGTTGAAAATCTTATCAAACAACATGAATTTATCTTCTAGGGTGAGGTTTATGTTGAAGGATGTAATTGATTTGAGAAGAAATAGATGGCAACAAAGGAGGAAAGTTGATGGTCCAAAGAAGATTGAAGAAGTGCACCGAGATGCTGTGCAAGAGAGGCAGGCTCAAGCTCAAGCTGGTAGGATGGGTCGTGGTATGGGAAACAATCAATCTGCAAGAAGGAACCCTATGGATTTTGGTCCTAGAGGATCATCTATGATGTCTCCTATTGCTCAGATGGGTGGACCACGTGGGCTCTCTTCTCCAGCCCGTGGATATGGTGGTTTACAGGATGCTCGTTTTGAAGAAAGGCAATCTTATGAGCCTAGGACTTTGTCAGTTAATTTGCCTCAAAAACCCTTGGGTAATGATTCTATCACATTGGGACCCCAGGGTGGTCTTGCTAAGGGAATGTCCAGCAAAGGATCAACAGCAGTTTCAAATTTGTCAATGCAAGATGTGCATTCTGGCCATGGAGACTCTCACAGAATGCAGAGCGGTATTAATGGTTATAACCATTCATCTGAGCGCACGCCATATGGCTCAAGGGAGGATCCTGCATCAAGATATATTTCAGACAGATCTTCAAGTCTAGCTGGATATGATCATTCAAATGCTCCTGAGCATAATATAAACTATGCTAACAGAGACTTAAGGAATGATGATCGGAATCTCGGCAGACCTGTTGCAACTTCACCTCATCCTCAGTTGCAAGGGCCAATTGTCTCCCAAAATGCCTCCTCAGAGAAGGTTTTGTCACAGGAAAAACTACAGGAGATGTCCTTGTCAGCAATCAGAGAATACTACAGGTACTGTTTTGTCTTTGTTGTGTTTACATCTTTTTCGGTTACAGCTTTTGTTTATCACTGTTTATCTCATGAAAGTTAAAACACACAAATGTTTATTACAATTTAGCTATCCATTTTATTTCACTTAAGATTAGGTTTCCATCACTATTTTGATATAGCTTTATGCTGTCTCATTAGTAAATGTACTGGTGCCAATTATGATGTTTCATTCTTTTATCAATCTTTTCTTTTACTTGCTTGTGTTTTTGGGCTACAAGTTTTAATTAGTTTTTTGATTTTAGGGGATAACAAATTTACCACCTTATATCTTTTTGTAACTCTAGTTTAAACAAAAATAGGTCATGATTATATTAAGTTTATTCTTTCATAGCTTTTAATAATATGATTAATTTCCATATGATATTTTCTTAGAAAACAGTAAGCAAATATAATTTTCAGTTTGTCTTGTGTGTATCAAAGTCTTGACTGCAATTTATACAATTTTCAGTGCTAGAGATGTAAATGAGCTTGCTCAATGTATCAAAGATTTGAACTCTCCAAACTTTCATCCTTCCATGGTTTCTCTATGGGTGATAGACTCGTTTGAGAGAAAGAACACCGAAAGAGATCTTTTGGCCAAACTGCTTGTCAAACTTGGGAAATCTCAGGATGGCCTTTTGACTCAGACTCAGTTTATTGAAGGGTAAGCTTTTATTTCACCATATATTGACTAGCAGAGAGAGTATTACATTTCTCATGATAATATTTTTTCCATGATACGTTTGGCCAGGTTTGAGGCGGTTCTCAGTAATTTGGAGGATGCTGTTAATGATGCCCCCAAGGCGCCCGAGTTTCTTGGCCGTATTTTTGCAGAACTTATATCCGAGAGTTTAGTCGGTTTGGATGAGATTGGGCAGTTAATACATGATGGTGGAGAGGATCCAGGCAATCTCTTAAAATTTGGACTTGCAGCTGATGTTCTCGGAAGCACATTGGAGGCTATAAAACACGAGAAAGGGGACGCTGTTCTAAGCGAGATTCAGAAAAGCTCGAATTTGCAGTTGGAATCTTTCCGACCACCTAATAATTCTAGTACATCAAGGAAGTTGGAGAAATTTATTTAGATAATTAATAGTGATTGCTCAATGTATGTTTTTTACATACATACAGTGGGAAATGATTTTGTCCAGTGCTTCTGTGGGTTACTCAACTTGCTGAGATGATTTTCTCATTGAGATTTGAGTGGGATGGAATGTTATATATTATGGGATTTCTTTTGACTTAATCTTATTTCTCCTACATCTTCATTGCAATTGTAAAAGGTTCAATAATCATCTGAAATTTTTAGGCTGAAGTTACTATATATCCATTTGGTTATAGCCTTTTATTTATTTTTCTATAAAAAACTACATGACATTATGCCTTTCTTGATGACTTTTATAAGCTGCAATAACTATTTCTACCCATATATTCCTAAAACAAATATTTCAACTAAAAGTCAAATATTCTCTATCTAATTTTCTTTATAGAAGACAAATGTATTACTTTTATTTTCCCATCTCTTTTTTTGACTAGTTGAAAAAGAGGAAGAGAAAAATCAATAAATATTTGAACTTTTTGGTCAAAAGAAGAGTTCCAGTTTTTATTTTAAACCTTATTTTCTTATTTTTTTTGTCAGATTTTGATATTATTGTGTGTGTTGCAATAGATTATTAGTCAAAAAAAGTGATTTTGAAACTTTTTTTTTTTAAGTAACTTTAATTTATATTAAAGATTGAATGGAATAAATTCTAAAAGTCAAGTTACAATAGTAAGAGCCATCATATAATAAACATATATGTTAAAAGCCTGCCTAGAATGATAAAGCCAAAGTTCTATGCAAAATCATTTTATTCAAAAATTGGTAAAGTTCCAATTTCTCAAACAAGTGAAAGATAAAACTAAGTTCCAATTTCTCAAACAAGTGAAAGATAAAACTCCAAGATTTAGATATGGTGAAGAATCATTTTGTGTTGATTCATGGAGCTGGCTTTGGTGCATGGTGTTGGTACAAAGTTGCAACTCTTCTAAAATCAGCTGGTCATGATGTTACATCTTTGGACTTGGCTGCTTCTGGCATCAACACAAAGCAAGTCCAAGATATTTCTTCAATATTGGATTACAATGAACCTTTGATCACTTTCATGGAGTCTCTTCCTTCACATGAAAAAGTGATTCTTGTTGGTCATAGTTTTGGTGGAATCAACATTTCCATGGCTATGGAAAGGTTTCCTCACAAAATCTCTGTTGCAGTTTTTCTGGCTGCTTTTGTTATCAGTGAAGATCTCAGTTACACCAATATTGTTCAAGAGGTACTTTATTTTCTTTTATTTTTCTTTTTCTTTTGTTTTATTTTGGTTGATTGGACTAATTTCTCGATTCTTTATCATAATAAATTTTAATTTCGATTTTTTAAAAATAATTTATGGATATGTTTTATATACTAATTACATCGTTGTTCAATAAATTTAAAAAATCAAAATAAATTTTAAACGAAAAATTAAGAGTGAGAGTGATAAAAAGAATGTTCTCGCCTAATTAGTCCAAAGAAAATTGACTTAACTTTAAAAATAAAGAGAATATATTTTAAAAATAAAATTGACTTAATTTTAAGTTTTTTTAATGGTATAGATTCATTTAAAATGAATTTATTTTATGATCCTCTATATGCAGCTTGTGAGAAGAAGACAGGGAAAAAAAGATTGGTCAATGGACACACAACGTTTATTCTTTAATGGAACCAATAACCCTCCAACAGCTTTACTATTTGGACCCAAATATTTAGAATCTCAAATGTTCCATTTATCACCACTTGAGGTAAAACCAATTTCAATTAAATTTTAGTTGTTTGAAAAATATTATATTATACCAAACATAGCTAAAAAATTGGACTAACATGTAGGATTTGGCGCTTTCATTATCATTGTTAAGACCTTTTCCTCTCTTCAACAATGAAGAATTGTTTGCAAAGGAATCAAAAGTTAGCAAGGACAAAAATGGAAGTGTGGCTAAAGTGTTCATCATCACCAAAGAAGACATATCGTTGGTAGATGATTTACAAAGGTGGATGATTGAGAGAAGTGGTCCATATGATGAGGTGAATGTGATCAAGGATTCTGATCATATGGTCATGTTCTCCAAACCAAAAGAACTCAGCTCTCTCTTGCAAGAAATTGCTGACAAATATTAAGGTTTTTTTTTTGGTGTGCATGTCTAAACCTTCTTATTCTAGAAAGATTTTTTTTTTTTGTTGATAATTTGAATAATTTATATATTGATGGTTTGAATCCGTATTTCTTTCAATTTTGATGGGTTACATATAATTTGAAATTGATGCTATTCTGGGCAGTCAAAATAATTCTATATTATATTTCACAATCGAAATAATGATGCTCCAGTCCTAAAATATGCTATCCTGATCTTGGCGGGAAATGGTGTTGAAAGTAGTCTGAAATGGAGATTTGAGTATGATCTTCAATAAGCAAACTGCCACATCCATCGCTCCAGAAAATACCTGACCATAGTGGTAATCCCAAATGCCAGCCACCCAGAGTACAGCGAGATGAAGTCGAACTGGATAATCTCCCGGTGATCCTCGAATGATGTCCATAGGATGTCATCATGGATAGTTCGATTCAGATACACCCGAAACGTCAGCACGACTTGGTTCCATCTATGGATGCCGTACATAGCAACCATCGACATTTGCTCACTATACTGTATATCCAACTCAAAACCATGGATGTAGTGGAAGTGAGAAATGATCGAACTCTAAAAAAATGAATAAGATTCGTGTAAGAATAGTTTATAGTTATTAATAAAAAATTAAAATTAATTTTAATAGTTGGAAAGGAAATTACCATCAGCAGTGTAGCAGAGTCTGTTAGTTGCCGTGTCTTCCAATTAAAGGCTTTATTCAGGTTTTAGTATAGGTATACCAAATAGTCGGCCCCCAATTCCACTCCCCCATTGTATCCAAATCCACGAAGTACTAGAGGTATGTTAATCCACGACTGCCAAACCCAAAACTTCAACCTAAAAGCACCACTTTTACACCAAAATCCTTTTTTTTCCACATATCAGTAAGCTTCTTACATGTTATACATAATCTCAACTAAAAATTCATATGCAAAGATTAAAAGGGATTGAAGAACTTACTCAAATTAAATTTTTTTAGAGTTGTTGCAATGTGTTGAAATTGAGAGTTGGAGTGAGTTGTACAAAGTGCAAATGATAGTTGGAAAGTGGCGATTTTGGAGTGTTTGATAGTTAGAAAATGAAAGAAATGAGAATGAGGGGTGCTTGTTCGTGTTTGACACTGTAAACCTCTAATTCGAAGATGTATCTCTGAAACACCCTTGATTTTGATTTTTTTTTGTTTCGGCCATACATCATCGAAAATATCCTTTGAAAAATAAAATATGGTGCATTCGGAAATATATCTTCGAATTTTAGGGTAAAAATATAATTTCGTCAGATATGGTTAAGGTGTAAGAATGAGGAAATGAATTCTCTTTTCTTTTAATGAAAATCTGCAGATCGGATCCTCTCTTGCAGAATCCCATATGCTACCTATTATGTGTTGAAAAGTATATTTCCGACAAATATTTTATATCGTATCCACAGAGATTGAGTGATATTACCGCCGTTCTATAGTTACAATCGCTTTAAGTTTACAAATTGAAAATGTTTGTTTGTGTTTGGTAATTTATCAATCACTTTTGGCATAAAATTAAAGTACTAAAGATATGGTTTTTATCAAATTAAAAGGACTTTGCCAAGATTTGGGTTTCACTATTTCATTTCCATATATTCTCTTATCACTAGTATGTGAACTCAATAATTTTGAACATAATCTAATATCCTCTCAATAACATTTATGTCTAAATGATATTGTGATATTCATTAAATTAATCCTTTAGACAATTTCTTCATCCAAAATATTAATCTAACAATCCTTAGTAATTGATACACAAGAAAAACAAGAATTAAATCTATTTCTACAATCCAATTCTTACTTGAGAAAATGCTTTAAGAACATAAATTAAATTATCTTTTTCAACAATAATTTAACATAACATATTCAATAAACCACAAAAGCTTTTCTCTACATTCATATAAAATTGTTCACATACAAGAGTTTACAAGAATTACATAATGGATTTGGAATAGTTACTACCTTAATCTTGACAAAATAAGAGTTTAGTTCCTCATCACCATGGTTGACATCCAAAGAAAATTAAATGTTCTTCTTGTTCTTCCACAATGTTCTCTCTCTCTTTTTCTCTTGATAAAAATCTGAATATGAATAATAATAATCTAGAATTTATCTTACTTCCTCTTTTTACTCCCTTCACTTTTTACTTTACTCCCATGTCATGATTGCAATTGATGTGACCTCTTTCATGCAACCACACAATTACCTTGACCCAAAAAGTGAGTAAAAAGAGACTTTCACGCTACCCCAAGAGAGCGACCCAAGACACTTCTAATTATTTCAAAACATAAGTTACGATGGCCTTGATTCGCGGCGCCAACAAGGGGCGCCGCAAACTAAGCGAGAGTTGGATTCGCGGCGTAACAACTGGGCCTTGGCCGAGTTGATTATGCTCCTTTGTCTTTTCTTGGCCTTCCTTATACTTGTCTTGATCTTGTCTTGACTTGGTTGCTTCTTCCACTTGCACATGCATCCAAGTAACTCTTTTTCTTCAAATTTTCTACAAAACTAACAACTAATGTGAAGTATCTACTCTAATTAAAATACAAACAAGAATAATTGCATATTTATAAATTGTGTGAATAAAAGAATGGAAATTAAATAAAATTTGGTTAAAAGGACCAATAAAAATGTATGAAAATTAATCCAATTTGGTCCTTGAGTAAATACCGCAATCGCCATTTTGGCTTCCGTGAATCGGGATTGTGGAAAATACCTTTCTAAGAACTTTTCTTCTAATAAATTCCAATCCGTCATCACTCTTGGTAATTGATCAAGATACCACTCTTTAGCTTTTCCAATTAAGGGGTGTGGAAACAATCTCTTGAATAATGCCTCTTCACCCGCTTCATCTACCCCCGTTGCACCCGCAATCTCATAAAATTTGGTGAGATGTGTGAAAGGGTCTTCATGGTCCATTCCCGGTGAACGGACTTGCATAAAGAAGTTGGAGGATTCCGGTCTTCATCTCCGCGTTCCTTCCACATTGAACATTACGAGCAAATTGAGCGGTGCGCCTTGGACTATTAGCGGATATTTCGGGTACGAACTTCACCCGCCATGTTTCCTTCAAAAGTGTTTTCACCCACTTCCTCAATTTGATTTGTTGAAGAAGTAGATGCTTCTTCTCTTAGTCTCCTCTCTTCGGCCAATTTCCTTATTCTTCGTGTTTTGCTATTGAGCCTCCGAATCGTCCTTTCAATTTCGGGATTGAATGAAAATTGTTCTTCGGTAGCTTTTTCACGCATACACAAGAATCTACAAAACTAGCAAACCAAGTGAAACACAAGAGATATAATAATAAAGTAACAAAACTTAAAACAATGAACTATTGCAATGCTTGTAATATCAAACACCAATCCCCGACAACGGCGCCAATTTGTTGAAAAGTATATTTCTGGCAAATATTTTATATCGTATCCACAGAGATTGAGTGATATTACCGCCGTTCTATAATTACAATCGCTTTAAGTTTACAAATTGAAAATGTTTGTTTGTGTTTGGTAATTTATCAATCACTTTTGGTATAAAATTAAAGTACTAAAGATATGGTTTTTATCAAATTAAAAGGACTTTGCCAAGATTTGGGTTTCACTATTCCATTTTCATATACTCTCTTATCACTAGTATGTGAACTCAATAACTTTGAACATAATCTAATATCCTCTCAATAACATTTATGTCTAAATAATATTGTGATATTCATTAAATTAATCCTTTAGACAATTTCTTCATCCAAAATATTAATCTAACAATCCTTAGTAATTGATACACAAGAAAAGCAAGAATTAAATCTATTTCTACAATCCAATTCTTACTTGAGAAAATGCTTTAAGAACATAAATTAAATTTATCTTTTTCAACAATAATTTAACATAACATATTCAATAAACCACAAAAGCTTTTCTCTACATTCAAATAAAATTGTTCACATACAAGAGTTTACAATAATTACATAATGGATTTGGAATAGTTACTACCTTAATCTTGACAAAATAAGAGTTTAGTTCCTCATCACCATGGTTGACATCCAAAGAAAATTAAATGTTCTTCTTGTTCTTCCACAATGTTCTCTCTCTCTTTTTCTCTTGATAAAAATCTGAATCTGAATAATAATATAGAATTTATCTTACTTCCTCTTTTTACTCCCTTCACTTTTTACTTTACTCCCATGTCATGATTGCAATTGATGTGACCTCTTTCATGCAACCACACAATTATCTTGACCCAAAAAGTGAGTAAAAAGAGACTTTCACGCTACCCCAAGAGAGCTGACCCCAAGACACTTCTAATTATTTCAAAACATAAGTTCTGATGACGCACAGTTCGCGGCGCCAACAAGGGACGCGACGCAAACTAAGTTGAGTTGGGTTCGCGACACCAACAACTGGACGCGGCGCGAACTGAGTTGATTTATGCTCCTTTGTCTTTTCTTGGCCTTCCATATACTTGTCATGATCTTGTCTTGACTTGGTTGCTTCTTCCACTTGCACATGCATCCAAGTAACTCTTTTTCTTCAAATTTTCACAAAACTAACAACTAAAGTGAAATATCTACTCTAATTAAAATACAAACAAGAATAATTGCATATTTATAAATTGTGTGAATAAAAGAATGGAAATTAAATAAAATTTGTTTAAAAGGACCAATAAAAATGTATGAAAATTAATCCAATTTGGTCCCTAACATTATGCCGCCAATCTAATGATTAAAACTATTGCAATACAATGATAAAAATTAAAATATAGTCTTCAAGAAAAATGAATGGTGGAGATGGCAGTAGAGCTATGAGCATGAGATAGGTGGTTGGAGAGGATTCAGACCCGAAAATCTGAATGCATGTGAGAGTAGAGTTGGTAAAATGGGCTACCCGATCCGCGGACCGACCATGAGATTCGGTCTTTAGCGAGTTGAGCGTAAAAGACTGGAATTTTAACGGGCTACAATTTTGTTTCGGGCCGACCTAGATAATAGTTAATATTAATTTTTTATTTAAAAAAAATAATTTTTTAAATTAATTAATTAATTAATTAATAGACTATAAACAAAAAAACTAAAATATATATGATTATTGATCATTAAAAAGTATAAATCAATTACATTCATAACATCTAAAATAAAATATCTTAAAAATAGATTATTTTAATTAAATAATCAAGATTCAAGTTGAGATATTAGTAGTATAATGTATTATAAAATGGACATTAATTATATAATGTATTATAATTTTTTATTAAAATATATTAGTAATAAAATGTATTATAAAATAGAAATTTGTATTTTTATTAAAAAATAATATGAATATTAATTGTATAATGTATTATAGTTTTTTATAAAACATAGAAAAAAATTAAATAAGCGGACTACCTGAAACTCAGTCGGGCTAGTCCGAATAACATCAAATTTTTAACTGTTCGAATTTAAAAGCTCAGATGATAAACAAATTCTAATTTTTTTGTTCAATCCTGAATTTTTTGACGGACTTTTGAATCGGCCAGGTTAGTCCAACCTGTTTTGCCACGTCAGAGAGAGAAATTGAAGGCTTGTTGACATTTTGACGTGGAAGAGGTGGTGCAGGGTGGAGTCTGAAAAAGAAGAGAAATGCTTATTTGACACTCAATCTTGACACTTACACCATACATTATATACCATAAATACATACTCTTCATTATTTAAATAATTTTTTGTCTCATTTTGAACTTTTGTGCAAAGCAGAATCAATGCATATATACGATATAAATTGGATGTGGTGTAGAAATCTAGTGTCAAAATAGCATCCCTCGAAAAAGAAACCATCAACTTTTTTTGGTTACAGGGGAGGCCAACGTCCTGGAAAAAAAACTAAATCGGAAAGAGACGGGGGAATTGTTTTTCGAGAAGATCATTGCCAAAGCCTGTCCTGAGGAAATTAGGATACTCTCTGAAGTGGATGAACTTGGGTTGTTGATACATAGCATTCTTAACAATGAGATCAACACACATATTAACTTCGCGTACACATGCTTGATAAAAATTGTGATGTCTGTTGGAAAAGGCTCATATTTTGTTAAGAAGACTTCTTCCAATAACGGTTGAAACACGCCTACACGTGATATCCTTCACCACATGTTGAGAATCAATTTCCAGAATAATCTGATTGAACCCCATATCTTCGGCCGCTTTTAATCCCTCGAAAACACCCCATAATTTTGCAATGTAAGCATTACAAATACCAATTTTCTTCGAAAAACCACCAATCCATTCACCATCCGAGCCTCTAATAATACCGCCACAATCGGCATTGCCATTCTTGTCCACTGCTCCATCAATATTGACTTTAACCCGTCTCGAGGTGGTTTCTCCCATTTAACAAACCTCGTTTCCATAGTTGGTTGTGTAGATATTCGTGAGCTTACTTTAGAGCTGGTGTAGTCACCCATTTGCTGCTTGATGTAGGAAACCATGCAAGCTGGCCTATTATAATTCGTATTATGAATTTCCTTCGTATGTCAAAGCCAAATATTATAGCAAGCATTGGCCCACAAGAGTCTCCAGTTCTCCTTGCTGTTGCTGCCAAGATTAGAGCTCATGTTAATATAGAGCCAATCTGCTAAGCTACATGCATAAAAAAGCACCATTTTGTTAGTAAAAACCACTTGTCTCCACAATTTTCCACGCTAGGACAATCTCTAAGCACATGCAACACATCTTCCTCCACATCCCCACACCTTCTGCACATTCTGCACCCTAATCCCATTCTAGATTTTTTCGAATTCGTCAACAAACCATCATGATAAAGCAGCCATACAAAATACCAGACCCTCTCAGTGACATCAATTTTCCAAATTTCCTTCTAAGAAACCATCAACTTGTATTAAAAAAAACTCTTTCTTTTTCTTCCTCTCATTGTTTTTCTCTATCTCTTTTCCCATTTTCTTTTCTCTCCATCTCATCTCTTTTTCTTTTAATTTTTTCTTCTTCTTGTCAAATGATATTTTATAATTCACATTCTATCACATTTTCTGTAGACAATATTCACATACTCAATACCATCAACTACCATATTGAGTCCTTTTCCTAACGCATTACTAGCTCTATCCTTACGAAATTCAGCATGAGCAATGCTCAATTTTGGTTTTGAACCCTTATTTTTTTAGACAAATGATAATATGACTCCATTTGTTTTATCAATAAAAAATATATTTTTATTTTTTAATTTTAAAAACATCTTTTATGCAAATGTTTTTTAAATTTTTTATAAATTAAAAGTTTAATTTTATATCTTATAAGATAAATATATATTATTGAAAATTAAAATATAATTGAAATTAATTTTGTTAGAAAAAGTATATGAAAAATAATGTTAAAAAATTATTTGAAATAACTTTTAATTTAGTGATTGTTTAAAATTTAATATTTGTGAAAAACTTTAAAGAAATAAATCTAAAATAGTATTTTAAGAATAACTAACTAAATAAACATTTTTATTTAAAGTTGTTATAAAAATTTCTTTATAATTTTTTTAAATAAAAATATATTATATTATAAAAATAATTTTAAAAAAATCTAAAATAAGGTACCCCTATATTATATCCAATACTATTATTATATAGTGTATTGGAAGATGGTGGTGTTGGATGGTGATAATTTTTTTAAGTAAGAAATAAAGTATGACTTTTAATAAGAATATTATTGCACATGGTTATAATGAAACCCCACACGGTTTCCTATAAATAGAAGCCAAGTGGGTTTGTTTTTATATCATATAATAATTAAAAATAATATCATATTATAAAGTATATATTTTTCCCGATCTCAATTACTATACATAAATATATGATATAGTTTAGTCATCAGTTCACACAAGGAAAAAAGATAAAACTCCAAAGCTTAGAAATGGTGAAGAGTCACTTTGTATTGATTCATGGAATAAACTATGGTGCATGGTGTTGGTACAAAGTTGCAACTCTTCTAAAATCAGCTGGTCATGATGTTACATCTTTGGACATGGCTGCTTCTGGTATCAATCCAATACAGGTTCAAGATATTTCTTCAGTATTAGAGTATATTGAACCTTTGATGAAATTCATGGAGTCTCTTCCTTCAGATGAAAAAGTGATTCTTGTTGGTCATAGTTTTGGTGGAATCTATATTTCTATGGCTATGGAAAGGTTTCCACATAAAATCTCTGTTGCAGTTTTTGTTGCTGCTTTTGTTATAAGTGAAAATCTCAATCACGACGATATTATTCAAGAGGTATTTAATTTCTTTTGTATAGTTTTTTTCTTATGCTTTATTCATATTAGTGTTGCTATATATTGTTTGTTGAGATTCAATCTATCTTCTTTGTATTGATTGGTAGATTCAAAATAACAGACAACCACAAATACGATACCCTCTCAAAATTAAGCACAAGTTGTAGGAATGCTAGAGAGGCCACCTGCTAAAATAGAGAGGAGAGTTGGGCACCAAGCACCTTTTATATGCATTAGTACAAGTTGAATTTTGCTTCTACTCTCTGAGGTAAAAATGTCTGAAAATGAGAGTGAAGTCGCTTTGTGCAGAGCGGATTAAAGATTTAGGTCCTGATGACTTTCTAATGTGTCAGTCACATCTGTTAGGAAGCTATTTTAAAATTCTAACAAAAGTTTTAGATCTAACAGGACAATAAAAACTATCTAACAAAAATAAAGATAAAAGATAAACTTCATTTCATTTGATTATTTTTTTTAATAAAGCTGAAAAATCAAATTAAAACAAAAAGGAAGGATACAACGATAGGGGGACATCCACCAAAATCCTATAAGTAAGAAGTAAACCTAAAGACAGGCATTTCTAGCCTATTCTTTACAAAATCAGATCTAACACTATTAGGTATGAAAGTGAAATAAGTGGTATCAATACTATTTAGCCCTAAGTTAGTAAGACTATCTGCACAACTATTACCTTCCCTAAAAATATGGGAGGCCACAAAATTCTAATTAGATATTAAATTTATACAATTTATCCACCTGTTTCTAATAGCCCAAAGAAGCTGATAGGGAGGTTTAAAAGCTTTTACCACTGCCGTTGAGTCCGTTTCCAACCAAAGATTGTTCCAATTCTTCTCAATTGCATACATTGCACCCGAGAGTTCGACAATGAGAGAATTAGAAACCCCCCAAAAAGAGGTAAAATCTCCCAAAAAATACCAGCTGAATTTCTCACAATGTCCCCGCAAGCCGACAAATCGGAAAAGGAAATAGAGGCTCCATCATAGTTGATATTCACCCAATTTAAGGGCGGGGGTTTCCAGACAACTTCAACAATATTAGGGGCTTTAGAGGGGCAGAATTATCACCTTGAACTTCTTCAAGATCGCAAAGACATTCATACTCAACGAGTGACTCGATGCGACCGCACTACCGGCCAACGAAACAACTTCCAAAACATAAGAGATGGAAGAGGAAAGATTGTATTTAATGTTTTGAAATCTCACCTTTTTTCGAGCCGACCAAATCGCATTGAAGACAAAGACAATAACAACAATAACATTGGTTTTGCATTGACCCGCCGCAAACCTTCTGGAAATCTTCCATAAATCTGGCCAATCGAGCACATACCAAGAGACATTCAAGTTATTACATAACTAGATCCAGAGTTGGGCAACAAAGTTACATTCAAAAAATAAGTGCTTAGATGTTTCTTCCGCTGCATTACATAAGTCGCAACAAGATGGAAGCATGAAATTTCGCCGTTTCCATTGCTCATCCGTTGGAACCTTATTATGCAAAAGTCTCCATACAAAGCAAGATTTCGAAGGAGGGATTGATTTAGCCCAAATCCATCGCCACCACTCCTTACGATTACCTTTCACACTCTTGAAATCATAACTGATTTTAGCAGTAAAATCACCATTAGACGAGTGCTTCCAAACTCTAGAATTCGATCGGAGGTAGACCGAAATATGGCAATTTAAAATCTTCTCTGGAGTAGAAGTAGGAATGGAAGTAAGAGCTTTAGAGAGATCCCACTTACCATTATGCATAATGCTACTGACCTTTTGATCTACAATTGTCCACGAGTCAACCAAATCAAAATGAAGAGGAGCACCACACCAATTGTCGAACCATAAACTAATTGATTCACCATTACCAAGCATCCAATAAGAGTTCTCCTTCAACACATTCATCTCTGTCTTAAGGCTGGACCATAAAGAAGAAAAAATGTGATGTTTGATAACCTTATTACTCTTGAAAACTCTTTCCCGGAGCAGAACAACCCAAGATTCTGTAGAAGTGTGAAGATCCCAAGCCAACTTTAAATTATAAGCTTCATTCAGCTTAATAACAGATCTAATCCCCAAACCTCCTTCATCGACGGGATAACAAGAATTCTTCCACGCAATAGTTATAACTTTATTCTTCGAAATATCACCACTCCAAATGAATCTTTTCATTGCACGTTCAACATCCAGGATAAGAGAAACCGGCCATGCATAAATGGTCATGCTTTGGATAAGCATTCCATGAATGATAGATTTAACCATCTCCACCCTGCCAGCAAACGATAGTAAGACACCTTTCCACGATGCAAGCGCATTAATGATTTTGTCGGCAATATGACGAAGGTAAACCGCTTTTGGCTTGCCTTTGAAAATAGGGACTCCAAGATACACAGAAGGAGCAGTGCCTTTTTTAAAACCCGATATATTTGCCAAAATGTTCAACCTGGAAGTTGACATCCCACCACCAAAAATGTACGAGTTACCACAATTAACTCTTTGCCCGGAGATAGCCGCATAATCACCAAAGATAGATATGAGATTTTCGATGTTCGATATTTTTCCTTTGCAAAAAATGAAAATGTCATCGGCATACAAGATATGAGAATGAACTTTGATGTTAGTGGGACCTTTGATTAGATCGAGCTTGTTAGTATCAACCATTTGCAACAACTTCCGACTAAGCATTTCTTCCGCGAGACAAAATAGAAGAGGAGAGAGCGGATCTCCTTGTCGGACTCCGCAAGAGCAATTAAAATAACCAGAAAGTGTGCCATTAACATTGACAAAAAATGGGAAGATTGAAGATGAGTATTAATCCAAAAGCAGAACCTGTCATTAGACCCGAAGTTTCGCAATACTTTCAAGAGAAAAACCCACTTAATAGTATCGAAAGCCTTTGTGATGTCCACCTTTAAAGCAACGTTACCGCACCAAGATTTGGAATCAAGCAGATTAAATGCTTCAGAAGCCAACCCGATACAATCGTGAATGCGCCTACCATGTATAAAACCCCCTGCTCATTCGACACAAGAAAAGGCATAATAGCCGCCAGCCTATCCACTAAGATATAGAGATGATTTTGAACTTGAAATTAGATACGGCGATGGGACGAAATAAATCCATTATCCTTATTTGCATACACCACTATAATAGCCATTAAGCTGTTTTCCACCATGACAGTAAAAGCAACTAGTTGCTCAGATTGAGCAATGATAGTAGGGTTAATATCAACACTACATAGACACCACAAAGAAGGTTGATTAGTACTATTAAAGGCAAACATATTAAGACTTCTTTTGCAAAACCAATTCTGGAGGAAATTTAGAAACTCAAATTTAGGTTCCGCAATAAACAAAAAATCCGGCTTGTGAATTTTGATAAGTCTCTTTAAAGCTAATCTGTAAGAAGCATTAGCTACCACTCTTATGTTCCAAAAAATGCTCTTCATGAGGACAACTTCAAAGCTCCTGCTTGAGACCTAGAAGACTGCTTCTTTTTGTTCTAACTGACTTTTTCTTCCTGAGGACATGAAAGACAACTACTTCCTTGTTTTTCCCCAATGCTGAATACTTGAATGAATATGATCTTCATTTCATTTGATTGGTTCCAAATATCTTTATGAGACTACATTATATAATACTTCTTATAGATAATAAACTAAAAGATCCAAATAATAATAAAAGCCAACTAAATAACAATACCTAAAAACATCAATATAAATTCTAAATTAACATAAATAATATATTATTTCTTATATGCAGTTTAGAAGAAGAAGAGATGGAGAAGAGAATTGGGCAATGGACTCAACAAATTTCTTCTTTGATGGCCCCAATAACCCTCCAACAGCCTTATTATTTGGACCTAAGTTTATGGAATCCAAAATGTACCAATTATCACCACCTGAGGTAAATACAAATTTAAATTCAATTTAAATTGTTTGAAAAATATTATCATCCATTATATTTTACAAAACATGGTTAAAAATTCAATTAACATGTAGGATTTGGCACTTGCATTATCCTTGGTAAGACCCTTCCCTCTCTTCAAAGATAGAGAATTATTTCTTAAAGAGATGAAAGTTAGCATGGAGAAAAATGGAAAGGTAGCTAAAATTTTCATCATTTGTAAAGGAGACAATATGATAAAAGAGGTTTCACAAAGGTGGATAATTGAGAAAAGTGGTTCTTTTGTTGAGGTGAATGAGATAAATGATTCAGATCATATGGTGATGTTTTCCAAACCAAAAGAACTTAGCTCTCTTTTACAACAAATTGCAGATAAATATTAATTTTTGTCCTTTTTTTAATAGTAATAATTTGAATTTCTTTGGAAAAATTATGTAAAATTTGATTAAATATTATTGTAGACAAGTTTTAAGTCTACTAAATTTGATTCAATATTATTGTAGACAAGTTTTAAGTCTACTAAATTTGATTAAATATTATTGTTGAGATTTATTTTTATTGTTGTTATGGTCAACAAATAAGAGTTGTTTGATAAAAAATATAAATGTTCAGTAGAGTAGTGACACATATATAATTGCCACTATATTTCCATTCAGCTGTCCTATTCTTTTGTTGGTATTAGAAGATCAACATAGATCACAAAACTATGAAGATTTTCTCTCTTGCAATCAATCCCTAATAATTATGTGTACGAGTTTGATGTGGCTATAGATGAGTTAGATTTATGGTAAAATTTAATTAACGAATGCTTTTATAATATAACCTGATTATCTAACCTCTCAGTAATTAAAAAATCGAAGGAATAGATAATTTATTATACAAATAAAAAATACAATAAAAAAACACCAAATTTAAAGAAATAAAAACATAAACGGTATTTGATGAGATTTGAAACATGTCCATAGTTAATTTTATCCCTCAGTTATATTTAAAATCGAGGGGATAAATTGTATTTTTTTATTTAAATAAAATATGGCGCGTCCTGGAATTATAACTCAGATTTTCACTGGGCGAGGTGAAAGTTTTGTTATGAAATATATTATTTGTAGTAGTGACGAAACATGAGATACCAAACAACTAGCTACCAACAACAAAATAAAACAACAAACGATCAAAAAGCACTAACGATACAAGATCAAAACACTAGTACAAGGAACAAAAAATTAAAAAAAACACGAACCCAAACACCAAGAACACTAGATGGAAGAACAAACTAGATCTCCCCATCCAAAAACCTGAAAAAAGGAAGGCTCCAATCTTCACTAAGCAGCAAAAACATGCCAAAAAGAGGCCGTAGACACTTAAGCTTCTATTGGCTAAGATGCTTGATAGGATTTTCATGCCATGCCAAGAAAACATAGAAGTTCCTCAAACACATACCAATATACAATTTCCAAGTTAAAGGAATACTCAAATATTTCACATTCTTCGTTATCAATAATTTACTTGAGAACGCTATATCATTATGAGATTTCTAAATTGACCAAGCTACTATAGCCAAATCATAATCCACCCCTAAGCCTAGATGAACCATCAAGAGTGAAAAATATATGGAAAAGGTTCGAAAGGTCTTTAAGTAAAGCTATATAACACCCCAAGTAAAAATCCTATTCCATATGAAAACCACTAAATCATAAGTAGGTGAGAGGACTAGAAACCTTGAGCAGAAAGGACAACAAACACCATCTAAACCAACAATTCCCAATTGAATAAATTCTCTCTAGTAGAAATTCTATCTTGAAAAAAGTTGGCAAGAGAAAATAATTACATTAAATAGAGCCTAGCTACACTAGATACTAGAGAGAATCTACTCCATAGAGAGACTTGACGATCTCTAAAAAACTCTCGTGAGAAAATAAAATCGCATTCATAAGTCACACAATAAGATCCTTTTTAAAGTGACTCCACTACCACCTATCAAGATGGAATAAAGAAATAAAATCCTTAAAAACTAAAAGAATAAACTTTGATAGGTTGTTAGGAATTTCTAGGTGCTTATAGATTTATATATTTAGTTGCTTCCTTAAAAAAAGTTAGTGTGTCAGACACTTTTAGTGAGTAGAGAAAAATAGAGAATAAAGAAATAATGATTCTATAATAGAATTGAATTAAATTGAATTGTACAAACTAAATTACAAACTATGTCTATTTATATACAACTAACTTGTAAACTAAGTATGATACCAAACCCTAATTAGGTAGGGCTTGGATTACTAAATTTGGATTATATCTTATATCTCAACATACCCCCTATAATCCAAGTTGTCGAACATACTCTAATCGTAGTCGATCTGAACTATTCCTAATTTCTTTCTCACATTCAGGAATCTATCGATCTTCAATCCTTTGGTAAAAATATCAGCCAACCGTGCTTCACTTGAGCAATACCTTACTTCAAGTTTACCTCGATTTACCTTCTCCCTTAAGAAATGAAATCTAGCTTCTATGTGCTTATTTCTTCCATGCAAAACTTGATTCTTTGCAAGATTTATGACATACCTATTGTCGATCTGCAGCACAAGGAATTTCTTCATTTTGACTTCCATTTCTTCAAGCACATATATGATCCTAATGGCTTGACACATAACTGTTACCTTGAAAAATCTCAAGGTATTCAAGCACATGTATTAAATGAGGATGTTCTCATAAGCTAAGGATGACTTTCTGAAATAAGGACCTTTGGAAATTGAGAGCAAAGTGTTTTAAAGTTTGGTTTTAGCATATTAAGGAAATCAATGATTAAGGAGAATATCAAGCCAAAATGTCGAAGTGGAGTTATGTCGACCAAAAGGAGAACATGTTAAAATATGTGGAAATTGGTCGAATCGACCAAGGCATGAAAAGTGAAGGAAATGGTCGAATTTGGTCTTGTCGACCATAGAAGATTATGGACTTAGAAGGATTCTGTTGTTTTTCTTTTATCAAAGGGGGAACATGTTGAAGCAAGTCAGAAGCGGTTGATTTTTAGTCAGAAGCGGGAATATTCAAAATTCAAAATCTCCAAGCAATTGCCAGCAGTTTGTAACTCGTTTAAGCGCCAAATAGGTGGCAACATCTAGTGAAGAGGTTGCCTTAGGACTCAAATGTCATTCGTCGATTATGTCTAGGCAGTTACTTTGTAAATACTATAAATAAGTAGATTCAATGTAATTTTGGTGTGTTCACTTGTATACTCAAATCACTTGCTAAAACTCTGCCCATTCCGAGCGACAAGAAACAAAGAGTTGTGAAGTGCTTGATGTACACGAATCACCATCTTTATTTCAATGAAAAACCTTTACATTTCATTCATCTCTTTTGAAACTTTTACTTGCATTTTATTTACTTTTCAGCAATCTCTTTATGTTATCGTTTATGTTGATTCTCTTTTTGTTACAAGTTTTGAGTTAACAAAAGAGTCAGTCGACACATACTTCATTTAGAACAAGTCTGAAGTTCACAGCCTTCTGTCGGTCACGAGTCACCATAGTTGGTCAAATCATATTGTGAGTAATCATATTGTCAGTTATTTCGTTCAGGCTCTTTCTGTCGGTCACGAGTCATCAGTCAGTCGAGTCTAATCATAGTGTGGAAAGCCGTTATACTTGTTCCCTTAGTCTTAGGAAACCGTTTCTTAGATAAGAATTTCGACAGAACTAGTATAATTTCAAAAACCTTAGCACATGTCTTAAGATCAACTGGTCGATCTTGCGAGTAACCTTTAGTTTTAGGACTTTGGGAGGACCAACGGTTGTATACCATTTTCCACAGTAAACAACAATATATGATTCATCTACATATTCAACCTCACACGATGACAATGCCACCACAAGTTTCTTTCTCGAGTACTATGATATTTAGGCACCAAAGACTTGAAAGAACTAACAAGTTATGCTTCTTCGATATTCCTTATCTTCACACCAATTAAATTATGGATAGAAAGTAACCATAGATTATTTTCTTTCAGAATTTTATCGAATTAGAATCCAACAATTTATTGACCCTTTTAAGTATCTCATGATTCTTCTTGCAGCCTTTATGTGTGACACCATTGATTCACTCATGTATCTGCTCACTAATACAATTATGAAACCTATATCAAGTCGACTTGTGCACACATATCAAAGATCCAACTATTTGTTTAAACAAAGTTACATAGACTCTGTCTTCCTCTCCATGCTTCTCCAACTTCAAATTTAATTCGACATGTGAAGATGCTGGAGTCGAATCATCTATCCTAAATCTTTTGAGTATCTCGTTGACATACTTTCTTAGATGTAGCACCATTCCTTGCTTCGACATTTGAAATTTTATGCCTAGGAAGTAAGACAGTTTTCCCATATATGACATTTCAAATCCCCTCATCTACAATTCTTTGAACTTTGGCATGTTCTCCAAGCCATTTCTAGTTACCAATAAGTCATCAATATATAAGCAGATGATTGTTATATTTTGTGCCATAACCTGAACACAGACACCATACTTGGACTTGCATTTGACGAATATCAATTTGACTAAGTATGGGTCGATCTTGTTGTTCCACACCTTAGGTTCCTGTTTGAGGCCATAGGGTGCTTTGTGCAACTTATACACTTTACTCTCTTCCTTCTTAATCATAAACTCGGGAGGTTGTGTGACATAAAATCTTCGTCCAAGGAACCATTCAGATATGCTGACTTCACATATAAGTTAAATACCAACCAACCTTACTTGCATGCCAAGACTACCACTAGTAGAATAATCTCCAATATTGCTATTGGAGAAAACACTTCAGAGTAGTTGAGTCATTGTCTTTGAAGAAATCCTTGAGCTACCAATCTTGCCTTATGTCTTGTTATTGAACCGTCAACATTGTGTTTCAACTTGAACACCCACTTCACTTTGATAGATTTTATATGTGCTGGTAATTTGACTAACTCCCATGCATTGTTTCTTTCAATTTCCTGTAACCCTTCGACCATAGATGAATCCTATTGTTTATTCTTTAAAACCTTGCTACAGATTGGTTCAACATCTCCAAGTAAAGAAAAATGAACTAATTCTTCATTTGGTGTTACTTCATCATTACCAGTCACTTCATAATCTTGAAGTATTTTTGAACAAACTCTAGTTCTTTGAGGTTTTTGGATTTTACTAGCCACACCCTCTTCAACTTCGACAATTTTGGGAATGTCAGTAACTGCTCTGACTTCAACTAAAATATCGATAATTTCTTCGACTTCGAGTTCATCAGTTTCTTTGTTGAATCCATAGCTCATCAATGGCCTTTTAATTGCATAATCAGAATTCTAATCCCAAGAAGTACTCTCATCTATCACAATGTCTCGAGTTATCACGATCTTATCATTGATTGGATTTAATAGACTGTATGCATCCATTTTATGATATCCTATAAAAAGAATAGGTTCACTATTGTCATCAAGCTTCCTTATTCTTTCATCAGGAACATGTTTGTAACACATAGAACCAAACACCTTCAAATGACTCATTGATGGTAGGTTTCCACTCCACACTTATTTAGGAACCTTGTTCTTAAATTTCTTAATAGGGAACCTATTTAGAATATAAATAGTAGTGGAAATAAGTTCACCCCATAAGGATTTTGGAAAACTCTTTTGCTTCAGCATGCATCTCGCCATATCCAATATAGTCTTATTTTTTTTCTTTATAATTCCATTATGTTGAGGTGTATAAGGAGAAGCTACCTCATAATCAACACTATGTTCTGCACATAACTGCTCAAACATCTTAGATGTGTATTTTCCACCTCCATCTATTCCCAGAACTTTTACCTTCTTTTCACTCTGATTTTCGACAAGTATCTTGAATCTCTTAAAGATTTTGAATACTTTTTTTATCTCTCGTGATCACATAGATCCATAGTTTTTGACTGTACTCATCAAGAAATGAGACGAAGTAGATATTTCCCCGAATGGTATGTTCTTCAAACGGGCCACATACATATGAATGTACAACTTCAAGTAAGAGATCAACATACACATTATTTTCTTAACTTTCATCTTATAAGTTAAGGATTCACCATAACCCTTCATGAGATGAACAAGTTTCTGCACCTTAGACAGACAACCTGTAATCTTTTCGTATTCTCTCATCGATAATAATTCATATTGTCGTTGTAAGGTTTGCAACTCGACAACCTTGACTTTTTCACCTCCTTCATAATACTTGATAAGAATATCCCATGTCTCCTTCGTCGATTTAGAATGAGAAATTTCGTCAAAATTTGCCGCATCAATTGCCGATTGAATGTAAAAAGCCGTCTTGCAATCCTTCTTCTTGGCATCCTCATGGGAGGTTCTCTGGCGTCGTTGCATTCTCAACAAGCGTAGGAACACTATTAGTAACCACTTCTAGAGTTTAATGAAATTCAAATAGAGATTGCATATGTTTTGTCCATCGAAGTCAATTCTTGCCGTCAAGAGTTGGAAGGGAGTTTGGTAAATTTTTGTTACCATTCATCTTCATATCGATTGATTAACAACAACCAACGATCACGAAAATACGATCACTGACATGTGATTCTTTAAAACTCGATCAAGAATCTAACTGAAGCTCTAAATACTAATTTATTAGTGAGTGATTTTACTTATATTGAGGAAAGAAAGAGAGAATAAGAAAATAAATATTATATTATTGAATTGAGTTGTACAAACTAAATTACAAACTATATATATTTATATACATCTATCTTATACACTAAAAATGCTAACAAACTTTAATTGCACTTGTACTTATATTACTTAACTTGAATTATATGTTATATCTTAAAAAAAAAATATTTTCCATTTTTATATTTAAAAAATATATAAATCTTCTGGTAATTGGCTCGCTAGAATTGTGCTTGACTAAAATGTAATAATCATTTTGCTGAGTTGCTTCCTTTTAAAAAAATATTATTTTCCATTTCTACACTTAAAAGTATATATAAATATTTTATTAATGGCCTCCCTAGACTTGAGCTTGACTAAAATGTAATAAACATTTTCATGACTGAAAAGCATTGAGTTGCTTCCTTTAAAAAAAATATTACTATCCATTTCCACATTAAAAAAAAAAATAAATCTTTTATTATTTGGCTCGTTAAACTTGAGCTAGATTAAAAATATAATAAAAAGATTTTATCTCACTAAAATGATAGTCTCAAAATGATTGTTTTAAAATGGCATTGACTTTTTTTTTTTATATATAAAGGGTTATGGTTCCAGTAGAAATAGCTAAATATTTACAAGATGATGAAAAAGGGGATTAACTTTGTTCACATTCTGTTGTTATTAATAACTTTTCCTTTAATTTGTGTTAATAGTGAGCATTTTGTGTTGATTCATGGTGGAGGCCATGGTGCATGGATTTGGTATAAGGTGGCAACTATGCTTAAATCAGCTGGTCATAATGTTACAGCAGTTGAATTGGCTGCTTCTGGTATCAATCCAATACATGTTGAAGATATTCATTCAATTTCAACATATTATGAACCTTTGATGAAATTTATGGAATCTCTTCCTTCAAATGAGAAGGTGATTCTTGTTTGTCACAGTCTTGGTGGAGTTTCTACATCTGTTGCTATGGAAAAATTTCCACACAAAATTTCTGTTGCAGTTTTTGCTACTGCCTATGTGCTTAGTGAAAACCTCACATACCCTATTTTTCTTCAACAGGTATTAATTGTACTAAACTCACATCTTATTTAATGACTTGTTTTCAACTTTATTAAACATGTTTGTCATATAAAATTGAATATTGACTGACTATCTTGCAGCAAGCTAGGAGGAGGAATTTTTCTTTAATGGACACACAATTTTTCTTTTTTGATGGGCCCAACAAACCTGCAACTGCTAGACTGTATGGACCCAAATTCACAGCATCAAGGATATATCAGTTATCACCACCTGAGGTATTTTCAGATGAATATTTAATAATAACAAGTAATTTTTCATTTTAATGAAATTAACTCCAAGTTAAAATTTGTAGGATTTGACCCTTGCATTGTCCCTGGTGAGACCTGTACGACTTTATAATGATGTTGAACTATTGAAAAAGGAAACAGCAGTTACCAACCACAAAAATGGAAGGGTGCCTAAAATTTTTATCATAAGCAAAAGTGACAATTTAGTTACTCAAGATTTTCAAAGGTGGATAATTGAGAGAAGTGGTCCATTTGCTGAGGTGAAAGTGATTAAGGATTCTGATCATATGGTCATGTTCTCCAAACCAAAGAAGCTTACTTCTATCCTTCTAAACATAGCCCAAAAATTCTAATCTTTAATTATATGGGTTGGGATTATCACTTATGATTGTGAATTCCATTGAATAAGAATAATTGGAGTGTGCTCTTGTTTTCTTTACTTCATTCTTTAAGTGGAACAAATTATATGGATTAATAGATAATGTTGTCATTTATAATATTATCATATCTAGCATTATTATATATCCAAGAAATTATACTTATTTATGCTACAATTAATTTATTTTTATGTTGGTTGTTTAAAGCCCCTCACTTGTCTTATACAACATCATATATCTTACTGATGAATTTTTCTTTTTAATTTGAGCGAAACTTTTGAATTGCCTCCATTCCAATCATTCAACTTGAATTCATATATAATTTGCATCTCTTTTTATTTATATGTTCTCTTATTCTATAGACTCAAGTATTCAAATCATGTAACTTGTGGTAAGACATATCTTCTACTTTCATCTATAAGCTAAGCACATTTATTCTTTTATTAAATTTACTTGTGTCACACTCTAAATTTCGCTCTAATTTTTTATTTTAAAAATAAATTTATTCATATACACTATATTTTTATTCAAAATATTTTGCTTCATAGTACTCCGTAGAAATTGCACGAATTTGTATTTTTTAGAATCATCCATATTTGAATTAGTCATTGGCAGTTTTTTTTTAAATATTTTTTTTATATTTTTTTTACGCAATTTAGTATCTTAATTACATTTGAACTTTATTAGTATTTGATTAGAATATTTTATTACATTTTTCATTTTATTTCTAAAGTATCTGCATTATTAATACATTTGTATTTTTGCATTTTTTTTAATTAGACTTGCATTATAATTGGTATTTTTAAAGCATATTTAGCATTAATATTTGTTTTTTTAGAGGAAAATTGTTTTACATTAGATTTTTTAGAATATTTCATTTAATTCATTTATTTCTTATTTTTTATTATTATGATTTATTTTAATAATTATATTTAATTCATTAATCAAATTGGTAATTTTTATAAGCATTGTGAACTTTAGTATACCTTACATTGAATAATATACAAAATTAGGTTCTTATCAATAGTCTTAGTAACAAAAAGGAATCTTCAATGTCCACGACTTTGGCTTCATCACAGCTTCACACATGAAGCATACCAGTATAACATTATCATCGCCATCTTCATTTCAACATAATATAATTCAAACATATATTTCATATACCACGTAACTCAACAATTCGCATTTCCAATAAATTCGCACAATAACGTATTTGACATCACATCACCCAACATACATGTTTCAATACATCACATAGTTCATCAAATCATATTTCAAAGAAATTAATCACAATTATCACAAAGTGCATCCTTCACACTATGCCACATTTTGGCACTTCAACACAATATTTTACATAGACACACGTGACTCTAATACAGCTTGATACAATGCACATGTATGTGGTACTAATTTATTATCTTTATCGGTCTTATTGAGTCCATCTCTCAGACAGATAACCATCAATAAATCTCATTCTCTAAGCTTCAAATCAGTCCTCTAGATTTGGGATGAGCCAATAGCCTCCACGGAACTACCAAATATTGCCTCTTGACACGAATGATGCATGTGAAATCTCAACAACATATACAAATTGAGACCATCTTCCAATCTTAATTATACAAGCATATAACACATAATTCATCCAATTTTGAATTATCTTCACCAAATTGCAAACATGCATACATCATGTCAATATCCACAAACAACACACACTCAAGGTATTTATCACATCATTACACCATACCAATATGTAGCAAACAAAGTCAATTCATATTATCATCATTCATCATCAATTTTATCACATACATGCTCACAATTCAAGTAACATATTTCTCAACAAAATCAATCCAAAACCAATCTAAAACGCATCGAATAAATTATTAAAATGTAAATTAAAAATAAATCATAAACATACAAACCCCTAAGTCCTTCATGCCAAATCAAATTTTCAAATTCCAATCAACCGCGCTAAGCGGCCTCCATCGCGCTAAGCGGTATTCGCGTTCTGCACAAAAATTCTGCATCCCATTACGAAATTCAACCCAAAATCATGTTCTAGTGGTCATTTTTCACCAAATAAATGTATTTTCACCATATATATATATATATATATATATATATATATATATATATATATATATATATATATATATATATATATATATATATATATATATATCATCTACCCATATCATATACACATGATTTCCAAAACCTTAATTTCAAATCCCTAATTCAACCAAAGTGTTCATAACCTAGAAATTGAAATAGAAATCCCCGATTCATACCACTACTCATTACATAGTATCAGACAATCCTACTATAATAAGAAAATTCACACCCTTATCTTAGAAGAAGACACCTTTTAAGCTTCTCTTATTCTCTTCTTTTTTATCCACTTTTCTTCTCTTTCGCTTTTTTCTCTTCTTTTACTAGACCAATTCTAATCTCTTAATTAGATAACACTATACTAGTCTTTGTTTCTCTTATTGAGTTTAATTCACTTATTCCTCTAATATGACATATAAGGCCCAACACTAACTAATTGCTATTTCTACTCACAAACTCAATTATCCAAATACCACACATATTCAAATAATTCAATTATTCACAAAAAACATAATTTAATTAATTACTATATAGTATAATAATTAATAAATAATTAAATAATAAAAATTAAAAATCGGGGTGTTACATAAGGTAACCAGATCCCTATTTTGATGTAACTGATTCCCCTTTGATTTTTTTTTGCGTTCAGAAGACCTTTTTAAAGGGATGTAACCGGGTACCCTATATGACGGAACCAGTTACACAGATGCATATTTCAAATTATTTTTCAACGTTACAGAGTGTAACCAAGTACCTTATATGAGGGAACCGGTTACATAGAGACAAATGTTGAAACCTATTATATGATATTTTATATCTTTTGAAAATTAACCATTGCACTCTTTCATCTTTGATACACTTTTGAAGAGGTGTAAAAAGAGTATTTAAACCCCCTTTCTTCAGTTTCAAAACACCTCTTTCATATACAATTCTAACAATTTTTAATCATCTCATCTTTCAAAATTCAAAGTGTTCTAAACTAGAATTTTTAGTAAAATTTTCTGCACTTAGTTTTCATTAAAAATAAAGATAAATTTCATATCATTCATTGAACACTTGTATTATATCATTGAGAAAGTTGTTTTCTTAAAAGAGAAAATCAATCAAGTGATTGATACATTGTCTATATCATTCCAAACTCTTTTAAAAATTCAAAATACTTATTGTAACCTTACTGTCCTGGAATGTTAGAAGCAAGAGAGTCATTAAGAGAGGATTTTTCTTTTAAATATACTTAGTGAAAATCCAAGAAGATTGTTCTTGGTGTTTTGGTTTGTTTTGTATAAGTTACCAATAATAGTGAAATCTTTTTCATCTTGAAAGGGGACTGGAGTACTCTCAGACTGTGAGGAGAACCAATATAAATCTTTGTGTCCTTTTATTTTTCTACTCTTTACTATTTCACCCCTCAATCCTCTATCTGCATAGGCTATGTTTCCGCAGTCAGATTATCCCATACCTGAAGATCATCCAACTGGACAACATGAGACAAATCTACAATGTCCCTCCTCAACTGAGACACATGAAACACATCATGGAGAGTAGCATGTGACAGTGGCAAAGTAATCTGATAAGTCACTTCGCCTACCTTATCTAGAATCTCAAAAGGACGAATAAAATGCGGCATTAACTTACGCGACTTCAAAGCTCGACCAACACCCCTTATCGGAGTAACCCTGAAAAACACATGACCCCCTTCTCAAACTCAAGTTATTTCCTCCTCATATCATGATGACTCATTTGACGATTCTGAGAAGTCTTCATCTTCTTTCGAATCATCTTAATCTTATCAATAATATGTTGAACTATATCAGGTCCAACCACGACAGTTTCTCCAGATTCATACCAATACAAAGGCGTCATACACCTTCTACTATACAAAGCCTCAAACATTGTCATTCCAATACTCAAATGGAAACTGTTGTTATAAGTAAACTCAACCAAATCAAAATGACTATCTCAAGCACCTCATTGTTCCAAAACAAAAGCAGAACTAAAATGCAACTTTGTACCCAATAACTTTTCAAACCTTCCCAAAATCTCGAAGTAAACCTTGGATTTCTATCTGACAAAATGCTATACAGAATACCATACAAACTGACAATCCTCTCAATGTACAACTTTGCAAATCTCTCCATATGATAATCAATCTTAATCGAAATAAAATGTGTAGATTTTCGTCAATCTGTCTATAATAACTCAAACAGCTTCACAATTACTGGGTGTTCTAGGTAAACCATAAACAAAATCCATATCTACTATCACATTTCCATTTAGGAATAAACAACGGTTGCATCAAACTTGACGATTTCTCATGTTCAATCTTCGATTTCTGACAAATCAAACAAGAATACACAAATTCCGCAATCTCTTTCTTCATACATGGCTACCAAAATAATTTCCTCAAATCTTAATACATCTTAGTAGCTCCGAGATTAATACTCAATCCACTACAGTATCCTTAATCAAGAATCCTCATCTTCAAATCCACTATATCGAGAACAAAAACTCTATAGTGACACCTCAAAATTCCATTCTCATCAATCCGAAAATCACCATCTCGACATTAATTGATCAACGTTAACTTGTGGACCAAAACCAAATCATATTTCTAACCTTATCGAATCTTATCCAAAATACCACTTGTAAGCTTCAACATAGCTAGCTTGCATCCAAAAAAAGTCTCTTCACAAACCAAACTCATATGCAAAGACTTCCTACTCAAAGCATCAACTACAACATTCGCTTTACTAGGATGATAATTCAAACCAAAATCACAAGCCTTCAAGAATTCCAACTTCCTTATCTCCATCATATTTAACTCTTTCTAATAAATCAAATATTTCAAACTCTTATGATCACTAAACATATCAAATCTTGATCCAAATAAATAATGTCTCCAAAGTTTCAACACAAACACAACATCAGCTAACTCCAAATCATGAATCGGATAATTCCTCTCATGCACTTTAAGTTGTCTTAAAGCATAAGCTACAACTTGCCGATTATGCATCAACGTACCTTCTAATCCCATCAAAGACGCATCAAATTACACCACAAACGGCTCTGGAAAAATTAAAATAGAAGTGGTTTTCAACCTTCTCTTAAGCTCTTGAAAATTAGCCTCACACTGTGCAGTCCAAATGAAATTTTTACTCTTTCTAGTCAACTGCGTCAACGGTAATGCTAACTTGGAAAATATTTCAATAAACTTCAGATAATAACCAGCCAAACCAAGAAAACTTCTAATCTCAAAAACAGATCTCGGATCTTCCAATTGAGATACAACCTAAATCTTTGACGGATCAACATCAATACCACCTTTAGATATCACATGACAAAGGAAACTTACTTCCTTCAACCAAAAACCACACTTAGAAAAGTTATCATACAACTGCTTCTCTTTCAACACATATAATACAATCCTCAAATCCTCAACATGATCATCTCCACTTTTCGAATAAATTAAAATATCATCACTGAAAACAACAACAAACTGATACATACTCATGGAAAATCCTATTCATATATTCCATAAATACACCAGGTGCATTCGTCACACCAAATAGTGTTACAAAATACTCATAATGACTATACCTTGTTCTAAAAATAGTCTTCTGAATATCTTCAGCCTTACACGAATCTGATGATACCCAAACCTCAAATCTGATGATACACAAACCTCAAATCAGTCTTACTAAACACAGTTGCACCAACCAACTGATCCGTCAAATCTTCAATCCTCGGAAGTGGATACTTATTTTTAATAGTCACCTTATTCAGCTGCCTATAATCCACTCACAAGCTCATATTACATTCCTTCTTATTAACTAAAAAAATAAGTACACCCCACAGTGACACACTCGAAAGTATAAACCTCTTCTCAAGCAAACCTTCAAGTTGACTCTTCAACTCTGATGTTGACATCTGATACGGAGCCATCGATACCGGACTATTTCCAGAAACTAAGTCAATCGTAAACTCCACCTCACACTTTGGCGGTAAAGCACTTACATCTTTAGGAAATACCTCAGAAAAATCATAAACTAACGGTAACTCACCAATCGTTCCTTTCCCATCAATTTACAATGTTGCCATCAAATCCAACAGCACAACACCATCTTGGAAAGACTCATTCACTTGCTTAGCAGAGAGAAAAAAATCTCCCTCAAAACTAGAATCAAGAAAGATAATCGTTTTATCAAAACAATTGATATAAACATGATTGGATTACAGCCAATTCATCCCAAGAATAACATCAAGTTAATCTAACGAAAGACACACCAAATCAACCCCAAAATCTTTACCAAAAATACTCGATAGACAATTCAAACAAATATATGTAGTTACAGAACCCATGGAAGGAGTATCAATAACCATACTTACAGGCATAACAGACAACTCAAGATTCAACCTCTTAACACAATACAAGAAAATGAAAGAATGTGTCACACCAGTATCAATAATAACAATTAAAGGTGTACAATTAATAAAGCACGTACCTCAGATTAGCCTATACTCAGTAGCAGTCTCATAACCAGATAACAAAAACACTTTCCCATTAGCTTGCTCCTTCTTCGGCTTATTACAATTGGTACTAATGTGTCCTTGCTCACCACAGTTGTAGAAAGTTACACTCGAAACACATCTGCAATTAGAAGACATGTGATCAAAATTGCCACACTTGAAACCCTTAACCTCAACACTTGTGCTCTCAGAGGAATGATGTCATTCGACACCACACATATAGCACCTAATCGGAGTATGAACTCCTCTCTCACTTGGTTTCTTGTCGTAACCAGCTTTCTACTTCCCTTTCTCATTAGGACACACATAAGGTTTCCCATAAAATTGACTCTTCCCTTTATTATCATTCAAAGACTTATAGTAGGATACACTTTCCCTACTATCCTCCTCATAAACCCTACTATTGTTCACCAACTCAGAAAATCGCATGATCTGTTAATAACCAATAGCCTTCTTGATTTCTAGTCTCAAACCATTCACAAACTACAAACACTTAGACCTTTTAACACCAACAGTATTGTAATAAGGACAATACTTTGATCAACTCTTGAAACCTTATAGTATACTCAGCTACACTCCCATTACCCTGCTTCAGCTCAAGAAATTCAGTCTCTTTCTTACCACACACATGTTCAAGGAAATACTTCTCTAGAAATGCATCCCTAAAAGTGCCCAATTAACCTCAATCCCATCCTCATCAAATCTCTGAGCAATGTTGTTCCACCAATCCTCTGTTTCCTTCTCAAGCATATGAGTATCAAACTGTACCTTCTGAGCATCAGTACAATTCATCACCTGAAAGATCTTCTTAATCTCCTTTAGCTACTATTATGCTTTGTTAGGTTCATGAGCTCCTTCAAAGATCGGTTAATTTTTCCTCTAGAACTTCCCCAACGCACCAAAATTCATCATCCTCATTCCAGTTACCAGCATTGGCGTGCGACTGTTGCCTAATCGCATCGCCCAACAACGTCAACGCCTCAGCAATGGCATCATCATTCCTTTCGGCAACCATTGTCCTAAGATTCCAAAACAACCAACAACACTTATCAAACAAATAGTACCAATTTTTTCATATACACAAATCGAATACAACATGAAATAAACATATTAATAAACTTGCCCAATTTGGCCAATCTGCGAATAGGTTTTGTCCATGCATGAAAATGCCTTCCAATTCATGTTCTAGTACTCATTTTTCACCAGATAAACATATTGTAGCATGTATTTATCATATAGGACCTATTTGCATCATAAAAATAAGATTTCCAAAATCTTAATTTCAAATCCCTAAGTCAAATTAAGTGAATCAAAAACCTAGAAATAAAAATACTCAATCCTAATTCATACTACTACCCGTCTCATAATCATATATACTCTCATAATAACATAGATTCCCATCCTTACCTTGGTTGTAAAATATGTGGTTCTTCCTTTACTTTTTCTCTTTTATCCTCTTTTCCTCTTTTCTTCTCTTCTTACAATTATAACTCTAGTTCTGTACTTCCTCTTCCTATTACTCTATTTCACAACTGAGCCTAACTCACTTTATCATTCTATTATGACATAAAATCGAAAGCTAATTAATTACTATTCTCACTTATAAACTCAATTATTCAAATAACACATATATTCAAGGATTGATTATTAACTGCTATTCTTTACTTTCTCTTTAATCAAGATTACAAGTGCACACGAATAACAAATAACCCTCGCACGCTAAATTAGGATTTGCAGTATGCAATGATGAGAGACTAGTATATATTTATAATAAACCTAACATACTAAACTAATGAAATTTTTACAAATACCCATTACAAGCGAACTTAAAGAATTAGACATCAACAACAACATACAATACTTCGACACCAACATCTGAGCTATCTTCGACTGCATGCTACAACTAAATTGAATTGTCGAACCAAGAAGCTCCTCTATGACTATCTAGAGTTCGATCCAATTCTCATAGATCTAAAATCAGATCTTCAGAGAAATTAATTTTTACGTTAATATTTTGTATAAACGATGTAATATTCTAAGTAAATAATGTAGTTTATAAACAAATTAATTTATTAATATTATGTGTAAACAATATAACAAGTTTAAAAAAAATTACCGTACCCCTCAATTTTATTGATAAACTGAAAGGTATAATGTGTTAGTTCTGAAATTACTGATGAGCGATAACTTAACCCCTCGATGTTTTATTAACCGAGTGAAGTGGTAGCTTTTCGTCACGTCCTTCATTACTACGCTTCAGTAGTCAAAGTTAAATGAAAGTTAAATGCATTTCATGTTCGAAATTAAATATATTTTTTACAGTAATGTTGATACCATGTCTTTTGTTTGGCATTATTCTTTTCCACCACATATCCATTTTTTTGATATGCATGAATTTTAAATAAAATTCTACCAAATTATATGAATTATTCTATGAGTTATTCAGAAAAAACATTTTGATGGGTGAAAAGTTTTTCATTTCCACATTTAAAAAAATATACAAATCTTTTAAAGATAAAAGTTAGATACAATTTTTTAGGTAATATTTTTATTATTTTTTATTAAAAATATGATATGTGTATAATTTATTTTTATTTTTTATTAAAAATATTTAAGTACACCTGTCATATTTTTATTAGAAAATAGTAAAAATCACACCTAAAGAATTGTATGTAAGTTTTCTCCATCTTTTAATTGCCTCGCTAGACTTGAACTACTCTAATTTTTTTGTATTTTATAAAAGTGGACTTTCACCCAACTTTTAATT
Source organism: Vicia sativa (assembly GCA_021764765.1). Classification (NCBI taxonomy): domain Eukaryota; kingdom Viridiplantae; phylum Streptophyta; class Magnoliopsida; order Fabales; family Fabaceae; genus Vicia; species Vicia sativa. The sequence goes on from CM038796.1 coordinate 16,429,425, forward strand.
GCCTCGCTAGACTTGAGCTACTCTAATTTTTTTGTATTTTATAAAAGTGGACTTTCACCCAACTTTTAATTGCCTCGCTAGACTTGAGCTACTCTAATTTTTTTATATTTTATAAAAGTGGACTTTCACCCAACTTTTAATTGCCTCGCTAGACTTGAGCTACTCTAATTTTTTTTTGTATTTTATAAAAATGGACTTTCACCCAATTTTTAATTGCCTCGCTAGACTTGAGCTACTCTAATTTTTTTTGTATTTTATAAAAGTGGACTTTCACCCAACTAAAATGGTAGTCTCAAAATGATTGTATTAAAATGGCATTGACTTTTATAGACATGTTGTACACTTGAAAAAAAATAAAAATAATCTCATGAATATATATGTATATAAAGGTTCACGGTTCCAGTTGGAATAGCTAAATATTTACAAGATGATGAAAATGGGGGTTGACTTTGTTCACATTATGTTGTTATTAATAGTTTTTCCTTTAATTTGTGTTAATAGTGAGCACTTTGTGTTGATTCATGGTGGAAGTCATGGTGCATGGTGTTGGTATAAGGTTGCGACAATGCTTAAATCAGCTGGTCATAATGTTACAACTGTTGAATTGGCTGCTTCTGGTATCAATCCAATACAGGTTCAAGAGATTCATTCAATTTCAACATATTATGAACCTTTGATCACTTTTATGGAATCTCTTCCACCAAATGAGAAAGTGATTCTAGTTGGTCACAGCCTTGGTGGAGTATCTACATCTGTTGCTATGGAAAAGTTTCCACACAAAATTTCTGTTGCAGTTTTTGTTACTGCTTTTGTGCTCAGTCAAAATCTCACATACCCTACTATTCTTCAAGAGGTACTCTACAAAATTTACATTTTGTGTTACATAAAGTAAACTTGAATTACAATTGGAGTAATTTTTAGTGACTATCTTGCAGCAAGCTAGGAGGAATATTTCTTCAATGGACACACAAAATTTCTTTTTTGATGGACCCAACAAACCTGCTACTGCCAGATTGATTGGACCTAAATTTATGGCATCAAGGATGTATCAGTTATCACCACCTGAGGTATATATAAATATTTTTAGATGAATTTTTGTTTAAATTTATTTTTTATATTTTAATAATGAAATAAATTTTGCATTTTAATGAAGTTAACTCCAAGATAAAATTTGTAGGATTTGACCCTTGCATTGTCCTTGGTGAGACCTGTACCAATTTATAAAGATGTTGAATTATTGACAAAGGAAACAGCAGTTAGTAACCAGAACAATGGGAAGGTACCTAAAATATTTATTATCAGCAAAAGTGACAATTTAATAACGGAAGATCTGCAAAAGTTGATGATTGAGAGAAGTGGTCCATTTGCTGAGGTGAAAGTGATTAAGAATTCTGATCACATGGTCATGTTTTCCAAACCAGAAGAGCTTACTTCTATCCTTCTAAAGATTGCAAATACTAATATTTAATTGTAATGGTGTATGGTATTCGTGTCTACCATGTCCTAAACAATTATATGTATGGGTTGGAATTATATTTCTATTTTAAATTATTGTTGTGAATTTCATTGAATACGAATAAGTGAATTTCTTAATCCACCCATGGATTATGGGGTGGGCGCACCCTATGAAAAACTCAAAATATCTTTATAAAATTAAAAATTTATTTCCGGTACGTATTATTTTCTGTAATTTTTGAGTGGAACCGGAAATTTATTTCTGGTGTACTATCGAAAATAAACTTCCGGTTCTGAGCATGACAGTATGCATCAATAATTAACTATAAGCAATAGATTTAGATCTTATATTTGTGATTCAAATTAAAATCATGCAATATTTAAATCGAATTTGCACCCAAAAATATTATCCAAAATAAATTTTATAATAATAGTATTCATAATACATATCCAGTACAATAGGAAATAAAAAAAAACAAAGTCAAAATACAATCAAAATGAACTACTGCGTATGACGGAGCCGTCATGTCACCCTCGAGGCGTTCCTCCACTGCCTCTTGTAGTCTAGGGCACCCTGAGCCTCTTCCATGATTACCTCCAAATCGCCTCTGACATCGGACTCGTCAGGAAACAGTCCTTTGTCGATGTCATCCCTAGCAAGCTCCATGGTACGGCGGCACCTAGGCAGCACGTCCTGGGCATGATCCCTCGTCGCCTGCTCCTCCTCCAGGATCTCTTGATGAGCCGACCTGGGCGGGTCCCCTGGAGCCTCCCGTATCAAGTATGGATGGGAAATCCTAAAGAACCACAACATGTAATCGTATGCGTAACTCGAGTCGTTTGGAGCCACGGTATTCCTGGCCTCCTCAGGGACGAGATGACTCTCAAGATCAGCAAAAATCTCATCCATCTCCCTTCTCTTCACTGTTGGAGGAGCAGATAAAGCAGGATGCCGCGAAATCATCTAAGTATACTCGAGCGCATCACCTTTGAGCATATAGGCGGATCTTAAGTACCACAAGCCAACCAACATAAATAGAAACCTCATCAAAAACGATCGTCTCGCGGTGATCGGCGTAGGCACTGAAGTGGATGTCCTCATGCACAATCCGGTCTAGGTAAACCCGATACACAAGTGTCGTTTGGTTGCCTCTGAGCGGCTCATACACACATACACGAGACATCTGCTCGGTATAACCATCAGCAAATGTCCATCCTAAAATCTGTGGGAAGTGTTGTAGGATCCATCCCTGAAATATCAAAATTATATCAGTTAGTTTCAAAATAAAAATAATTAAAAAAGAAGCTAAGAGAAATTTTTTATACCGTCAAAAGAGTCACACTGCCGGTGATATGCCTCGTCTTCCACCTATCCGCCTCTGTCAACTTGGTATACAAGTAAACCAAGCAAGCATCCCCCCAGTTCCACCCACTGACCTGCTCTAAATCAACAAAGAATCTGACGTACATGACATCAGTGTAGGTGGCATTGGTGTCCACAAACATCTAGGTCTTAACAAGATACAAGAGGTATGCTCTCATCGCATTCCTCTTGTGAAGTTTAACCTGCTCGAGATCACCATCAACAGCAGTAGCACGTGCAACCTCATCATCAAAAACAGTCTTCAGCCAGCTATAGTGGCTGCCATGTGTCTTGTCTACCTCCTGCAGGGCCTCCTCCACGGTAATCCTCAGCCTCTCAAACAACATCTCAATCGCCTCGTCCTTCTCCAACTTCTCATGATCCAGAAACCGCCCTCCGACCGGCAGGTGAAGCAGACAAACGACGTCATTGAGTGTGATCGTCATCTCCCCGTGTGGTAGATGAAACGAAGACGTCTCCTCGTGCCAAGTCTCTACAAAAGCGTTGGTCATCCCCCGTTGACCGCGCTATATCCACAGAGGGTCAAGTCTCTCAAGCTTATAGTCAGCAACAGATCATCAAACCATGGCTCGACAGGGAGAGTTAGCTTGCTAATCTTCCTCCCATGGTTGATGACCTTTAGTGTATCCCGATCCTGCAAGAAAAAACATACTGTTAGAATTCATAATATTATTCATAACATAACATAATTAATAAATGAAACATAAATGTAAATTCCGTACCTCTCCATCCCATAAACGTCTAGCGACATACATGGGTGGGATAATCTGTGACACGGTAAGTCAGTCCCCTCCAAGACACGAGACCTCTTGTACCGTGCCGCACATTGGCTCGGTATTGGTACACGATGTCTTTGGGGTGTAGGAGGTGTATGATCAGGTCTCACCTCAGATGGCCTAGGCCCTGGCTGTGTATGAGATGTAGATCCAGTCTCATAAATCTGTGGTGGTGAGGATGGTGACGATGTGCGTCTACGGTATGATAGGCGAGGAGGATGGAGACTCCGTGCTACGGGAGGAAGTAGAAGATGCATGTCGAAGGAGCGGTGTGCCTTAGACATATCCTATCTGGATGTCGATGGAGCTTGCGTGGCCTGAGTCCTCGGAGGCCGTGTGGCCTGACTCCTCTCTCTCTCTGCAAGGAAGTATGCTGTGTAACTCGATCATGCCTCAGACGATCTTCTCAGTCAGGCATATCTCCTGTAGAAAAAAGACAGAAACGTTAGCATACGACGCGACTCACAGAGGGAACAATGGAAAAAATTATGCAGACAGATACCAGAAATTTATTTCCGGTTTTGTTCATCCCCTGAAACCGAAAATAAATTTTCGGTTACCTCTACAAAACAGAACAGTGGCACCAACCAACCCAAACTCCCAAATGCCTCAAAATAAACGGATTGATCGTCAAAAAGAGTTTACAAATAGTATTATAATGACTCCTAATGATGTAAACTACCAAAAACAACACATTTCAAGCCCTATTTCACTAGCATGAATCGATTTTATATAAACTCTAAAAATGTGTAAATCACTTTCTTGATTGATTGAGAGTTGTTTGTTGCTTGATTGACTGAGCCTTGGTTGTTGCTTGATGGTTTGTGTTGGTTGTTTGAGAGAAAAATTGATATTGGTGAGAAGGGTTTTGAGATGGTTTAGAGAATTTTTTTGAAAGTTTGCTGTTATGGGGAGGGGAAAGGTTCTGGCGCGATATAAGTTCACCAATATACCAAAAATTTATTTGCGGTAGCATACCGTAAGTAAATCTCTGATTTGCACTCAAATTGTATTTCATTAAATATGATGCTAAATTTAATTTCCGATATATCAAAGGCAAAAATAAAATTTTGTAAGGGTGACTAAGAAGAACATGAGATGAATTAAGAAATTCACTAAGAATAATTAGAGAGTCCTCTTGTTTGTTACTTCATTATTAAATTGGGATAAACTATGTCGATTAATCAATACCATGATGTTATATTAGATACTATAATTTTATTTAATTCATTAATCTCAAATATTTTTTTTAATGTTTTCTTAAAGTTTTATTTTTTTTAAAATTTGCCTCTATTTTTATTTATTTGACCATCTTTTGTCTAATTTATTTTTCTTACCTCAAAATTAAATTGTCTTCTTTCTAAATGCTCAAACCATACATTTAAGTTTAATTTTTTCTTGTAAAAAGAAAAGTTTAGTTTTTATCTATTAATTTGAGCAGTACTTGAGAAATACATAAAACACTTGAGGCCCTCTTCCATTTCAACCACTCAACTTAAATTTATGAATAGTTTGCATTTCCTTTTATTTCTTTGTTGTTTTATACCATAGACTTAATATATTTAAACCACATAATTTATAATAAGACATGATTCCAACTTCCATCTATAAACTAGACACACTACTCCTCTTGCTAAACTTTAATTCCGTATATTCTTTATTGCTTACGTTTAGACAAAAGTCATATGCTTCTAAGACTCATATTTAAATCTCTATTTTCTCACTTATATATTTCTCCAATCTTCAATTAGGACTATATCATTTAAAAAAATTTATATATTTTGGTGCCAACTCTTAAAAATTATATTTTAATAAGTACATCTAAAACTAAAGTAACACTACATTAAAAATAAGTTTTGGCAGCATCTCTACGAAAGCGCTTTTAAGAGAAAGCGCTTTCATAGGCCTTAAAATAATTTCGCTTAAAAAAAGCGCTTTCATAGGATACCCTAAGAAAGCGCTTTTCAAAAAGCGTTGCTAAAGGCCTTAGAAAGATCTCATCTAAGAAGGCGCTTTTAAAAAGCGCTGCTAAAGGTTAACCTTAGAAAGTGCTTTTCAAAAGCGCTCTTATAGTTGGCCTTAAGAAAGCGCTTTTAAAAGCGCTGCTATAGGCCTATGATACGAAAGCAAGGAAAAAGCGCTCTTATATCTGGGCTTTAGAAAGCGCTTTTAAAAATGCTTTCATAGATAATTTTATAACTAAAATTAATAAACCCTAAAATACTCACTCATTCTTTCATTCTCAGAAAATCATCGTTTCCCTGTTCATCTTCTTCTCTCCTTCTACGTGCTACCTCCATTCTTGCTGTCTCTCCGTCCCAGAACTCCATCCGTTCCACCTCTGTCTGATCTCCACCCGTTCCACGTCCGTCTCGTCCTCAGCCTCTCACGGCCGTCTCGTTCTCAGCCTCTCACGGCCGGAAACTCGCCGTATTTCGCTTCTCTCCGTCCCAGAACTCACCTTCCCACTGCCTCTACTCGTCTCCACATTCTTCAAGGTACTTTCATTTTTGTTGTTATTGTTTAAGTCGAAGTTTGTTTATGGTTTGTTTGTGTCAAGTTGGAAGGAGATTTTGGTTGATAGTATTATACAATGTTATTTGAGTATGTTTTGATTGGAAGTTTGTATTGAACTCATGGAGTTGTTTGTTAATTTAAATCCAATTGAAGCTTTGTTGGTGTTGAGTTATTCAAACATGTTTGAATTGGTATTTTGAGGCATATCTGTTCATGTGTGTTGCTGTCCGGATATTGCAAAGAAGTTAGAAACCTGGTTAAATTTTTGTTTTTGTGATTTTAGAAGTTAACTTGTATTTATCATAAAATTTTAGTTCAATTTGAATTATTACTTTTTTTTAATATAACATGCATAGCATACAACTGACATTTGAGTTTGTACAATATTGTTGCTAGGAATTTCATCAATGATTGAGAGGCATATTTGTGCCATATTACATCGTGCCATATGATTGAGAGGCATGCCATAAAACGTTAGGGCAAAACAATGGAAAGATAAAAGGTCTAAGTAACAATTTTTTTGTGTAAGCATATTTAAAAGCTTAATTTAATATAACTCAATGTATTTGTAATGTGTTAAGAAACTTTACATTATATAAGTTTTTGAATTGTTTTATATGTTATAATTTATCATTGATGTTATTTTATATGTACATCGGTCGTTCCCTGTGTTTCCGTGAGTCTGACTTCTCGACGTTGCTGTTTGATAAATCCGAGGTAAATTTCTTCCTCAAATTACTGGTATTGTGATGAATTTGTCTTAAATTACGTGAATATGTTGCATTTTCTTGATACAGATCCATTCCGTGTATACTTTGCGTTTTGACAGAAACACAATATACTGTTTGTGCCCTAATTTGTTGTTTTTGTTTAGCTTAATTAGTAAAACCATGGATAAGACATGAATGTATTCCAATCGATTATTAAAAGAGTACGAGAATGGGGTATCAAAATTTGTTAAGTTTGCTATTGTGCACGCCAAAGACCCCAGTCGAATGACATGTCCTTGTTTATATTGCTGCTATGGGAACCGGGTTAACGCGGTTCACTTGGCATCACATTTAATACGGTATGGAATTGATAGAAGTTATACATGTTGGAATATGCTGGTGATAAAAGTAACGGGAATGTTGAATCGGGGGATAAGAGGACCTATGCTTCAAACGACAATTGCACAGATACATCCGATTATGATCGAGTCGAAGAGATTGCAAAAGCGCTTGAAGAAGATCTTAATGATTGTCCCAAAATGTTTGAGAGGTTGGTAAGCGATGCAAAGAAACCGTTGTATAATGGTTGTACAAAATTCACAAGATTGTCTGTGGTATTAAAGTTGTACAACTTAAAGGAGGGAAATAGATGGTCGGATAAAAGTTTCACAGAGTTATTAGCCCTTATGAAAGATATGCTATCTCTATAAATTGGGCTGACTTACCTCATTTTTCACACACTTCTTTTTCTTTCTGCTTTACTATTACTCTGCCAAATTTTCTCAGTACTATTTCTTTGAGTTTTATTTACCGATTTCGATTTAGTTTATTTATTTCCGTTTCTATTTTTATTTTTCTCGTAGCAATTTCCACACTGGAGATTGTTGCGAAATTGTGCTAATTCCAACCTTACGTTAGAATCGTGCTTTCATATTCTTTCTCGCTTTTACTTTTCGGAGCTATAAAGGAAGATCTCACCGACCTGTGGGAGACACCTGACGCTAAGCCAAATATTGCACAATTTTATTTTCAGGTTTAATTTAATTGTTTTAATTTATTATTGCCAAAAATTGTCTCATATGCTTGGGTTTAATTTGTCTGATGTTATTTATTTCTGTTTCACTATTATTGAATTTTATAACATGCTAGGCTAAATTTATTTATTGGTATGTAAGGTCATATAGCCGACGGGGTTTAGCAACGCCATTTGATCCGATCCTTTTAAAAGAATGATTTTATGGTTTCAATTACTAGATTTAAACATCAAATATTTTATTACGAGAGTAAAATACAAATAGAATTTAGGATCAATAAAAACGAGAGTTTGAGATAATAGCTGGACAATATTAATTGTGCATTAACTTAAAATACAGCGAGAGCGGTTTTAAGTTAATTAGGTCTTATTTATTTTCAAAAAATATTTTTAAACTTTAAATGATACAGCGAGAGCGCTCACTTAGGTTTGATTATAGGATCTGAATCAATAAACACGATAGTGTGAGAAGAGGGTTTTCAAACATATATTTTCTACTGAAGACTGTTTTGATAATTCGATTGAGTCAATGAGTTGCTATATCCCTAAAGTCTGACTATTACATATCGATATTCCCCCTTGAATCTAAACTAGACTTTATTCAGTTAGGTTCCCTAAAACCCAAAATCAATTACCTTGTTAGCCTTAGATTTACGTAGTAACCTAAGATAGCGATAGTTCGACATTTAATCCCTTGAGATTTGATAATCTTTAAAGCTACACACAATAGGACTGTATACTCCGGTCTAGATTCTTTAAGACAAACAAAGTTGCGATCAACACGCATAAGTTTTGTTAGAAGTCAGTTCGACCACTGTGTTTACTTCAGATTTCGTCCTGATAATTCATTTGTTATTTTGTTGCTTTATGTTGATGATATTTTCATAGCAAACAACAATGTTGAAGAGGTAATGAGGGTGAAGGCTGAACTGAATAAGGATTTCAAAATGAAGGATCTGGGAGCAGCTTCCAGGATTCTTGGGATTGACATTCGATGAGATAGAAAGAAATCAAAATTATGCTTATATCAAGAGGCATATTTACGGAAGATTCTCGAAAAGTTTGGTATGTCGAATTCAAAGCATGTTGTGACTCCAACAAACCCTCAATTCAAGTTGAGTATTGATCAATGTCTCAGTATTGAGGTCGAAAGAGCTTATATGAATAGCATCCCATATGCTAATGTAGTAGGTTCTTTGATGTATGCTATGATTTCTACTAGACCCGATATATCATATGCAATAAGTCTTGTAAGCAGGTACATGGCGAATCCTGGAAAGGCTCACTAACAAGCATTGAAGTGGATTCTAAGGTACATAAATGGGTCTGTAAATAGAGTCTTAATTTATGGTGGAGCCTTGGGTGAAGATAGTAAACCAGTAATTGAAGGATATATCGACTCTGATTATGCAGGTTGTATGGATTCCAGAAAATCTATTTCTGAATATGTTTTCACTTTGTTTGGTACAACAATTAGTTGGAAAGCAACACATCAGAAGGTTGTTGCATTATCAACCGCTGAAGCAGAATATATTGCTTTAACTGAAGTTGTGAAAGAAGCATTATGGCTTGAAGGTTTTGCTAAGGCGCTGAAAAATTCAAGGTGAAGTTATCACTATTAAATGTGATAGTCAAAATGCAATACACCTATCGAAGAATTCATCTTATCATGAGCGAATCAAGCACATTGATGTGAGGTTAAATTTTGTCAGAGGAGTAATCGAGCGTGGAGAAGTCCAAGTGCTGAAGGTTTCGAAAGACCACAATAATGCTGATATGATCACCAAGACATTGCCAAGTTGCAAGTTTTTCCACTATATGTAGTTGATAAAGCTGCATGAAGAAAACTAGTTTGTTATTTCATAATAGAGTTTGTTCCAAGGTGGAGATTTGTGAGATATTGGATCGAACTCTATTGGATCAACGGGTAGCTTTTGGTTCGACGGTGCGACAGAGTTTAACATGCAGTAGAAAGTTGTTCACATGCTGTTCTCGAAGTGTTACAAGTTGAATTCGAAGTGTGTTCTAGCTTGTAGTGTCAAAGGATGCTAGGAATGTTAGTATCGAATTGGACATGTTTGTTATGTCCAATTGTTTAAGTTAGCTTGTACCCTATGTTAGTTTGTAATGAGTATTTGTGATAAAAGCCCATTAATTTAGTATGTTAGGTTTATTATAAATAGCATACTAGTCTCTCATCATTGCATACTACAAATCCTAATTTACGGTTAGAGGGTTATTTGTTATTCTTGTATACTTGTAATCTTTATTTAAAGATAAAGGAAAAAATATCAGTTAATAACCAATCTTTTGTGTTCTTCGTGCTCCTCATATATTCTACCCTTATTTGTTTCTTATCATTAAGAAACGAATTTATATTTTGTTCCAAGACATCCAATTCACAACAACCATCATGTCATTAAAATGTATTTTTAAGACAACATAACATATTTATGGACTTTTATTAATGCCAATTAAAACTCTATATTTTAATAGATTAAAATTATTTATTTATACTTTATAATACTTTATAAACTTACTTTTGTTCATAAATATGTTATAGTATTTATTATTTATTTATTTAAGTAATAGATATTTCATACTTAAAAGCAATTTTTATATTTTGAATATATAATTAAATAAATATGTAAATTATTATTGTAAAATAATTATATATACATTCAAATACGTCTCACAATATAAATGTTTGATTTTTTTGAAATATTATAACAAAGTTATAATATATTGCGAAATAATTTAATAAACATAAAATTAGTTTTACATAAAAAATATATATGTAAAATATATATTTAATATTTTATATATGAGAGAAGGGACGATGCACTGACGGTGTAAAATAATTTTGTTTACACTGTTAACCAATGACAATCATGTAAAACGCCAAATCATCTTACAAATTTTAAAATATTTTATGATTTGACATTTCAAAATATTTTGATTGGATGTCAATGTAACATCTATTTACACTGACAATACTCTACCCTTAAATTCTTTATGTATATATTTTTTGCTCCCAAATCCTAAATTTTCTGACTCCGTCCCTGATCTTAAGTACTAACTCACCTATTATATTTTAAGTGATTTTATTTTAGCTATTTTTTAAAAAGTGCTTTTTAATTAAGTTGTATTTCACTTATGTGTTTTTTCACTTAGACTCTATTTGGTAAAAGTAGCGGCTGGGTGATAAGCTAGCTATAGCTTATAGCTTATGATTGATGACTGATGGCTGATAGCTGATGACTGATAGCTGATGGCTGATGTCTGATAGCTGATGGCTGATGACTTATGGCTAATAAGCTAATTGAAGTGTTTGATAAAATTAACGGTTCAATTAGTTGATAAATTAAAATGACATAAAAGACATTTAATATATAATGAATTTTATTTTAAATTCAAATAAATTATATAGGGTAGTAATGAATTTTAGATAAAATAATAAGGGTAAGAAAGGAAGAAAAACGATAACCTATAAGCTAAAATACTATTTAAAATAGTGTCTGGAAAATAAGCTATAAGCTAGTAAAATAAGCTAGTAAAATAAGCTATAAGCTCATAATGAAAAGACTGTTACCAAATAGATTTTTTATTGCCATATGAACTTATAAAATATAACTATAAGCTCAAAAAGTGTTTTGCCAAACATAACCTTAATTTTCCAAAATTCAACTACTCGTTGCTCTAGATTTACAATGATAGAATATAATTTGATATTAAACCATTAGTCATTGAGTTTCAATAATTTTTTACTATTTTACATAGACGTGTACACCTGCAGTGTGTCAAGAAGCAATTATGCTCTTTCACAATGGATATACCAACTTATTTCACATCCTTCTACCACAAGGCCGGAGTTCTTTCTTCCATCAGTTGGCACTGTGATATCTCCGTGCCTACAAGAAAGCAACTTAGACCAATACAATCGTGTTCATCCCAAATTCTCCCGTTCCACTTATTTAATAGTGCAAGATTAAATATTTGACAATGGTTCACTCTAAAGCCCTTTTCTTTCTTGGCCTTATTTACATTGCACAAAAATTTATTTTTATGGAAGATCATTTATTTTAATTCATATTATTCTTTATCCTTATAGATTAAATATTTAGTGTGATTGAACTTTTTTCAATTTTATGACACTATCATAAACATTAAATATATAGTTAGCTAATATTAGATGAGAATCATAAATAAGGAAGAAAATTATCAAAAGACCTGTCTTTATAATTAATGTATGTCATGACTATTGTAAGAGAAAATTCTACACAATGAAAAGTTGATGCGAAGGGGATACGAAAAATTTGTTCTGACGGTGGGTAGTTTTTATGAAGGTTGGTCTTTGTCTCTATCAGCCTTGAGAAGTGTTAACAAGTCATTTTTCTGAAAACGACCGCAACAAAACGGTATAAATGTTGATATTGATATCATTATTCATCATTTTTTATGTTAAATAAAAAATTGCGGTTAATTAACAATTTGGATGAAGACAATCATTTTTACAATATTTGTACCAATGAAATTGCGAAAACTAACAAGACGACTGCTGTCGTTATTTAAAACCTTATTATTTTTAGGTGTAGAGAAAATATCGCATGATGATATAAATTAACTAATTATTAAAAAAAATTAATAAGATTAATTACATCATTAAGTAAAGTGTTTTTATGTATCACTATGTATGAAAAAGTATTTAAAAGGCCAAAAGTAACAAGATGATGAAAAGAAAGATGCACTTCATTCAGATTCTCTTCTTGTTAACTCTTTCTCCTTTAATTTGTGTTCGTAGTGAGCATTTTGTGCTTGTTCATGGAGCATACCATGGTGCATGGTGTTGGTATAAGGTTGCGACAATGCTTAAATCAGCTGGTCATAATGTTACAACGGTTGAATTGGCTGCTTCTGGTATCAATCCAATACAGGTTCAAGAAATTCGTCGAATTTCACAGTATTATGAACCTTTGATCACTTTTATGGAATCTCTTCCTCCAAATGAAAAGGTGATAATCGTTGGTCATAGTATTGGTGGAGTGTCTACATCTGTAGCTATGGAAAAGTTTCCAGACAAAATTTCAGTTGCAGTTTTTGTTACTGCTTATGTGCTTAGTCAAAATCTCGCATACCCTACTATTCAACAAGAGGTACTCTACAAAACTCACATTTTATTTATCACACTCAAAACTATATTGAATTAGTTAATATCAAGCAGGAAGCTAGAAGGATCACTAATTTAATGGACTCAAAGTTTTTCTTTTTCGATGGACCCGACAAACCTGCAACTGCTAGATTGACTGGACCAAAATTCCTGGCATCCCGGCTGTATCAATTATCTCCACCTGAGGTATATATAAACATTTTCAGATGATTTTTAGTAACATTTAGAATTTAAATGTTATCAACAACAAGTGATCTTGCATTTTAATGTAGCTAACTCCAAGTTAAAATGTGTAGGACTTGACCCTTGCATTGTCCCTGGTGAGACCTGATCCACTTTATAATGATGTTGAATTATTGAAGAAGGAAACAGCAGTTACCAATGATAGAAATGGAAGGGTACCTAAAATTTTTATCATCAATAAAAGTGATAAATTAATAACTGAGGATTTTCAAAAGTGGATAATTGAGAGAAGTGGTCCATTTGCTGAGATGAAAGTGATTGAGGATTCTGATCACATGGTTATGTTCTCTAAACCACAGAAGCTTACTTCTATTCTTCTAAAGATTGCACAGAAATATGGTATTCGTGTCTACCATGTCCCAAACAATTATGTGTAAGGGTTGGGATTATATTTCTATTATCAATTATGGTTGTGAATTCCATTGAATAAGAAGAAAATAGTGTGTCCTATTGTTTACTTCATTCTTTGTTTCAACGTACAAAGTCAAGTTTTGTTCAAGTCTCTGATATCTTCTACGAGGCAATCTATGTGGATAGATATTTTTTACTCGATTTTTCTTTATTTTTTGGCTCTTTGCCAAGAAAGCAGGAGTGGTGCGAGACTCTATAAATTTCTCTCAAACATCTTGATCAATATATGAATACACCTCATATGGAGGTTGTTCTTTATCTTCTCCAAGTTTAAGATAATTATGGGTGAGTTATGTCTTAAAATCCCTCCAACACTCACCACAATATGAAAGTATTTTCTTTTTCATGTGCTTATCATTTGGATTGACAAAGAACACATCATATGTTTATACAATAGAGATGTTATTAGTATTAGACAAAAAATATACTTGTAAAACAAATCACAAAATTCAAAACAAATACCATAATATCGGTCCATATGTCGTCTTCAATCCATCATCAACGTTGTGCCAACTATCTATCAAAATATTCACTTTACTGCTACCTTGTAACACAATGTAACCCATAAAATCCTCAACACGTTCACCATAAGCCTTGTTGATTTCTACATCAACTCTAACTAGGTAGCAAACATCGGTTTCATTGGTTTTTTCACCGTTGTAAACATCGTGGCACCTCTAGATTTTCTTGTACGTTTAGTATTAACAGAGGTTACAACAGATGTTTATGAGAGGTGCTTGTCGAATTGATCATCATTTTTAACAGACTAATGTGAGTCAAACAATAACATTTTAGTAAAAACAAATAGAAAGTCATATAAACAAAATAACAACAGACAAACTAACGTAGAAACCTTAAACAAAATGATCAATTGACTATTTTAATGAAAAATAAAGTGATATATAAACCACTTTAGTGAAAAATAAACCTGTTGCAATAAAGATGTTTGATGAATATATGTAATAGTTTTCATGAATATCAGTTTGAAAGTTGTCTAAGTTTTTTTGCGAAACGAGAGTGATGAACTAACGTTTGAGCTTTGATAGATAACTAAAACGTTATAAATTAGATATTAGCCTAAAGTATTTCATAAAGTGTCACGTCGATTTTACATAAATATCGATGTGATACTATTAATTAAAAATAAAAAATATTAAAAAAAAACAATAGCGTCATATTATGGGAAATCATTTAAAGATATATCAAGTCAGTTTTAGTAAAAAATTGAGGGGTTTAAATATATCATATAAAACTATTAAAATAATATTTTCAAAATAGTATTTTGAAATTGTTAATGCAAAATATATTACCTCCCAGTTGAATCATATAGCAGAGGTAAATATTAATTAAAAAAACCAAGCTAAAAATTAAATTTGGAAAGGTGACAAGTGAGAAATATTAATTACACAATTGAAAAAAAACATAAAATGCAACAATTGGGTGTCGAGGCAAGCTCCCTTATAGCTATGTTTCCTCGATTTTAAAATCGAGGGCTAATATTTTTTATTTAAAAAAAATAAAACATCGCGCTCCTAGGACCTATACCCTTTTTTTTATTGTTCGATTTGTAGGCTTTGTCATAAAATGTGTTATTTGTAGTAGCATTGTCATCACGAGCTATACCAAGTTGAATAAAAGCTCTAACATGAGGGACTAAGTATCTCCTCGAGAGACATTGTGTCAAAAACTCACTCCTAATAGGCGCAACCTATGTTAAGCACTTGAGCCTTGGTGACAAGTCTTTCTAGAGAGCTAGTTAGAAGTCCCGCCTGAAAAATGTCCTATTTGAGAGACTTAGTATCTCTTTGGCCGGGTTACGTAAATTCAACATGTGAAGGACTTAGCATCCTTATAACTAATAAAATCTCTTGCTTGAGGGACTCAGTATCTCTTTGGTCGAAATTGTCTCTAAAAATTTATGCCTAATAGGTACGACCTATGTCAAGCCCCAGAGCCTTGGTGACAAGTCTTTCTAAAGTGCTCAATAGAAGTCACGCCTTAAAAATTCTCTGTCTGAGGGAATGAGCGTCTCCTTAGTCGGGTTATGTAAATGCAACCTCTGAAGGACCTAGCATCCTCAGAACTATAAAAGCTCTGGCGTGATGGATTCAATATATCCTTGGGAGAAATTGTGTCTAAAAACTCACGCCTAATAGTTGTAACCTGTGGAAAACCCTGCATCCTTAGTGACGAGTCTTTCAAGAGGACTCAATTGAAGTCTCGCCAAAAAATGCCCCATTTGAGGGAATCAACACCTCGTCAGCCGGGTTTCATAAATGAAACCACTAGAAGAATTAGTGTCCTCCAAAACAATAAAAGTTATCTCCTTAGAGACTAAGTATCTCCTTGGATGAGGTTGTGTCCGAAAATCGTGCTAATAAGCGCGACCTATGTTAAGCCCCAGAGCCTTGGTGACAAGCTTTTCTAGAGGGCTCGATAAAGTCTCGCCTAAAAGATGACCCATTTGAAATACTCAACTCCTCATCAGGTAAGACGCATAATCGTATTAACACCCTTAACTTCTGAGGAACGACAAAAGCCTTGTCAGGAAAACGCCAATCCTTGAAACATTGTAGGTAGCCGAAAGTAAAATTAATTTCATCCTCTGAAAAATGGCTTATGTCAGAGGGACTATGTAGTGTGATATTTTCAAAAATAACCTTTCCTAGGGAAACAACTTGAGACCTCCTTAAGAATGAGTAACAATGTGAGGTCGCCTAAAGGGAGGTACCGCCTCTCCTCCACGTTTTTCTCATCTCTAGGGAGAAGAAACGAGGGATAAATGTGTCTTGGATAATGGGAAAGTCAAGATAGATGTGAAACATTCTCTTCTTTGAAGATGATGTGTTCATCGATCTTAGCTTTGTTTTGATGAAGACAAAAATTTATCGAAGAATAAATTTTTTTGGAATCAAGAATGCATAAGCCTATGGACATTTTCCAAGTAAAGAAAATTGATGTTGATGCTAATATACTCAATTGCAATTCATTATGTATAAACTTTATATGCTAAAACATTAACACTCATATTCATCTCTAAAGTTTTCATAATATCATGCAAAAACATATTTTAAGCAATGGCATAAAAAGTTGTCTGCATGTTTTAAGTCAAGTGTGGTTACCTGATTCAAAAAATATGTTACTATTTGAAATTTTACAATGGTTTGAAATTAAAAATTGTTGCACTTTTTATGTCTGGTATTTGTTTATCTGGCTTAAGAACTCCTATACAGAATTCAAAATTGTGTTTTTTCATGATCTGTTGTCATTCTAAACTATTGCAAACCTTCATGAAAATGTCTCAAACATCAACATTAATTCATAGAGGTTTCTTAGGATGTATTTAATGCAAAATAAATATAAATTACCTCTTTAAAAATATTGAAACTTTGTGCATAACATTCAAATCATTCATAAAAAATTTAAAATATTTTTTGAGCACTTAAGGTTCATATATTATTGAACTGTACATTGAAACAGGAGAACGATTGTCTATTAAAATATTGATTCAAGAATAACTTCATATATTAAAATTTGTTTAATTATTGTAATTGATCACAGTGTGGGGTAACTTAATATATAAAAAAATTGTGATAATCCCTCAAAACAAGGTGTGAAATATTTTGAAATAATTGATCACCAATTATTGAAATATTTTACAAAAATCTAACAATAGTGAAAATCTCTAATGAGGTGTGAGGGGGTTATGTATCTTTGATTGGAAAGTGGAGTTAATATACATCATTGTGTTTTTTTTTTAATTTTTCTGCGTTTAAATTCCACATTTTACTTCACAAGTTCCGCAATATATTTTTCGAAAAATATAAGTGCATAAGAACATCTCTAAAATAACGGAAAAATCTTAAAATCTTATTCAACCCCTCTTAGATTACACTCTCATACTAACATCTGCATCAAAATAGAAGGGACAAACAAGATTGTGCCTTCCACTGATAACACCTCTCCCAGCCAATTCAATTCAAGTTTCCTACTTGTTGAGCATCAATTTCAAACCAAATAATTGAGTTTTTCTAGACATCTGTGTTGTTGGAAATCCATCAAAATCTATGATGAATTTCTCTCAATTTTGATGAACAAGATTGTTATCACCACACAATAACGATGAAATATATGAAAGAAAGGAAATGAAGATAATGATTTTCTGGAGAGTTTCTCTCTATCCACTGTTTACTGTGGAAAATGGTAAACAACCGCTGGTCCTCCCAAAGTCCCAAAACAAAGGGTTACTCGCAAGATGGACCAGTTGATCTTAAGACATGTGCTAAGGTTTTTTGAGATTGTACTAGTTCTTTCGAAATCCTTATCCAAGAAACGGTTTTCTAAGACTAAGGGAACAAATACAATGGCTTTTCACACTATAGTTAGACTCAATTCGACTGACTGGTGACTGGTGACCGACAGAAGGAGTCTAAACGAAACGATTAACAATCTGATTCTTCATAATATGATTTGTACCAACTAACGGTTACTCGTGACCGACAGAAGACTGTGAGTCCTTGACTTCTTCTAAACGAAATACGCGTCGACTGACTCTTTTGTTAACTCGAAGCTTGTTATGAAAAGAGAATCAACATAAACGATAACGCAGAGATATTGTTGAAAAGTGAATAGAATGCAAGTAAATGACTCAAAAGAAATGACTGAAATGTAAAGGTTTTGCATTGAAATAAAAGTGGTGATTCACGTACATCAAGCACTCTTGAACTCTTTGCTTCCTGACACTCGGAATGAACAAAGTTTTTGCAAGTGATTTGATTGTACAAGTGAACACACCGAAATTTACATTGAGATGACTTATTTATAGTATTTATAAAATAGCTGCCTAAAAATAATCTACGGATGATATTTAAAACTTGAAGAAACTGCTTCACAGGATTTCGCCACCTATTTGACGCTTAAACAACACACGAAACTTTTGATAACTGGCCACGACTTTGAATTTTGAATCTTCCCACATCTGACTTCTAAGAGGAAACTACTCCCAACTTCGACGCTTTCTTTTAACAAGAGCAAAATAATGAAATTTTTTTAAGTCCAGAATCCTCTATAGTCGACTAGGCTTAGCTTCGACTACTTCCCTCGCTATTCAACATTTGATCGAATCGACCAAATTCTACGCTTTATCCATCTGGTCGACGTACCTCTTCTTCGACATCCTTGTCTTAGCATTTTTTCTTGGTCATAAATTTCAATCTTCTAAAAAACCTTTATCTTTAAGGATCGACCCTTAGTTCACAAGGACATCTGCATTTAATATGTACCTTTGAATACCTTAAGAAATTTTAGGATAACACCCACAAACTGTAAAAAACTTTATTATTCACTTGCAATAGCAAATACTTTGAATTAAAGAATTGATTACAAAAATAGAGATTATTCACTCTATTTATAATCTTAGGTTAGTTGTTCCCTAAGTCAAAAGTCTAAAATTATAAACGTCCAAAATACCTATTTTGAAACTAAATCAAATCTATCTATTTTAGATATAAATTAAATCTATCTATTTTAGATTTAAATCAAATTTGTGTGTAACAAACTGCTTCCACACTTTGATTTAATTTTTTTTACACTTTGTTTTTTGTCGAGCAAACAACTTCGACACAAGGAATTAAACTTTTAACATTTGTCTCCATAGGCTATCCAGCTCTCACTCTGTCAACGTGTCTTAATCCTCATTAATACTTGCATTATAGGTTTTTGGCCAAACACGAATAGCTTGAATGGACAGAAAATCCATTGATGTTTTCCAACGTACAAAATCATCTTCTATGTCAATATTCCACACCCTAGAGTCTTTAATCCAAGATCCCATTTCTTACTTGCCCTTAATGGAATTGGAGAACCAATTTTGATTTTTGCTTCAAGTTCTCCAAGCCTACAAGAAAACAACTCTGACCTGATAAGGCCGTGCTTATTTCAAATTCTCCAGTTCCAATAGTTTGTTTTAATTGCCATTATTCTTTATCCATACATATTAAATATCTAATGTGATTGAACTTTTCAATTTTATGACATTCATAAATATTAATTAATATATACTTGGCTAAGATTAGATGAGAACCACAAATAAAGAAGAAAATTATCATAAGACCTGTCTTTATAAATAATGAATTTCATAACTATTTTACGAGAAAAGTCTACACAATGAAAAGTTGATGTTAAGGGGATAAGAAAAAGTTGTTCTAATGGTTGATTGTACTAGGAATGTATGGACACAAATAAAAGTCACACGAAGGGGATAAGAAAAAGTTGTTCTGATGGGTAGTTTTTATGAAGTTGCGTCTTTGTCTCTTACAGATTTGAGAAGTGTTCACATGTTATAGAAGGTAGGACCCTGAAAACGGCCGCAACAATACAGTATATATATGCCGATATTAATATTGTTATTCATTTTTTTATGTTAAAGAATAAATTGTGATTAGTTCACACTGCCGCAATCGTAGTAACTATCATAGTTTTAAATTGCGGACTGCATTATAACCTGCAACGACCGCATTATAACACTACAACGGCCGCATTAGCCCGCATGGGCCGCAACAGATAATATATTGCTTGCAAAAAAATATTTCATCTACTTTCCATTCTATTTATAACATAGACTTAACATATATTTTAAAAGGATTAGAGAAATTCTAAGTGAAAACTAATTATTAATGCTGATATATATGAAAAGTTAGACATGAAATAGATGATATATGAAAAATAAAATAAATAATAAAGTATAATATTTTAGGAACATAAAATAAATTCACGCCGCATGACTGCAATTCGCATCGCAGTAGCCACAGTAACCGCAACCGCAATGTCCGCAACTGCAACAGCAATTTAAAACCATCATCACTATTACAACTCTTGTATTGATGGAAATTGCAAAAGTGTGATCTTAAAGCGACCGTGATCGTTAAAACTTTTTTTATTTTATTTTTTGGTTTTAAAGAAACTATCAGTTGAGGGTGATAATGATATAAATGAAGAAATTATTATAAAAAACTTTAATGATTAATTACATCATTAAGTAAAGTGTTTTTCTGAATCACTGTGTATAGAGAACTATTTAAAAGGCCAAAAGTAACAAGATGATGAAAAGAGAGATGAACTTTATTCAGATTCTTTTCTTGTTAACTCTCTCTCCTTTCATTTGTGTTAGTAGTGAGCATTTTGTGCTTGTTCATGGAGCATTCCATGGAGCATGGTGTTGGTATAAGGTTGCAACTACGCTTAAATCAGCCGGTCATAATGTAACAACTGTTGATTTGGCTGCTTCTGGTATCAATCCAATACAGGTTCAAGAGATTAGTCAAATTTCACAGTATTATGAACCTTTGATCACTTTTATGGAATCTCTTCCTCCAAAAGAGAAGGTGATAATCGTTGGTCATAGTATTGGTGGAGTGTCTACCTCTGTTGCTATGGAAAAATTTCCAGATAAAATTTCTGTTGCTGTTTTTGTTACTGCTTATGTGCTTAGTCAAAATCTTACCTACCCTACAATTCTTCAAGAGGTACTCTACAAAACTCATTTTATTTCCCCCCCCTCAAAACTATATCAAATTAGTCACCTATTGTGCAGGAAGCTAGAAGGATCAATTCTATAATAGACTCGAAGTTTCTCTTTTTTCATCGACCCAACAAGCTCGCAGCTTCGAGATTGCCTGGACCGAAACTCCTGGCATCCAGGCTGTATCAATTATCACCACCTGAGGTATATATAAACATTTTCAGATGAATATTAGAACATTTAGATTTTAAATGTTATTAATATCAAGTAATTTTGCATTCTAAATGTGTAGGACTTGACCCTTGCATTGTCCCTGGTGAGACGTGATCCTCTTTATAGTGATGTTGAATTATTGAAGAAGGAAACAGCAGTTACTAATGATAGAAATGGAAGGGTACCGAAAATTTTTATCATCAGTAAAAAGGATAATTTAATAACAGAAGATTTTCAAAGGTGGATAATTGCGAGAAGTGGTCCATTTGCTGAGATAAAAGTGATTAAGGATTCTGATCACATGGTCATGTTCTCCAAACCAGAAGAGCTTACTTCTATCCTTATAAAGATTGCACAGAAATATGGTATTCGTTCCTACCATGTCCCAAACAATTATATGTATATCAATTATGATTGAGAATTCCTTTGAATAAGAAAAAATTAGTGTCCTCTTGGTTTTTACTCTATTCTTTGTTGTCAACTAAGGCAAGTTTTTTTCTTATAAAGTGGGATAAATCAGTCACTAATAGTATCATTCCGTCGGTAAATATGGTGAAAAAATTTGATATCACCTCATATACTTCCGTCGGTAATTAGTGGAAGAATAATAAATACTCCACTAATTGCTAGAGATTCATTCCGTCACAAATATGTGACAACCTATTTACCTCACAAATGAGAAACAACCTATTTCCCTCACAAATGTATAACACTGATTTAGTGACATTTATTATCTGTTAATAATTAGTGAAAATTGCATAATGTATTTGATTATTTAAATTTGCAGCATTATTTAATTCATGATATTAACGTAGATAAATTTATTATGCTAAATAATACACAATAAGAAACTCGTTGAATTATATTTGTGAGTATAACAAATATTTCTCACCAAATCATATAACTAATAGTATTAGAAGTGTGTTCTTGAAACTATATATTACAACTAATGTTATACCAAGTGTTGTTGAAATTAAGAGATTACAATAAAAATAGTACTAGCATTTTTCTTGACACTAAGATATTACAATCAAAAGTTTGTTCTTACTACAAACTTATATTCTATTTCAAGAAGTATATGAAGACAAAGCAAGTCTTCTTCCAATGCACAAATCAACTCCTCACAAGTCTTCAGTAGAATCCAATCATCTAAAACAATCTTCTTTCTCACCCTATACATTCCAATTTATTAATAACAAGCCCAACAATTATGAATAACACAAACTAGAGTACTATTATGAATGACACATTATATGATAACAATAGAGATCAGGAGATCAAAGTTACACAGTCATCTATGAAACATTTTAATATTAACTATGTTAACTCATCTTTATCCTTTCATACCCTAAACTCTTCAATGAACAATGAGATCAAATATTTATTTTCTTTTTTGGTCTTTATCTCTATAACATTCAAAGAACCTACATATCACAGTCCCCTTAAGAAACCCAATATACTTCAATGACAACATACACCATGTATGTAAACAAAACATGTATTGTCAAATGGCACTTATATATATTATTATAACAATAATTTTTTTATCTTGAATATGTAAAACTTGACCTACCTAGGCATGTAAAACCAAAAGAAAAAGTAACCAATAAAATAAGCCACAGTAGTTAATTTATCATGCATGTCTAGTTATTTTCTTTATTATCTTTTTAGTTTTATTCATAGACACTTCTCAACAAATTGTTCCAATCTATAATTTTCCCATGTTATCAAGATATGACAAGTTATTATTAAGCACAAGTGCATATCATTAGGAGAAAAGATGTATTTTTCCCTTAATAAAGGACTGCAATGTGTGATTGACAAAAGAAACTACTAAGAACCTGTTTGGATGTGTGTTAGATTTAACATGACATAGTGGTGGAATTCCAACTCCACAACTGCAAGACCTGAAAATCTTCTTCTAACCTCATAACCACACATAATATCTTTGAAAGAACTTACACATATGTCGATCAGAAAATCTTCTTCTAACCTCATAACAACCAAGTTCACATTTCCCTGCAAGAATTTCCATAATAATATTTGCAAGCTGAGATGTAAGTTATAAAGGATTTATCCTTGATCTCAGCAACTCCCAAGCTCTTACAACCGTATTTGTAGTGTCAGATGACAATGACAGGACTGTCAAATCAAGCTCATTTCCATCCCTTGCCATTGAATAGACTAACAGAAACAAACATTTATGAACATTACTCTCATGATTAGTTCTGCTAAAGGATCTTAGAAGCATTATAACATTATACATTAAATCCACACACCTCGTTCAATTTGACAAGTATATAAAAATAACCAATTTAAAATCATATTAGCATGTTTGAACCTTTTCTCCACACTTATAATTCATATACTAGAAGGCATGAGCAGAAGCTTAACCTAGAACCGGAACCACAAAGGAGGTGATTGACACTTGTATATTTGAAGAATAACGAATATGCATTTGGATCCAGGAAGACAAAGAGAAAGTTAAGCTCCAACGAGAGAATAGGAGAAGGAAGAGAAAGTTTCAATGTTTTTTGGGGATAAGAGGGAGCGAAAAGGGAACACAATAAAAATATAATTTATAAATATCGTAAAATTATATCATCAAAAAATATAATATAATTTTTTATATTATTTACATGCAATAATTTTAGCATAAACAATTAATTTTAATAATTATTTATTTTAAAAATATTTAATATTATTTTGTTTAATTAAAATATAATACATGTTATTATAAAGAAATTTAAATTTTATTTATGTTAAATAAAATAATATGTTAGAGAGGGAATATTTCCCACACAAAAATATCTAATACATTTACGAGGGAATTTGTGACGGAAATATTGGGGCGGAATAATATTCATCTATAATTTTTACTTTTATCGATTTTGTGAGGGATTTTTTGTGACGGAAAATTTCCTTCGCAAATTTCTTCACTAGTTTTTATCTATTTTTTGTGAGGGATTTTTTGTGACGGAAAATTTCTATAAGAAACTTAATTGGAGATGCACTTCCGATTTGGAACCAGAAGTATACATCTGATTATAGTAGCGAGAACTTTGAATTGTGTTGCCACTTGGATATTTTGTATATTACCGAAGTATACTTTTGATTTTTGGCACGATACATGTTGATTAAAACAGCAACCATGTTGATCACCACCATTCTACTCTGAAATTCTGGTATAGCAGTTAGAGATGTCGAATAACATGTCGAGACATCTATTCTGTTATTAACAGCATGAACAAGATATAGACAGTTAAAGTAGTTATTGAAAAGTAAAGTGCACACAAGAATTATTTACCCAATTTAGTCTAACTACCTACTCTGGAGGCTACTAAGCCATGAATGAAGTCCACTATCAGCAGTCTCAATTTAAAGGTAAACTCGCCCATTTACAATTTTTCACTTAATCATTACCCAATGACCCTTCTACCTAAGTCCTTCCTAGATATGAAATATCCTCATCCCACATTCAATCATCACAATGATGTCTAGCAGTCAACACCTCAGCCATTGCATCGACGACCCTTCACCTACAACTCTTCAAACACCGAAAAGTAGAAGACACACTTCCATGATGAGAAGACACACTTCTATGCAGATACTCAGCCATGACTCTAGGCTAAGGAAACATACTTGGAGCTTTTTCTAAGCTTCCTCCAAGAACAATACTCAACTCATTACCTAAAGGCTTCTGCGTGAGAACACGATGACCATCCCGCAAACCGGATGGTTCATCTACAAACACAACCCTTATTATTTTACATGTTGGTTGGCTTAGTTTTCTAGGTTATAATGCTTCTATTTATAACTTATTCCCAACTGGTCTTGGGCTTCTAATAACAGCACATAAGTTGTTACAAATCTGCAAAATACTCTCCTATAAAATAGGTCTTCAATCAAATATTCCTAAAATATCTCCATATTTAGAAAGTCTTCATTTGAACATATTATGACTTGATTCTTTCCAGATCCTTCTTGTGCCACATATGATTGCATAATATTGGTTAATAATATTCTGCATTCAGTTAACTGCTGAGTCAGATTCAATTAACAATCTTTGAGGTCTCAAGCGCGATGTCGAATGGTTCTGCATAAGACATCTTCTTCGACATGTTGTCTAGATGTTGAAATATTTCAACTCAACATGTTCCTTTGTCAAATAGAACTTCCACCTGCTTTCTCTTACAAGTTACAAATTCTATCTAACTAATTGCTACTATATTAGTTTTACCAAACATAATGCCAATTAAAGTAATAAAGAAATAACATACTCTTTCTCCTTCAAACCTCTCAAAAACCCTTTCCATTGCCAATCCATTTTCCACTCTAAATCATCATTTTGGGGTTCATCATATCTGAAATAGCTCAAGAAAGTAAAATTCTAGGTAAACTTTATTACTTTTATCCCTCATTCACTACATTAATCTGTTACTTTTTGAAGAAATAAGGTTACGTCTAAACTGGATGTATACTTCCGTTTTCTGGTTGAACAAAACCGGAAGTCCATTTCCGGTTTTCTCCCTGTATTATTTTTTCCAACAACTTTCATTGTGAAATATTTATAACAACTCTATTTATGTAACATAGGTATGGTGCACCTAGAATAACATTCCTAAACCCGATGTGACTAAAGTTGTTTCGTCGGTCGTAGTACCGCCTCTTGAAATTAAGGCGGTAGATGTTCGTGAACATTTTGAAAATGTTGAAGAATTTGAATTACGGGATGATATGTTGTAGTGGATTCGTTTAGAGGCAACGTACTAAGATTTGGTATTATGATATCAAGGTCCGATAACAGTACAGATAGAAGAAATGCGTTTGTAATTTTGACATTCGAAAGGAGCGGGAAATGCGTAGCTCGCATGAAAAATTTTAAACGCAAGTACACTAGTACAAGAAAATGTGGTTGTCCGTTTCGGTTGCATGGTTATCTCATGACCAACAAGAAGTGGAAATTTAATGTGATTAGTGATGAACATAATCATGATTTAAGTCCAAATTTGGCCGGTCATCCAATAGCTTGGCGGCTCCTTCCGGATGAGATGACTTGTGTTTCCAACATGACTTTGAATTTGGTACCGCCCAAAAAAATTCTTGCAACTTTGAAGCATAAAAGACCCGAGAACACATCAAATATCAAACAAGTGTATAATAAGCACTATCAAACTAAGTTAGCCCTTCGGGAGGATTGAACTGAAATGCAACACCTCTTGAAAGTTCTAGATGAGAATAATTATGTTTGTAAGCACCGATGGGGTGATGATGAAGTAACAGTTAGAGACATTTATTGGACTCATCATGATTCCGTTAAATTGTTCAACACGTTTCCTACTGTGCTCATAATTGATTCGACGTACAAAACCAACAAGTACAACCTCCCGTTGTTGGAAATTGTTGGTGTTACGTCGACTGAGAAGATGTACTCTCTTGGTTTTGTATTTCTAGAGTGAGAAAAAGAGACAACTTTCAATGGACTTTAGAGGTGTGTAGGTCAATGTTGAAGGACCAAGAGGATATGCCGAACGTCATGTTATCGACCGAGATACGACATTAATGAATTCAGTTGCAACCATATTTCTCACTTCTTCCGCATTACTTTGTAGGTATTATATTACTTAAAATGTGAGAAGTCGGGTTAAATCTACGATGGGGTCAAAACAGGTTGTTGGTGAAGATGAAAAGTTGGTCAAGTCAGGTGTTATTGTGGAGAAAATTATGGCTGCATAGAATGTTATAATAAATGCATTTATAAAAGAGTTGTATGATGATGTTGTTTTACAATTCCGAGGTATTTTAATGTTAACTTCATTTTGTTCATGTATTATGATGTGGAAATTTAGTCATTTGTGTAGTTTGACAAAATGCACAATATTTGAATACATGAGCATTTTATATTAGAGTTGCCTTTCTGTTCTGTTTTTGGTTGTTCAATCCCAAACCATTTACCGAAAGTTTACTTCTAATTTTGGTTAAGTTAAAAACCGAAACTCTATTTTCGGTTTTATCACTGACACAAGGATAAGATTTATATGGTCCATGTTTACATCCAACTACTATAAAAATACCTCTCCTCTTATATTTTTTCATACCACAACACAAAAAACTAGATATGCACCTGAAATTGAACATCATATGAGTTGTTGAAGTTGTCCATTTTCCCGGCGCCGCACCTTCTCGTGAATTCCAGATCACTGTGTACACCGCTATTGAAGAGGTGCGTGAAACATTGTAGGAACTTTTACCTTTTGGCGACGGTCGAAAGGTAGAGAAGATCGAGTATCGCTCGCCATCGGTTGACAATGAAGGGAATCTTTAGTTCATAAACTGTGAACTGAAGAACAACGCTGATTTATGGGCTATGTGGTCTACTTATGAAAGTTTTCGGGAGAAAGTTTCAATCGAGCTAGATGTGACTTTATCAAGAAGCATCGATGACATTATGAAGATATTGTAAGGTCCACTTGGATATTGATTTGTAATGTTTGATTTATGTTTAACTACTAAATGTATTTGCTAAGTTTATGTTATGAATTATATGTATGTCTATCAATTATAATCAATGAAGTTTCTGTATTCTATTATGATTAAAACCGGAATTCCAGATCCGGTACATAACTAGAAGTACATTTCTAGTCTGGTGTATATTTTTTCATATGACAGTGTGCACCGGAAGTATACTTCCGATTTTGAGGGGAAATTTAAGAAATTTATGTGGTGCGTAAGAAGGTTATGGGGTGGAATAAGAAATTCTCAAATAAAATAACGCACTTATTTTATTTAACTTTTAATTATAATATAAAATAAACTTTTCTCTTGGTTGATTAACTAATTGATAGGAAATATTGCTCATTTTTTTATTTAATTAACATAGAACTTAACTTTAGCCCCGTGTTTGCTGCCATGTATAAACTTCAAGCAATATTTTATTTTAACACCAGAATGTTAAGTTTCATTTATTTTTGCATTTTTTATAAATTTTTTACACCCTAGTGAGTGAACGAAACATTATTCTTCATTTTTTTCCTCCTAACGAACGAAACACCATTCTTCATATTCTTCAAGTCGAACGATGTAAACAAAGAAGGAAGGAAGTTCAAGTAAGGAATCTCGAACCTCAAAACAACACATTTCTTTAACTATCTCATCACATGTCTAATATGTAAAAATTTCTCCATGGTTGTACCAATAACGTTGTAGGTGTTGTTGTTGTTGTGTTTGAGACTTAGGTATACTGTTGTAATTTTTGTAGTATTTGCAGTTGTTGTATTGAGATTGAACATTTAGTGTTAATGTTGTTTTATTAAGATGCAATATTCATTGTTGTTATTTGTGTATGATTTGTATTTTAATTTCAGAAGCTATATATGAGTATGGATCGTAGCTATATGAAAGAAAATATATTAAGTAAAGTGTGTGAGAATAGAGTGATTTAATATTTTGAATTCGCTAAAAAAATATTCCCGACGATAATGAGGGTTTTTTTTATTGTTCTAGTAAAATATGCTGAAATATGCAAAAATATTTATAAAAATAAATTTAATCATTTAAGTTGTGATGGAATTATTCAAAATTATACAAAATAGGTATGATAAGGGGAAGTGACAAAAAAAATACTTTTGTCACATAAAGTTGATGATGATATGAACGACACCCTATATTATATAATATGTGATATTGGTGTATTTTATGAAATTCCATGTGTATGATACTTTACAAAGTGACATGGAAGAGATGATATTTTCAGGGTGATTTTTTTTTACTATATTGTCAGTTGTGTTAAGACTATTTAATCTTAAGAAATAAAAAGGACTGACGAATATAAGTTTCACTGAATCGCTTAAATTGTTGCAAGAAATTCTTCTAGAAGGTAACATGTTGTTGAACAATAGTTACGAGGCTAAGAAGATATTGCCTTCAATGAGTTTGAACTATGTTAAAATACATGCATATGTCGTAATGATTGAATATTATACAGAAAAAGAGTGTGAAAACTTGAAGGAGTGCTCGAGAAGTGGGGATTCATACTATAAATTAAAGTTTAGTGGTGTCGAAGATGATGGCCATGAAACCAGAATAATTGCACCTTCTAAGGTGATGTGGTACCTACCGATAATTCAAAGGTTCAAGAGACTGTTAGCTAATGTAAATGAAACAAAAAATACTAGATAGCATGTAGATGAGAGAATATGTGATGACAATTTTTCCAATGTAGTTGATTCATTCTACTGGTAGAAAATTCATTCATTGTTTCCAGATGTTTCCCTTGAGCGAAGGAACCTTGCCTTGGACTTGCCACTGAAGAAATAAACTCGTCAGATAATATGATCCCTAACCATACTTCATGGCTTGTTCTTATCATAATTTTTAACTTATCTTTATAGCTGTGCACGAAGCGCAAATATAAGATGTTATCAATGATGATTTTGGGTCCAAAACAATCAAAAATACATAGATAGATGTTTATTTAATTTCATTGATTGAAGATTTAAGAGTTTATTGATGTTTATGATGCATGTAAGATTTATGTCATGTAATTTTGCACAATCAATGAATTTCCCACATATAATAATTTGTCTAGGTACAATGTTATGGGACATAAAGTATGTCCTATATGTGAAGATGATACATGGTTCCACCAACTACAAAATATAGAAAAGATTGTTTACATTAGGCATCAAAAATTTCTAAGAGTCAATCATTCATATCGTAGAGTGTGGAAGGCTTTTAACAGTAGAAGTTTGATATTAATCCAATTAATTGAGGAGCAAGTTTATAAAAACAACAAGACATTAATATTTTAGTTAGAAAGAATCAAAAAGGTCATAGAAGAAAAATATTTAGAAAAAGAGGTCGGTGTTCTTTGATCTTCTATATTAGTCTAGCCTCGATGTAAGACAATATCTTGATGTGATGTGTGTGGAGGAAAAATGCAAGTGATAGTTTGATTGGAACACTTCTTAGCCTTATAGGTAAGGCGAGAGATAGTAATATTTATCGTCTAGATATGATGGTGGTAGATATGTGACAAGATTTGTCTAAAAAAAAAAATAGAAAGTAAAACATATTGATCCCCAATTTGTCACACTCATTCTAAAAAATAAAAAATGCATGATTTAGCGATTGTTTGCAGGGTATAAAAGTTAATCAATGGTCCTCATCAAATATGAAGAAACTTGTGTCAACAAAAGATCTCAAATTTGTCGGTTTAAAATCCCATGTTTACCATGTCTTGATGTAACAACTTCTATCAGTTGGTTTGGAAGGAGGTTGCCAAGTGGTTAGGATTTGTTGATTTTTCTTCTATCAATATCAAAGATAGTTTTTTGAAATGGAGTTTCTTTAGCAAGAGGAAAAGAGTGAAATATGGAAAGGAAGGTTGTTTTTGGTTACCCACTTGTTGGAATCTTTGGATACTGAGTAATGAAATTAATTTTAAGAATTACATGTGAAATGTTTTAGATGTTGTTTTAAATATCAAACATTTGGTTTGGAGATGGTCTTTCATCGGAAAATTACTCATCCTAATTGTAATATTTATGAATTTAGAAAAAATTATTTATATTATTTTTCTTAAATTTCAATTAGATTGTAATCTTTCTTTTCTGAATTTTGTCTCATTCTTTTGTAATCGGAATTAAGAACCCTTAATTTTCTTATCAATATATATTGCTTACAAAAACAAAAACAAAAACAAAAAACAAAAACAAAAAACATCTACCAGTGGCTATCACTGGAATTTTACCAAAAAAAAATGTAAGTTTATATTTATTCTTCAATGTTATATGTACTAAAGTCATTGATCTTTGAAATTTTGATGAGTTGTAATTTAAAAAGGTAAAGTTAGTAATCTAAAGTTAATTATTTTTGAATATATATATATATATATATATATATATATATATATTGTTCTGGACTGCACGAACGCTCGGCGGGCAGTCTAGTATCCTCGGATCCCAAGACCCTCTTCCCGACTCCTGTCATGCAGAATCAGTACTTAGGACGCTTAGGGCCACGCTCGGTGTGTCCCACCTGCCTCACACAACAACTACTTACGAGCCTATTTCCCGGTTTTGACCTAGTCAGCTCTAACCGTTATATTCGCGGACCCACATATCTCGACCCGAATATAGCAATCAATGAGGATCTCTCAATATCTATTATATAAACCCTCATATCTTTGAGGGAAAGGTATCATTTTTCTTACACTTTAAACCCTAAATACTTTCTATCTTCGAACATTGGCTTACTTTAGCATCAGAGTGCCTTGCTGGTACACCATCCCCTTCTCCTCATCAACTTGCTCGGAAGATCATCAACAACCCGACCGTCTCTAATTTTGATCAACAGTTCAGATTATATATATATACATATATGAAAGGAAAATATTAACTCATTTCATTTATAATAATATCCTGAATACCAGATGGACAATCAGTAAAAATATGAAAACTAGCATAAGATGTAGCCGCCCGTGCCAAAACATGAGTCACTTCATTAACTTGTCTTCTAATGAACTTGACATCAGAGTTCGTAAAAAGAGAATTCATAAGTTGATTACATTCTCGGGTAACTGCACCAAATTTCGAATCATTTGGTCTCAAAGTGTTAACTATATCAACCACCTTTTAGCATCCATTTAGAAATCCATGTTATCGAGCCCTATATCGTGCACCAAAGTAATAGCTTCCATAAGACCCATATCTTCTCCTATATCAATCTCTGTAATGGGGAGAGAACCATTCAGGTCTAACAACAATAAATTGACCTTCGAAATGTCTAATACAAGCACTTACTCCTATTTTTCCGAGCGAAAAGGAAGCATCTATATTACATTTGAATCGACCATCCAAAGGTTTAACCCAATTTTTGGTACTTGAGCTGCTAGTAACATCAAAAGAATTAACTCTCACAGCCTTAGCTTCTTTCTAACTTGTCAGAATATGAATAGCTCGATTACAAATATCAACCGGTGAGTCGACAACCTTATTCCAAAGGTGGTTGTTTCTACCTTTCCATATACTCCAAAACATAGTAGCAAACAATTCTTGGCTGTCATGAATAAATTCATTTAAGCAAAATAATATAATACTTGTGAATTCTCCACCATTGAGAGTCAATAATTGTATCTTACCCCATAAACCCACTATTTCCTAGCACTCAATGCTCCTAGTGCATTGGAAGAATACATGATAACTATTCTTTTCTTCTTCCAAACAACCAATACAGAGCGAAGGGAAATCGATACCTTTATCAAACAGGCGCCTTTTGGTGGGAGTACTGTTCCAATAAAGCCTCCAAACTAAATTCTTTACTCTTGGAGGACAATTGGCTTTCCATATAATATTCCAACTGCCATTAACCCTGAGATTCGTAGTATCAATAGCCTCATTTATACAATATTTGTACGCACTAAGGACTGAGAGTATTCCATCCTTCTCATGTTTCCAAATAATCTTATCCTCTTTAAGCACACCAAATAATGAAGTATTTATGATCCTTTGTGCAACAACATCACCCACCAACAGAAAATCAATTCTTGATTCCATTGTTTACCATTTGGCAACATAAGATCCGAAACTTTGAGAGATTCCACTACCTGGTTAGCTGGCCAAGAATTAGTTAGCACTGAACTATCAGAAATCCATTGATGATTCCAAACTAGAATATCGACCCCTGTTCTAATGCTCCATCTAATTCCACCCCGCACCACACATTTTGTACTCCAAGTGCTCCTCCAAACATAACTAGTATTATGTCCAACCCTAGAATCCAAGAAATCACAGTTAGGAAAATACTTAGCTTTATACAAACGGATCACTAATCTGGTAGGCTCCTTCACAAAATTTCAAGCTTGTTTACTAAGCAAGGCATAATTGAACGCACTGATATTCTTGAAACCCTTACCTTCAACCGTTTTTGGCATAGACAACCTATCCCAAGAAAGCCAAGAATTACTTTCCTTACTTTTATTACCCCACCACGGAGAATTCATCATCCTCTTGATGTCATCACAAAATGAGGAAGGAAGTAAGAACAAGCTCATCATCTATGTCAGTATAGATTGAAGAACCGACTTAATAAGAGTCTCCTTACCTGCTTGTGAGAGGCACTTGTTAGAACAAAGTTTGTTTCTAATAATATATATTAAATTTTTGATGATAACAAGCATAAGAAATTTTGTATGAATGAATATGATACTTTGACGTGTACATGTTTCATTTCAGAAGGTGTTCTAACTCTAGCGCAAAAATGGAAAATATCATGCTGACTAGAAGATGATGTTAGAAAGCAGAACTTTTGGAAAACGCACGCTCAAAGCAGAAACACGCTTTAGAAGTTCTGAGCGAGAACTTCTGGATAACACACTCCAAAGAAATATTCTGAAGTAAAGATAAAATACAAATTCTGATAGAAGCTAGCAAAGCGCAACCTCTGATAAAAAGCACCAACAATATGTTCTGAATAGAAGATGTATAACAAGGCTTACAGAAGATGAAGTATTAGAAGTTCTGATGAGAATAGAACTTTTGGTCAAGCAAGCACAGCGCAACTTCTGACAGAAGCAAACACAGCGCAACTTCTGATAGAAGCAAGCACAACAACTTCTGATAGAAGCAAGCACATCGCAACTTCTGATAGAAGTAACTTCTGACAGAAGCAGGCAAGAGTAAACTTCTGATGGAAGCTCCAACAGAAGTTCTGATGAGCAAATATTTAGAAGATCTTTTTAAATATGAACGTTATCTTCAAAAAGACAAAACCTGCCAACACTAACGTAGACCCACTGAGCGAAGAAAAGAAGTACTTAAGTGGTTCAACTTCCAAGAAATATTTAGCAAGCTATTTACATAAAAGGCTAAGCAAGTCACGTGAAGCTAAGCATGTAATAATTATTTTTTTCATTATCCAAGACACGCTACTAGCAACAGACAGATTCTGGAAGCATTATTTAAGGATTCAAATTCAAAGAAGATTTTAACAATTATTCAACAAAAATTCAAAGAGAATTCACGCTGTCTGTACGAACAACTCACAACTTCTAACAACTTGCAAAATCCATTCCAAAAGTAAACTTGCTGCAAGTACAAAGAACTATCTTTTGTAAATTAGTTTTCTATTTATTGAGCTTAATTTTTGTGTAAACTTCACTTAGTGAAGAACAGCTTTTTAGAAGCATTATCGTACACAGTAAGTCAGAATTTAAAATTTTGATTGTTGTTCCTTGAGAAGACCAGTTGGGTCATAATTCTTGAGAGGGCTAGGACTAGTTGAGTCTTAGAGGTGTTAGTCACAACGGTTGGTTGTGCGGTTTGTTCCTTGAGAAGACT
Organism: Vicia sativa; assembly: GCA_021764765.1. Taxonomy (NCBI): domain Eukaryota; kingdom Viridiplantae; phylum Streptophyta; class Magnoliopsida; order Fabales; family Fabaceae; genus Vicia; species Vicia sativa. The sequence goes on from CM038796.1 coordinate 16,464,190, forward strand.
AGTTGGGTCAGAATTCTTGAGAGGGCTAGGACTAGTGAGTCTTAGAGGAAGTTAGTCACACCGGTTGGGTAGTGCACTCTGTAATTGTTGATTATAGTGGATTAAGTCCTCGTTGAGAGAGAGGCGAAATCACCTTGGCGGGTGGACTGGAGTAGTTTGAGTGTCAAACGAACCAGGATAAAAATACTTGAGTATTTTATTTGTTGTTTGGGTAAAAGATCTAAAAAGTAAGAAAAACTTATTCAACCCCCCCTTCTAAGTGGTTTTCCAAGCCTTCAATTGGCATCAGAGCTCTTGGTTCTGGGTGCAAACACTTAACAGTGTCAGATAAAGATCCAGAAGGGAAGAACACAAGATGACAACAAATAACAACAACGCAAAAGCTCCAGTTTGATGGAGAAGATTTTGCATATTGGAAAGATAGATTGGAAAGTTTTATTTCAGGTTATGATCCCGATCTATGGGATATGGTGTTGGATGGTTACAAACATCTGGTAGATGGAGATGGAAAAAAGGTTGAAAGGAAAGCTATGGACAAGGCATAAAAAGCAGAATACAAAATCATCATAAAGCCAGAAATATTCTGTTAAGTGCTATATAAAAAATGGAGTATGAAAAATCACAAATAAAGACACAACACATGACATTTTTGAGTCACTCAGAATGTCACATGAAGGAAACGTTCATGTTAAGGAGACTAAGGCTCTAGCGCTGATCCAGAAATACGAGGCATTTAAGATGGAAGAAGGCGTATCAATTGAGGCTATGTTCTCAAGGTTCCAAACTCTATGCTGTTGGGTCTTAATTTCGTTTATAACACATGAAAACAACCAGAAAGAGATTTCATAGATTAACACAAGCTCTCACTCAGATGAGGATCTCGGAGAGAAAAATTCTTAGTCAGTTGCAATAGTATTGGTACGTCAAAAATGCATATAATATGGTTAAATGATCGTAAACTTGTCAATCGACAAAATCAATATATATATATATATATATATATATATATATATATATATATATATATATATATATATATATATATATATATATATATATATATATATATATATATATATATATATATATATATATATATATATATATATATATATAAGAATCTTTTTATAAAGGTTAAATATTGAAAATGAGACTAGAAAAATAAATTGAAAACATAAAGTTACATAATTTTTTTAAAAGAAACCTATAAAATAATGTTTAATTAGTTGGCAATGTGACATCAAGGATTTTTACTTTAGGATCTACATACGCAATTGAGACATGATACAAGCGTGTTCATTCCAAATTCTCCAGTTCCACTTGTTTAATAGTGCATGATTAAATCTTTCATAATATTTGACTCCTACACAAATAATGCCTGTCTTTATAAATAATGAATGCCATAACTATTTTACTTGAAAAGTCTACACACATAGAAGTTGATGTGAAGGAGATACTAAGATGTTGTTCTGGCGGTTGGTTGTACGGGAAATGTATGGACAAAAAAAAGTTGACTCGAAGGGGGCGGCGGATAGTTTTTATGAATGCGGCTCTTTGAGAAGTGTTGACAAGTTATCGAAGGAAGGAGCGCGATCAAGATCAAAGATTTAAGAAATAGTTTTTATTAGTAAGAATGACTGCGATAAAATGATATAAATGTTTATATTGATAATTTTATTTATTATTTTTATATTAAAATAAATTGTGATTAATTTAGATTATTAATTCGGTCAAAAATATAAAAGAAAATTAATGATTTTATCGCTAGTTTTTAATTTTTTTAAAATCAATAGAGGGCAATAATGATATAAATAAAGAAATTATTTAAAAGATTAATAAGATTAATCATTTCGTTAAGTGTTTTTCTGAATCCCTATATATTGAGATATACTCATTCCGTCTAAAATTATAAGATATTTTGTGCATTTCACACGTATTAAGAAAAATAATCATTATTATATAAAAAAGAGAAATTATGTATGGTTTTACATCATTCTCCTTTATTAATTATAAATAAGAGAAAAATTAAGAAAATTGAAAGAAGAAAGCGAAAGAAATAATAGATGGTATATTGAAAAAATATTATTAATGTTGTATTAAAATTATAAATTGACTTATAATTTATGATAAATTTTTTCTTCAAAACATCTTATAATTTAAGACCAAGGGAATATTTAAAAGACTTAAAGTAGATTTTCAAGAGTGGATAATTGAGACAAGTGGTTCATTTACCGAGATGAAAGTGATTAAAGATTCTACTCACATGGTCATGTTCTCTAAACCTAAGAACCATACTGCCATCCTTCTAAAATTTGCACATAAATATGGTATTCGTGCCTAGGGGTGTGCAAAAAACTCTAACAAAGAATTAGAGGAATCCATCTATTGTTTCAAAAGGTTAGAACAACAAAAGAAATTACTGATTGAAAACCCAAAAAAGAAAAGAGGATGCATTTTAAGATTTAGGTTTGAAATCCACATATCTACCATCGTGATACCGCACATCTTCATAAAATCGTCGAAACTGTCATAGTCGCCACCGTCTTCCTCATTCATATTGATTCGTGAAACCCTTCCTTGATTTCACTTTGAACCATTCTTTTGATTTTTGTTTGCAAGAGAGATGAAAGTGATTTTTAAAAGAATAACCTAGAAGAAGAAAGAGAGAGATGCAACATAAAGATGAAATAGGAAGATGGAAGATGAAACGATTGTAGAGTAATGAGGGAGGAACCGTTTTCTTTATTGGAAGTGAAACAGTTAATAAAAAGGATATGGAAGAATAAAATGAAGAAACTGTCGATGCTTGATTTTGGAAGACGAAAAAACAGCTGTTGATTTTGGAATCGAATAAACAAAATTGGATTTTGGAGAGTTTTTAAACATCGTAAGTTGTAAAAGGAATGGAAGAAGAAAGAGGGAATGTATGTGAGGCATGTGAAAGAGATGGATCGTGGTTTGTGAGAGGGTGGTTTTGGAGATAGAGGTGGAACTATTTTTAAATCAAAGTGCATCGAATTGAATCAGGGATATGAGGTGTATAAATATTAGTTGATTTTATTTGATTTTGAAAATAAAAATTATACCGATTAATTAGGATAGCCACATGGGTGATTAAGGAGTAATTAGAAGGGTAATTAAGGGTTTTAATAGACACTTTATTTTCTTATATGATAGATTATACATATTCTGTTTACTCAGGAGGATTGCCATTTTCACAAAATTTACCCAAATAAATTAAAATTCTTATGATGCAGATGAATACTCCATAACTCAACTTCAACTACTCGAATCTACATCAATCTAAAAAGTCCTGAATTCCAACTCCTAAAAAAGTAATGTATCCAACAAATATACTGTATATGTTTAGTTACATTTATAAATTAGAATTTTTATATAACTAAAAGTTAAGAGTTTATCTTTCACAATCTCTTTTTATTTTGTATAAACTATACAGTTCATCGAATGAGCAACTAGAAATAAAGGAGATTCCAAAAACCGAGTTTCCAAATATGTCACCTCAAAAGAGAATGACTCAAAATAGAACTACAATTCAAAATTTAATGGCAATGACATGGGAGTCAGATGCTTAGGTACACTATATATTTTATTTACTAACTCTTTTGTAAATATAATTCTAAAGTTATTTTACTTACTAATTTTTCAAACTTATAAATATAGGAGGTTTACTTCACAATTTCAGCAACTATAAATGAAATTGATGACACATTTGGATGACATTACATTGGATCTGAAAATGTCTGAAGAAACTTAAACAAGAAGCTCATGACCTAAAATGTCCTTCATGTAAAACACCTTCTAAATACCCAAAACCAAGGTTAGACATTTCAAATCATAAACCATCTCATAAAAAATTTATTGTTTAAATAATATACAAAACATGTAATCATAGGTTCAAGATAATGTTGAAACTGTCCGATGAAACAGCTAAAACGACTTTGACATTGTTTGATCAAGAAGCACAAAAACTACTCAATACAACAACTCAAATGATCTTGCAACAACAACCTAATATGTCTACACTGTCAATACTACAAAACCTTTGTCAACATACACTTTTTTTTGAAATAAAATTGTTTGAACAAAATTTAAAACAAGGGTTCTACACAATATCACGAATTTTTGTACCAACTACTATTCTACAAGAACCATTTTTGAAAACACCTATTAAACATGTAATTTAATTTACACTACAATCACACAAATATACTATCATCTTTATGAATACTAACAACTTTATGAATACTAACAATATACTTATGACATGTAGGAGTCTACGTCACCACCTAGGCTTCTAAATAAAGAATATCATCAAGAAGAAGAACAAGAACAAGAAGAAGAAAAACAAAAAGAAGAACATGGAAGAAAAAATGATGATGACAACATCAATGCTAAACTATACCAGAAAACAGAATTAAAAAGTCGCGTTGCTAAACGGAAGCTAATCATAACATCATCAAATGATGAGACACATGTCACAGAGAATTCAAAAAATAACAATAACAACAATGAACTTCACATACTATCCTCTGACGACGATTCACTTCTCATACACAAATTAAAGACTCCAAAATCCATTCAAGCAAAACAAAGGAAGAAGAAACCCTCATCCAAGGAAAAAAGTACAGGAAAACACAAAAAAATATCCCAAATTTAAATACTTATTTCATGTTTTAACATTTCATTTGATGTCTCACTATGTATTTTTATTATTCATGAATGTATTGCTTTTCAAGTCAAATTCGACTATTTTTTTTATGCTTATCTTATTATATTTATTATATATTTACTATAATAAATAATATCTACTATAAATAAAATCTTATTTTATTTCAACAACTTCTACTTACAGCTCATAAGATTTTTCTTATCACCCGCGCAATGCGTGGGTCCTATTCTAGTTTTTATTTTATTTTTAAGACAAAAAGAGCAGCAAGGCTGCTAACCCAGATTCATTGAGAAAGAAAAAGAGTTACAAGAGACCCAACAAAAAGCGAAATGATAACATAACAAGTGGTGAATTTAAAGCTTGTGATGCAAAGCCTATCTTTAATCACATTTGGTCTAATAAAACCAAGAAGATCGTTCCAAAAATTAATATCAATGAATTGCAAAATAAAATTCGCTAAAAAATCCGCACAAATGTTCCTTCGCGATATATGATTCATGAAGAAATTCATATTTTGAAGCTTATCTTGACAAGAGTTCCACCTATTCTTGATCGACCAAGGCACAATTGAAGGCTTCTTACTATTATAACTGTGGAGTCTAATTCAATACAAAGATTCTTTCGATTATTCATCAATTTCAATTGCTTTGAACACACCACTTATCTCAGCCTTCACAGATGAAACCACGGTGAATTTCTCTGCAAAAGCAGCCATAAATTCTCCTACATTATTCTAAACACCTCCACAAGCTGTGGCAATGTCCGTCCTAGCTCCATCCATATAACATTTCAATCAACCTCTATTGGGGCCACCAAAATAAGTTATGTTTGAGTACTAAAAAAAAATAGTTAATCAAAAAAATTGATTATAAAAACATGTAAATGTTAAATAATGCGATCTCTTAATTAAAATCAATAATTGAAAATATGGCTTACAAAATACATTGAAAATGGATTTGAATAAATATTTTCAAATTAAAAGATATTTAATTAGTTACAAAAATAATTTAAAAACACAAAGTTAATAAATTTAAGTTAGTTAAATAATTTAAAAAGTTAAAGTTAGTAAACAAAATATAATTATTGAATTTTAAACCATATTCCCATATTTCTATTTAAAACATTTAATAAAAAAATAGTCTTCTTTCTCCACTTTATTCTCTATCCTAGTTCAATTTTTTGTTAAAAATTAAATAGTCTTCTCTCTCCATTTTCTTTTGTGTCTAAGTTCAATATTTTCTATTGATAGATAAGGTACATGTTACTAAGTCAATTGTCGATTAATTATGAAGAAAATTGTTCTCATAACGAAAGAGCGAAAAAAGATCTCAAGGAAAAATATAGTGTCTTTTATTCAATTATTTTTTAAATTTTCGTTTTTCTTAACCTCTAGGGTTTAGGCTTGGTCCCCTTCTTTAAATATTTAGTTGTTCATTTTTAAATATATATGTATAATTTTTCTTTTTCATTTTTCATATATTGTAATGTTTACTTTAATTTAGTATACATTCTTTTGAATATATAATTCTTGCTTAAGGATATTTATGAACTTTTTAAATTATATTCTTTTTCATTTTCCCTTCTGTCAAAATGAAACAGTTATTTCTTTTCTTTTCTTTTATTAAATAGTAAGTTATAAAAGAATATTTAATTAGTCAATTAAATAATTTAAATATTAAGTTAGTAAACTAAAATTTGTTAGTTTTAAATAATACAAAAAGATATTTAATTGAAAATATAGGTTAGAAAAACATCTAAATGTTAAATAGTGCAATCTTCTAATCAATTAATATCAATAATCGAAAACAAGGTAGACGAAATAAATTAAAAACTTGGAGTTACATAACTTTTTCAAATAGAAATTTAGAAATAATATTTAATTAATTAATTATATAATTTAAAAACATATATATATATATATATATATATATATATATATATATATATATATATATATATATATATATATATATATATATATATATATATATATATATATATATATATATATATATATATATATTAAATTATATAATTAATTAATTAAATATTATATATATATATATATATATATATATATATATATATATATATATATATATATATATAGAGAGAGAGAGAGAGAGAGAGAGAGAGAGAGAGAGAGAGAGAGAGAGAGAGAGAGAGAGAGAGAGATGTTGAGAATAATTCATGTCCAGGAGTTGATGTTCTAGCGCTGTCCATAAGTTGATGTTATAGCGATTTCAGTTGATGTTCTACTGCCTAGAAGGTGATGTTCATCCCGTAAGGTGATGTTCGATGTCAAGTTGTTGAACTTCTGAGGTCGTTATTGTAATTATTAATTTTAGGTTTAAGGGTACTTTAGTATTTGTTAGTTTGTACTGTTAGTATCGTTTAACTTGATCACCAAGATTAGGTTTTAATTAGGGTTTATGGGCATATTTATATTTCGGCTTTTTTGTGTATAAATATGTACTCTTATTTCATTAATAAACAACAATGCTTATTTTCATACTCTTTTCGTTATTCCATCGTTCCTTTTCTTTGTCTTTGTGCACGAACAAATTGGTATCTAGAGCCTTCGGTTAGAAATACAGGGAAACACGAGTGAACGTGAGTTGTCTGTGTGTTTGATATTTGTTTCTAGGTTTCACGTTAAATCTAGAACAAGAATCGTTTTTCTATTTGTGTGTTGGGAAACACTGTGTGAGTTAATTTCTAAGTGTATTTGCACAAAATAGAAGATGAACTAAAACGGCAACATGAACACCAAACTTCTAGTTTTTGATGGCAAAAACTGGAATAGATGGATGATCCAAATGCACGTGTTATTTGGAGCTCAAGATGTTCTAGAGCTTGTAACCGATGGTTATATTCCAGTAGCAGAAGATGCAACAGAAGATGAGAAAGAGGTGATAAGTGCCAAAATTTAGTTATTTTGTATATATGTTTTGTGGCACTTATCGGTTCTTTTGTTGATATTTGTGATGACTGGTTTTTTTCATCGGTTGTTTTAAAAATAATAAAGTCGCCACCTAATTTTATTTGTTCTAAAAAGAATGGGGAAATATAGATAAAACCCACAGAATTTGGATAAGATGGTCTACGTGACCAAAATATGTGAATTCGGGAGTCGGTTATATAAGGGAAAGGTATTAGCACCCCTTACATCCATCGTACTCGATGGGACCCATTTAGTTCTAAGTGTTTGTGTGTGTTAAATTGCTAATTCATGAGTTAAAATCGAGAAATAAAAGAAACGGGGTTTATTTATTATTATTTTGAGTTTGACACGGTTTCGGAACCGTGTGCTTACGTATTCCCTTGTGCAATGGGAAAGTCAAAACTCCGTAGTTCCTCTTAAAAAGGTTTTTATTGGTTGTGTTGATTTTATAAGAAAAAATCGTGCTTTAGACATTTCAAATGCTTGAACTTGGACTTGTTTTGTTTGTTTGAAAAGCTTAAGTCTTCGTTCGTGTTTGAAATGGCTATTGCACACTCTTTGTAAGAAAAGAGTTTGATGATCGCATATGAGCGATAAAAGAGTTTGAGTGAGTTGAGTTATTTTTATGTGGGAGACGAGTATTGGACCATAAGCGTTCAACGGCTAATGCCCCAAATACTCGAATGAGTGGACAAAAACATCCTAATCATCTTTTTCTACCCAAAAAGTTTGTTGAGAAAAGGTGAGGTCAAAAAGGTTCACGTTAATTAGATTCATTTAAGAAGCCAAACATACAGTCGAGGGTCGATTCAGGACTGACTACCATATGTTTGGGAGGAGAGAGAAGTAGAATATTTATTTATGAAAATATTTTGAAAAGAATCTCGACGTTGGATCAATGTTTAGAAATTTAATTATGAAAGTGTTTTTAGGAGGTTTTGAGAATAATTTTGAAAAGTGAAGAATATTCATAAGAAGTTTTGAAAAGATTTAAGTTTGAAAATTGCAAACAAAACATTTTTGAAAAGTATTAAAAATACTTAAAATGTCTCATTTTTAACTTAATTAAAATATAATCAAAAAGAAAATATTTTTAGATTTTTTTGAGATAATCATAAAATAGGTATATTAAATGACAAGTGTTCAAAAAATCATCTCAAAATGAGAAGTTTTGATTAGTTTTTGAAAATGTTTTAAGTTTGCTAGAAACTTTGAGAAAAAAAGAGTTTTTTGGTCCTATGGAGGTTTGAATCTTGGACTTTTGGCTTAGAAGTGAAGATTTTTTCCACTGAGCCATGTGTTTGAATTGTCATTTAATCACCTTGTTTAGAAGGAGTTTTGAAAAAAGATTTAGTTTTTTTTTGAAAAAAATGTCCAGAAGTTGGCTTGCTTCTGGAGGCAGAAGGCTTAGAAGTTATCTGCTTCTGGGACGTGTGGCTTCTGGATACTTCTGGAGCATGTAGAAATGGTTGCTTCTAGGAAGGATGAGAAGCACGTTGCTTCTTGAGGTAGTTAGAAACTAATTGCTTCTGAAAATGGAAGCACTAGAAGTGCTTCTGAAGAGTGTTGAAATGGGAAGCTTAAGGTAAGCTCGAGTACTTCGGAGGGTGAACCTCGAGCGCTTCGAAAGCAAGTCTTAGAAGCTTGCTGAGCCTTTTATTAAAAAAAGGGGGATTCGAACCCTGGACCTTGAGGCGAAGGAAAGTTTAATGCGTGCTGGCTTGCCACTGGGGTGGCTGTTTCATCCGGTCATGATACAACAACCAATAAACATAACATTAACTTAGAATTTGAATTTTTCAGAAGTTTAAAAAAACGCGCGCATCAATTCATCTTCTTCCTCCAGATTTTAATTCTTAGATTCTTCATTTCTTAATGAAATCAAATGATCCAAACATCAAACTTGCTCGGATTTTTACCAGGAACATGATTATGACATTTAATTTCATTTATTTTAAGTTTAGAATCATTAATTTTGGATGAAAACGAAGAACCCTAATTCTAATTTTTTATTATGAAATCATGTATGAGCACAATTTTAAGCAATTAATTGAGGGTTATTAATCAATGATAGTGCAGAAATAAAATGGCCAAGCCTTTTTTATGCTGAAAGTTAGAAATCACAGAGTTCAAAGTTCAAGTTTATACCTCTTTAAACTGAAATCGTGTTTCTTGCTGGAGGTGTTCCAGATGTTTTTGGATGATTGCTACAGCTTCAGTGATGTTTATGGAAGGTATTAGTATGCTTACCTTGGTTTGAAATTGTTTGGATTGTTCTGACCAAGTCTAGTTTCTGTTACTTGAAGTGAGAATCGATTTTGATGATTCTGTGTTTACAGTGATGGAATGATGATTTGGATTACTTCTATATGATGTATAGAAGGTGTTTGAAGTGAAAAATCATAACAAGCACGAATGAATTAAGAGTTTGGAAGTTTTGGCTCAAACTTGCATTTTGAAATTTTTCTGGAAATGGTTTCTGAGCAAACTGACTTTGGGCTTGTTTTCTGATGGTTTGAAGTTTCAAACAACTTCTAAATGATGTTTAGAATATGTTTGAATGACACCATTGGTTGGAACTTGCAAGAATTGCAATTTGGGATTCTAACCTCTTTGAAAACTTAGAAAACTTGCAAAATAAGAAAGAAATGAGAAAACAAGTTTGGAATTGTTTTGGTGTCGTTTTTGAATGAAGAAGAACTCCTATTTATAGGCAAGGAATTCTGAAATGGTAAGGCAAAATAAGATTAGAAGAGCAACTTGGAAGCTTAAGGCTTAAGAAAGAATATTCCTTTATTAAATGCAAATGGAATCTTTCTAATCATTACTTAAAAAACTCAAGTGTTTTTATCCCTTCCAAGCTATTTCCATCATATTGTTTCCTCTAAAATCCTATCTCTTTTGGTGACAAGGCTTCTAGAAGGGAGAAAGTTGCAAAATAACTTATAACTTTGATGCATGATTTTGGAAATCCATGGTTTTGGAGCTCTATGTTTCAAAATCAAAACCCTACAAGACCTACAACTTTTATGTTTTGAGTTTTTCTTGAATCAAAATGGATCTAGGTGAAAAATGGCCAAGAAAGTGAGGCAAAACCATGTTTCTTAACACTTGAAAAATTTTCTCAGTGTTAGAAAAAAATTTAAATCTTGACTTTTTGTTGACTTTTTCACATTTTTTGATTTTTTATGATCATGATGGATTATTTGAAATGTTTTTATGATTGAAAAAGTTGACCAAAAGTCAAAGTTTGACTTTTTTGAGCAGATGAATTTTCATTAGATGGTTCAGAATTTGTCTGATGAAGAAACATGGATTTTGCAATGTTTTGAATCAAGAAATTAGGTCAAGATGTTGTACTGGGGATGTTAAGATCAATCTTCAAGTAAATAGGTCATCCATTGAGCAGAAAGTCAATGATTCACTATTTTCGATCAAAATCCTAATTAGTGGATTCAAGGTAGATTATGAGAAAAAGTTGGGAATTTGAAGATCAAATGTTGATGATTGATTAAGATAGATCATTTTAGGTGAGTGGAGACTCAAACCCTAATTGATCATATCTTGAACAGATGAAATTTTTGATAAAATCCTAACTTGACTTTAGGAGCACACACACGATCTATCCTATTCTGAAACTGTTAGTGATGCAATGATCTTGTGAGAAATAAAGTCTTGATCTTGTCCACTTTCAAAAGAGTGTATTCCTTGAAGAAGGGATGTCTCATGATCACTCCTTATAAACACAAACTCAAAAGTCATTTCCGGAAGTTGAAACTCTGAGCTTAGGAGGGTAAATTTTGGGGTACGACAGTTGCCCCTATTCAATCATCTTAAACCTGATAAGTGAGAAAAGTGACAGCTTTTGAACGTTCAAAGTAGAAGAGGATTGAATATTAAGAGTACCCCAAAAAATTTTCCCTACGCGGGAAACCAATGCTACAAAAGAAAGCAGATAAGATATCTTGACTATAGAGCCAAGGAAGAAACACTTGAAGAAAATAAACTTGCTAAGCACCAACAAAATGCCTTAACACCGCAATACCCAACGAGAAATAATTAGTAGATCTCATCAATATTGGGGATAACCGAGTACCATAAATGAGCTGTAAATATCTAGTTTTAACGAAAATGCTATGAGAAGAAAACCGAACTTCTCAAGAAAAAAGAAATATAATAGATTAAGCCATCACAGGATGTCTTAACAAATATGCTATGAGAAGAAAACCGAACTTCTCAAGCGACAAGAAATATAATAGATTAAGCCATCACAGGATGTCTTAACGAAAATGCTATGAGAATAAAACCGAACTTTCTCAAGCGAAAAGAAATATAATAGATTAAGCCATCACATGATGTCTTAACGAAAATGCTATGAGAAGAAAACCGAACTTCTCAAGCGAAAAGAAATATAATAGATTAAGCCATCACAGGATGTCTTAATGAAAATGCTATGAGAAGAAAACCGAACTTTCTCAAGCGAAAAGAAATATTATAAATTAAGCCATCACAGGATGTCTTAACAAAAATGCTATGAGAAGAAAACCGAACTTCTCAAGCGAAAAGAAATATAATAGATTAAGCCATCACAGGATGTCTTAAAAAAATGCTATGAGAAGAAAACCGAACTTCTCAAACGAAAAGAAATATAATAGATTAAGCCATCACAGGATGTCTTAACGAAAATGCTATGAGAAGAAAACCGAACTTTATCAAGTGAAAAGAAATATAAATGGATTAAAGATTCGATATGATTGAGAATTTGTCAGAAAATTCCAGAGAGTTAAGGAATACCCGTAAACCTTAACGAAGATGAAGTTGAGAAACTATCTAAAGATCTCAAAGAGTTAAAGAATACCCGCAAACTTTAACGAAGATATAATCGAGAATTTGTCAGAAAATCCCGAAGAGTTAAGGAATACCCGCAGACCTTAACGAAGATGAAGTTGAGAAACTATCTGAAGATCCCAAAGAGTTAAAGAATACCTGCAAACTTTAACGAAGATAATGATCGAGAACTTGTTAGAAAATCCCGAAGAGTTAAGGAATACCCGCAGACCTTAACGAAGATATATGGGTAGAACAATATCAGAATTATTGATGCACGAAGGTGCAAGGAGCCATGGCATGCTGAATGTCTTGACCATGTAACTTCTGAGTTACCAGCAGAACAAATTTAGTAGCGCACCCGAGAATACACTTCTCCGGGATAAACAAATCAATATCCAGAACACTGGTGTGATATAGATGTTTATAAAGTCGGTAAATCTTGTTTCCGACGTTTCTGCTGATGAGAGATCTTACTGAACATGTACAGACATGTTGAACAACTTCCGAGTTGGCAAGATCTTCAACCTGTATGCAGATAGCTTTACCGATGATAGAAGAATCAGATTCAGCTCCTGCGAGTGAAAAACTTCTATGGTAATGAGCTTCAATTTGCTGGCATTGTACAAACAATGCGTTGTAGCAAGTGGATATGTGGATCAACTTCTGAGTTGGAGAAAATATCCTGAGATTGAATAAACATTCTACCTGGTGGATATTTATTTGTTGAGTAGTTGATGACTTACTGGGGAAATAAACACACCAGAAGTTTGATGTAGTTTTCTGAGAACTGCTCAGAGAAGTAAAGATTGCAGAAATTATTGCCACTAGAATTTGCTGAGAAGATTCTTGTCTGAAAGAAATCTCAAAAATACCAAGAACAGTGTTGTAGTAGTCTTTTCTGAAGGAGACTCGCTTGGGAGTAAATTAAGCTTTGCCGGGGAAACTCCATAAGAAAACCGTGTGGAAAAACTTCACTAGGGATTCCCGGTAGATAATTTTGCTGACTTTAGAGTCCATTGAAAGACAATTATTTTCGCTGGGGAAGAAATCTATGTTGGGGAATCCATCAGTTGTTAAGATCCATACAACTTATGCTGGAGAAAAGAGGATAATTATATCATCTGAGAACTAATCCTTCAATTTGATCCTCATGAGGATATTTGCAATTTCAGCTGGAAAAAACCTGCAAAAGAATTAGTCGGATCTAATGTATGAGGATGAGATGCATGATGATTTTTTTGTTTGATGCAAAGAGTATTTGATTTCCTGATACTGTTCAAAAAAGAAACGTCACTGGGGGAATCCAATTGGACGTTCCTGTTGACACAAGAGTTCACTAGGGATGATTAATCACTTCTCCAGGGAAGAGACTTTTCTTGAGATTTGACATCACTGCCAACTTATCTTTCACCCAAGCGTTTAACTTGCACTGGGGAGGAAAAAACTAAATTGTCATTTGAGAAATAGTGTTCGGCGCCTGTGCTCAACTTCATTCTGAATAGATCCCAGATTCTGGCGTAAGTTTATGCATGAATATACTGTGATATGACATGAATGAATGAATATCTCGTTGATGTATTGGTTTATCGAACTGAATTACCGACACCACCAGAAATCGAACGGAGAGTAATGACCATAACCAAACCACGATTGCTAACACATGAGTCTCTCAAAGGAAAGATAACACCTGATTCCTTGTAAACACCATGATGAGTACGTAGGTACTTCTAATTCAGAGGAATAGCGCAACGAAAGTCAATCATTCCCAACATTCCGTAAATCAAAATGATTTTAAGTTTCAAAAGCTTTGTTGTTTCACCATTTTAATGATTTTGATTTTATCTAAAACACCATTAAGCTAAACATGCAGAAAAGATAAAAAGTAGGAAAAGAAACGAAGTTCAACTGAACAATTCTTTTACTTAAAGTATGAGAAGAATAACTCATATGTAAGGAGTTTGTACATAAAGATGCACATTCCTTTAGGAGGAACACACAGGAAAGAGTAAGTCTATACACATTTTCTTAAAACAACAACGAAATTGAAACTGAACTTCATTGAACCATAAACATGCTATTCTCCCTCCTGACTGCTATTCTTCATCACTTCACTTCTGAAGATGGTGGTTGAACTGATCCCTTCCCATCTAAGCTTACGTTGTGACATGGAAATGCACATTGCAGCATTATGTCTTTACACATTCCCTAATTTTTGCGTGAATCATCTTCAGAAGATTTTGGGTTCACCGGGACATTTACCCCTTTTTTTTTGCTTAAGCCGCCCTTTCGGGTTTTCAGCTTACCGGGCTTACATTTTTATTTTTTTTAGACATAATACTTCTTGACCGTGTCTGAGTTGATAGCATGTGTCAAATCTTCTCCGTCTATGTTGGTGAGAATAAGAGTTCCTCCTGAGAAAACCTTTTTTACCACGTATGGCCCTTCATAGTTTGGCACCCATTTTCCACGAGGGTCCCTGTGTGGAGAGATTATCCTCTTTAGTACCAATTCGCCTACTTTGAACTCGCGGGGACGTACCTCCTTGTCAAAAGCCCTCTTGATTCTTTTTTGGTAAAGTTGGCCATGACAAATTGTTGTCAACCTCTTTTCTTCAATCAAATTGAGCTGGTCATACCTATTCTGAACCCATTCGGCTTCTTCTAACTCCGTTTCCATCAGAACTCTGAGGGAAGGAATCTTAACTTCTATAGGAAGTGCCGCCTTCATACCGTAGACGAGAGAGTAAGGTGTCGCTCCTGTTGAAGTGCGAATAGATGTTCTATACCCGTGCAAAGCGAAAGACAACATCTCGTGCCAATCCTTATACGTCTTCACCATCTTCTGAAGGATCTTCTTAATATTCTTGTTAGCTGCTTCAACAGCGCCATTCATCTTCTGTCTGTAAGGCGAAGAGTTGTGATGCTCAATCTTGAAGGTGTCACACAACTCCTTCATCATCTTATTGTTCAGATTTTTACCATCGTCAGTGATAATCTTGATAGGAGTACCATAGTGACAAATTATATTATTCTTGATAAACCGGGTAACTACTTGTCGTGTCACATTTGCATATGAAGCAGCCTCAACCCACTTGATGAAATAATCTATGGCAACCAGTGTGAAGCGATGTCCATTAGAAGCTTTCGGCTCAATCATTCCAATCATATCTATTCCCCACATAGAGAATGGCCATGGAGAGGTCAAGACATTCAGAGATGAGGGTGGCACATACATCTTATCAGCATGAATTTGACACTTGTGACATCTCATTGCATAGACAACACAGTCTGTTTCCATGGTCATCCAGTAATAACCCGCCCTAATAATCTTTTTCGCTATTGCATGCCCATTTGCGTGAACACCAAAAGAACCTTCAAGAATTTCTTTGATGAGTTGATCCGCTTCGTGTCTATCCATGCATCTGAGCAAGGCCAAATCAAAATTCCGTTTGTATATCACACCACCACTTAAGAAAAAGTTGGCAGACAACTTCCTCAAAGTCTTCTTATCAGTGATAGATGCCTCTTTCGGGTATTCGCCTTTCTCTATGTATTGCTTGATATCATAGAACCAAGGTTTAACATCAGTTTCTCCATCAATCGTCATACAAAAACCAGGTTCTTCTAGACGTTCGATAGTAATAGAAGGTGCTTCATTAGCCCACTTGACCTTGAACATTGAAGATAACGTGGCCAAGGCATCAACTAACTGATTTTCCTCTCTGGGAATATGATGGAAAGTGATCTCGTCAAAATATGGTATTAGCTTCAAGACATGATCTCTATACGGGATTAACTTTTCATTACGATTTTCCCACTCTCCTTTGACTTGGAAAATAACGAGTGCTGAATCTCCATAAACTTCAAGGATTTTGATCCTTAAATCAATGGCTACCTCAATCCCGAAAATACAAGCTTCATATTCTGCCATGTTGTTGGTACAATCGAAATAAATTCTGGCGGTGAAGGGAATATGAAATCCTGTTGGAGAAGTAATGATTGCCCCTATTCCATGACCTACTGCATTAGATGCACCATCAAACACAAGCGTCCATCGGGATCCGGGTTTGGGTCCTTCTTCTGGTCCAGGAATGTTGCAGTCCTTGATAAACATGACATCTTCATCTGGGAAGTCAAATCTCATTGGTTGATAGTCCTCCATGGGCTGGTGAGCGAGATATTCAGATACCACACTTCCCTTGATAGCTTTCTGGGTTACATATTGAATATCATATTCAGATAGTAACATCTGCCAATGTGCAATCCTTCCGACCAAAGCTGGTTTCTCGAAAATATACTTGATAAGGTCCATCTTGGATATCAGCATCGTAGTGTGACACACCATGTAACTGCCTCAAACGACGAGCAGCCCATACCAAGGCACAACAAGTTTTCTCTAACAAAGAGTATCGATTTTCACACTCTGTGAATTTCTTACTCAAGTAATAGATCGCATGCTCTTTTATTCCCATTTCGTCATGTTGTCCCAGAACACAATCCATAGATCCTTCAAGTACAGTGAGGTACTTTATGAGAGGCTTGTCGGGCACATGAGGTATCAAGATTGGTGGTTCTTGCAAGTACTCCTTAATCTTATCAAATGCCCGTTGACAATCATCATTCCATATAATGGCCTGGTCCTTTTTTAACAACTTGAACAAAGGTTCGCAAGTAGCTGTTAAATGTGAAATGAACCGGGAAATATAGTTCAAGCGTCCCAAGAAACCACAGATTTCCTTCTCCATTTTTGGTGCAGGCATATCTTGAATATCTCTTACTTTGTCAGGGTCCACTTCAATACCTCGTTGGCTTACTATGAATCCAAGTAACTTCCCGGATCGAACTCCGAAAGTGCACTTGTTAGGATTCAAACGAAGTTTATATTTCCTTAATCTATCAAACAGCATCCTGAGATGAACAATGTGCTCCTCTTCAGTCTGAGACTTGGCGATCATATCATCCACGTATACTTCTATCTCTTTATGCCTCATGTCATGGAAAAGGGCTACCATGGCTCTCTGATAAGTTGCCCATGCATTCTTTAATCCGAATGGCATGACCTTGTAACAGAAGGTGCCCCAAGGTGTAGTGAACGTCGTTTTTAACATATCTGTAGGGTCCATCTTGATCTGATTATATCCTGAGAAACCATCCATAAAAGAGAATACTGAAGACTGAGCCGTGCTATCAACCAAGACATCAATGTGAGGTAAAGGAAAATCGTCCTTCGGGCTGGCTCGGTTCAAGTCTCGGTAGTCCACACATATCCTAACCTTTCCATCCTTCTTGGGGACAGGCACAATGTTGGCAATCCAATCTGGATATACCGATACAGCAAGAAAATTGACTTCGAACTGCTTCTTCTTGACCTCACCCCGAATCTTTTTAGCCATTTCTGGATGCGTTCTCCTTGGTCTTTGTTTCACAGGCGTACATTCGGGCTTTAGCGGTAGCTTGTGCATAACAATATTTGTGTCAAGTCCGGGCATATCCTGATACGACCATGCAAACACATCTACAAACTCTTGCAACAATCGGACCAACTTATCTTTTATCTCTTGCCCCAAGGAAGTTCCAACTTTGACTTCTTTACGATCCTTTTCAGTCCCCAGATTGATCACATCCACTGGTTCTTGATGAGGTTGGATCGTCTTCTCTTCATGTTCAACCAGACGCGTTAACTCTTCAGGGAGTTCATAGTCTTCCTCACCATCGTCTTCAGCTTGGTTGATCGGGAAATCGAAGTCAAAAGGAATTATAGCATGGCTATGTTCAATGAGCTCAGTTTCAGGTGATCTGCATAAATGATTTTTTTTATAGATATGTATGTTTATTTTAAAAATAACAGTGAGAATGTTGTTGTTTTTATTAATATGCAATGAAAAACAATAAAAAGGATCTCAAACTGAATAACAAAATGCGCTTTTTATTGAAGATAAAAATTTATTCATTAAACGGAATAAGCCCTACAAAGCAATCCTTTGTGCCTTGGGCAGAGCACAGGATTTTGTTTTAAAACAAGAAATTACTTTGATAATGAAATGAGAGGGGTAACGTCCTTGACGATCCAATTCTTGGGGACAATGCCGGGAGGAGTACGGAACACCATCTGAGAAAGCTCTGCTGCATGCTCATCGTCATCAATGGCATTGATAACCTTCTCGGAACGGAAGCCTTTTGCAATAAAAGTATCCTCAAGACGAGGGATTTTCCCCTTTCTTATCTCTGAACCTTCACTAATCTTGGAGGATGGTTGGTAACCGAGTCCACTCTTGTCTCTCTTCTCCGTCATATCTAACACCGTTCCCCAACCTTCGGTATTTCCAGAGTCGATAAGGGCCTTAACATCCTGCCAACAGGCCATGTTACCCTTAGGCTTCTTAGCAGACTTGATCTCTTTTTGCACAGTACCCACAATCTCTAAAGCTTGAAAGAGGGTCTTGTGCACCTCGTCTCCAACATCCACATACTTGAACTCAGACAAGTGACTAACCAAGTATTCTTCTTCACCACTAACCTCCACCACCTGGTTATTCAGCATGAACTTTAATTTTTGATGGAGAGTTGAAGTGACAGCTTTAGCATCGTGTATCCAGGGTCTTCCCAATAAGAAACTATAAGCTGGAAAGATGTCCATTACTTGAAAAATGATGTTGAATAGCTGAGGTCCGATAAGTACCAGAAGGTCAATCTCTCCCACCTCCATCCTGCGGGATCCATCAAAAGCCTTTACAATCAGGGAACTAGGTTTCATAATTGCCCCTTCCACCTGTAATTGGGCTAAGGTTGTCTTCGGGATCACATTCAAAGCTGAGCCTTTATCAACCAATACTCTAGCAAGAGTCATTCCACCACAGGTAACAGAAATGTGAAGAGCCATGTTATGATTACCTCCATTCGGAGGGAGATCCGCATCGGTGAACAATAAACAACTGCCATCATTTAAACCTGAAATTGCAACATCCAATTGATTAATTGTAATATCTTCCACCACGTATGCATTGTCGAGGAACTTCAACAAGGCCATCTTGTGGGCTTCAGAACTTTTCAACAAAGACAAAATTGAGATCTTTGCAGGGGTCTGGCTAAGCTAATCAACCACTTTATAGTCACTCCTTTTGATGATTTTCAAAGTCTCATCATTGGGCTTAAAAATATCCCTCAATTCTTCCGCATTTAAATCAACAACTCCATCCTTCTTCGGAGGAACATCTGGCGCCCTCTCTGCAGCTTTACTTTTTGTCGGATCCTGGTGATAAATACGACCACTACGGGTCATGTCACTCATACCAGTGATGTTTTCAATAGTAGATTCTCCTAAAACTATTGGCTTACCACCCACAACAACTTCAGGCTCGTAGTTCCATGGTACATCTTTAGTATCTTCATAAGGAATACGGATGGGCGGGTAAACCGTCATTGGTTCTACCGCTGTAACAGGTTCTTCTTCTTGGATAGGGACCGTCGAAGACATGTGAAGTCTCCTATTGTTGATGAGAGGAACCACCACATCTACTTCAACTTCAACCGGAGCTCGGCTAAACTGAATCAAATGCTGACACATTAATCCTTGTAGATACTTCTTGAACTCTGCACAGCATTCTGGATTGACTTGACAAATCAAACAATGATTATGAACTCCTTCAAATAAATCAGCCCTCTTTAACTCTTCAAATACCCTCTTTAATGATATTTCCAATTGATCTACATCCATAACCAGACTTCTTCCTTCTTCAACCAAAGTATTCACTGATGACGACCCATGCCTCGGCAATGGATTATTAGCAATGTTGGGGACATCAACGAAAGTTAATAGCTTTCGGTCAATAAGTTCCTGAACCTTGCATTTAAAAGCGAAACAATCCTCTGTATTATGCCCGGGAGAATTGGCGTGAAAAGCGCATCTAACATTCTCATTAAACCATGGTTTGGGCGGCCCAGGAACAGGCTTCAATTCCCTCGGCACTACTCTTCCATCTTGAATTAAATATGGCAACAGGCTAGTGTAAGTCATTGGAATAGGCTGGATCTATTCCTTGGTGTACTTATGATAATGTGGGCTCTTTTGTTGACTTAGACCTTTAACTTGTTGTTGCTGGGAAGCTTGATTCTAAGGAACCTGAGTTGAATAAGGCATCTGCATTTGCATGTGTTGCTGATATGGCATGCCAGGAAATTGCATAGTAGCAACATAAGGATATGACATATACGGGACCTGAACAGGAGTAGGTCTAGCTGGTTGTCTTCCTCTTCCTCTGCCCCTTGATTCATACATAGCATTGGCTTCAGCTTCTTTCCTCTTAAAGCTATTGAACGGTTTCTTTACGGTAGACGTCCCCGCATTCCCTCCAGATATCTTACCGGTCTTCAAACCTTCCTCAATCTTCTCGCCCACCATCACTAGGTTGGAGAAATCAGAAAAGTACTTCCAATCAGTCTCTCGTAATATTGCACCGACAATGTTCCCATGAACAGATCATTTAATTCTCTTTCTGCTAAAGTTGGTTGAACCCTTGAGGCTACCTCCCTCCACCTCTGAGCATATTATTTAAAAGATTCTCTTTCCTTCTGAGACATATTCTAGAGTTGTACAAGAATGGGAGCCATAGTGGTGTTGAAGTGGTACTGCTTAAAGAAAGCGGCAGATAAATCATCCCAAGAGCGGATATTCGTCTTCTCTAACTGCATATACCAGTCAAGGGATGCCCCTGAGAGACTATCTTGAAAATAATGAACCATCAATTTGCTATTTTTAACATGTGCCGCCATCTTGTGACAATACATCCTCAAATGGGTATCCGGACAACTCACTCCCTTATACTTTTCAAAGTCAGGCACTTTGAATTTTGGTGGAATGATAACATCAGGGACAAGACACATGTCCTCAATACTCATGCCAACAACGTTTTTCCCTCTCAATTCCTTCACTTGCTCAGCTAGCTCTTTGCACATCTTTTGGACGGCCATATCTTGAAAAGGAGCCAGATTGCCCACAGGTGCAACGTTCTGATAAAACTGTCTCATATAATCGTCTTGTTGGTCCTCCTCAGCTTGAGGAATCGTAGACCAGATATTTTCTTGCTCATCTTCTCCTAGTTCTTGCTCATCATTTCCCATAGTTTGGGTAGCAACATGCACTGTGGCAGCATTACCTTGGTTGTCAGCTCCATTGAAGAAGCCAGCAGGCATCCCATAGAGTAACGGATTAGGTGCTTGCATTCCTGGGGCATTGCCACTACCTCGAAGGGTTCTCACATTTCCCGTAACAACGGGAGGAACGGTAGTAGTTGCATTATTGGCTGTAGCAGCAGCGGCAGTAGCAACGACAGCGGTAGTAGTAGCAGCAGCGGCAGTGGCAGCAGCAGCGGCTCGCTCTTCTTCCCTTATATGTTGAGCAGTGAACATCTCCATCAACTGGTCCATCTTGGACTTCACGGTATCGATGTCATCTTGCATGGCAGCCTGTCTGGTTTCATACTGATCCATTGCTTTCTTCAAGTTGGCCTTGGTTCCGTACTGATGTCGGGCAGTCAGCTTGAATCTTGGCTGAGAAGAAACGTAATGAGTTTGGCGTCCCTCTTTTAAATAAAATGCATGATTATGTATGATTAATGCAAAATGCTTATGATTGTGTTCAAGGATCTTTATTGGACTCATTTACTTGTAAGCAATCAGCACAACAAATGGATAATCAGCTTCTTCATTCCAAATATAAAAGTTGAATACAGACATCAGTTTTTGTAGAGAAAGTAAAGAGTAAGACTTGCAGGTCTGCTTTCATTTTAACAGATATAATGAAACTGAAAAGTACATAAGAGTAACAAAAGGTCAGAATTGCTGTCCTCTTCGTGGCTTGAACTCCCTTATCTCCTTTTTGAATCGTTCCACCATGTCTTTGCAAAGATAAATGAAGTACTCCACCGCCGGAGGCACTCGTTCTTCCTCTAGATCTTCGATAGCTGATTGAAGCCTCCATGGGACCTCCACCATTAGTTGTCTACAGAACTCCACCAAACCTGAGTAATTGTCATACAAACTCTTGTTTTGTTCTTCTAGGTTGAAAATGGTTTCTCCCCTATTCACCCAAAGTTTATTCTGACGTTGGGCTTCTTCCTGCCATCCCCTGCCCTGCACTGGACTTCCAATTCCCCATATGATGCCTCCCATCGGGCTACAAGGTCTCTTGCAGTATCCAACTCTTGAATCTTCTGGGTTAGTTCTTCAGAGTCTACATTACATGCCATGCGAGCTTCCTCTTTGAGGCAAGTTTCATGCGCCAAGCTGGATTCAATATTTTTCAACGCAACCTTTAACCCCTGGATTTGAGTGGTGAGAGTAGTCTTTAGGTCAGACTTTACTTTGATAGCCCGCTCTTCGTTTGCGTAAGCTTGCCCTCTTTCGCGTTCAACTTTGGCTAACCTACGGTTGAATTCACTTAACTTAAAATTTGCAGCATTCAGATTATCTTTCACACAGAACTTTGCTTTCCTTTCTTTCTCTACCTGCTCTTGAATCTTTAGAAGCTCATCATCTCTTTCCTTGAGGCTTTGCATCAAATCATCCCTTTCTCGAGCAACACGAGTAAGGATTGCTTGGTGTCGCCCCTCTTCAGCCCTCATTTCTGTAATTGTGAGCTTGAGCTTGTTGAACTCCTCAATAGGGACATGAGTGACTTCGGGCTCTGGAACCTTGACGGGAACCACCGGAGCGTACGAAAGTTTGACCTCTTTGACCCTACCAATTACCCACTGCTTATAGGGTTCTTTTGCTACACAATCTCTTTTTCCTAATTCTCTTTCTTTCCTATGGATTCGAGTCCAAGCACTTCTGATTTGTCTTAATAATTGAGTATTTTCTTTCCCAAAGTCTTCCAATAGGAGCTCCTCTAATACTGCATCATTGGGCTCAGTCTCCAAAGGATAACCCAACTTTCTTAACGCCAACCTAGGGTTGTAATTAATACAGCCTCGAGATCCTATTAGCGGGACATTAGGAAAATCTCCACAGTTGGTAATAACTTCTCCTACATTCCAATTTGGTAAGTACCACACCACAACATCTGAAGTGAGGCAGGATAATGTCTGAGACCATGACAAATCTTTTAATATGTCGTACCACGGGCCCTTAGTTGGTAAGTGAGACAAAAACCAGGAGTTCAACATAGAACCACACCTCTCTTCTTCTCATGCCTTATATGAAGATGATAAAGAACATCTGCCACAAGAGCTGGAACATGATTTTTCCTGGAAACAAACACATTAACAGCATACTCTTCCAAGAATTCTTCTTCCCCGCTAGGAAACATGACGATCCCAAAAATGAGTAAAGCAAGAACAACATAAAAGGCATTTGTATTGTCTAATTCTGCCAATTTCTTCGCCTTAATTTCCAATGCCTTTCGGAGAATCCCTTTAGCCTTACACATAGGTGCAACCTCTCTGACCGGAAGATACAACACTTCGGCTAACCTATCTGATGTTACTCTTTCTCCTAAGTTGGTGAAGGGGATGCCACCTTTCAAAGGCCATCCTAGCAAAATCTCAAACTCTTCAATGGTTGGAGTTAATTGAAAGTCTTGAAAAGTGAAACATCGGAGCAGAGTCATAATCGGTACAAGGCAACCATGGAGCGTCGTCAACATTTATATCCAAAGTTTCAGATGTGACCATATCTTCTGGTGAAAGTGGTCATATCAGCCTTCTTGACCTTTTCCTTTAAACGCAACAAAACCTCCAACTTTGGCATCTTGACCTTGATTGGATTGGTATGCCTTTTGTCATCCATTTGTTAACTGTTTGCTTACGCGAACCAAGTGCTTAGGAAAAAATGGAACAAATAAATGTTGATGATTAATTTATGCATGATGGATGCAATGTAATGTGATGCAACATTTTAAAGTTTTTTAGGACGGCCGGGTATATTTTTGACGTCTACCCAACGATTCCCCCTAGGATAGCTCATAGGGTTTTTGATACAACAAACACAAATTCTAATATTGAAGTGCATCACAATTGATACTTGCAATGCTACCATATTTTTTTCCAGGAGAAATTGGATTGAGGGAGAGTTACGTATTATCCGAATAGACAAAAGAAGGTCTAACGATCTAACAAATGTAACCCTCGATACCAGGATATAAACGGGGTACTCAAAATCATTGATCCCAACTTGGGTATATTATTTTCATCGCAAATAAATTTGTGATTAGATGATATATCCAAGAACATATCATTTGAGCATTCTTAAAGCCTAAAGGTTAGTTTTCCTTAAAGGTCAAAACTAGGGGAAAAATCCCTTCTAACAACACTATCGTCAACGCAATAACTTGCAATCGGCGATAATGTCTTCGAAAGAACCTCCCCTAGGTGTGGTCTTTGCACCAACTTACAAGACATTTCCGTCTAGCAAATCAATACTACGCAACCACTCTAATTTAAGTGTTCTATAGCCTTGGTAGTGGGCTTTTCCTATGATCTCATCCATTATTCCCACACAAGATAATATATTAACAAGGTAATAATTAAAGCAATAGGAAATAAATGATTAAATCATAAACATAAAATAGAGTGATAAAAGAAAGCGAAAATAAACACACATACGAAGAACTAAACTAGGGTTGACACGCTTATATGGGAATTTTCCACTTGGATCTCCCCAGTGAAGTCGCCAGCTGTGATGACTGGTTTTTTTCATCGGCAGTTTTTAAAAAAATGAAGTCGCCACCTAATTTTATTTGTTCTAA
Organism: Vicia sativa; assembly: GCA_021764765.1. Classification (NCBI taxonomy): domain Eukaryota; kingdom Viridiplantae; phylum Streptophyta; class Magnoliopsida; order Fabales; family Fabaceae; genus Vicia; species Vicia sativa. Next base: position 16,489,395 of record CM038796.1, read on the forward strand.
AAAGAACGGGGAAATATAGATAAAACCCACAGAATTTGGATAAGGCGGTCTACGTGACCAAAAGATGTGAATTCGGGAGTCGGTTATATAAGGGGAAGGTATTAGCACCCCTTACATCCATCGTACTCGATGTGACCCATTTAGTTCTAAGTGTTTGTGTGTGTTAAATTGCTAATTCATGAGTTAAAATCGAGAAATAAAAGAAACGGGGTTTATTTATTATTATTTTGAGTTTGACACGGTTTCGGAACCGTGTGCTTACGTATTCCCTTGTGCAATGGGAAAGTCAAAACTCCGTAGTTCCTCTTAAAAAGGTTTTTATTGGTTGTGTTGATTTTATAAGAAAAAATCGTGCTTTAGACATTTCAAATGCTTGAACTTGGACTTGTTTTGTTTGTTTGAAAAGCTTAAGTCTTCGTTCGTGTTTGAAATGGCTATTGCACACTCTTTGTAAGAAAAGAGTTTGATGATCGCATATGAGCGATAAAAGAGTTTGAGTGAGTTGAGTTATTTTTATGTGGGAGACGAGTATTGGACCATAAGCGTTCAACGGCTAATGCCCCAAATACTCGGATGAGTGGACAGAAACATCCTAATCATCTTTTTCTACCCAAAAGTTTGTTGAGAAAAGGTGAGGTGAAATAAGGTTCACGTTAATTAGATTCATTTAAGAAGCCAAACATACAGTCGAGGGTCGATACAGGACTGACTACCATATGTTTGGGAGGAGAGAGAAGTAGAATATTTATTTATGAAAATATTTTGAAAAGAATCTCGACGTTGGATCGAGGTTTAGAAATTTAATTATGAAAGTATTTTTAGGAGGTTTTGAGAATAATTTTGAAAAGTGAAGAATATTCATAAGAAGTTTTGAAAAGATTTAAGTTTGAAAATTGGAAAGAAAACATTTTTGAAAAGTATTAAAAATACTTAAAATGTCTCATTTTTAACTTAATTAAAATATAATAAAAAAGAAAATATTTTTAGATTTTTGAGATAATCATAAAATAGGTATATTAAATGACAAGTGTTCAAAAAATCATCTCAAAATGAGAAGTTTTGATTAGTTTTTGAAAATGTTTTAAGTTTGCTAGAAACTTTGAGAAAAAAAGAGTTTTTTGGTCCTAAGGAGGTTTGAATCTTGGACTTTTGGCTTAGAAGTGAAGATTTTTTCCACTGAGCCATGTGTTTGAATTGTCATTTAATCACCTTGTTTAGAAGGAGTTTTGAAAAAAGATTTAGTTTTTTTTTGAAAAAAATGTCCAGAAGTTGGCTTTAGGGATGTCAGTTTGGACCTGTTAATGGGGATCCCCGTGGGGAACGCCCCGTTCGGGGCCCCAAAGATGGGGAATTTTCCCCCGTGGGGGCGGGGATGGGGAGAAAAATTCCCCCGAGAGCATTTCGGGGACGGGGACGGGGAATACACCCCCGCCCCGCGGGGACCCCGCCCCGCCTATTATTTTAATATAGTTAATTTAATATATATATTTTAGATTAGGTTTTTTAGTCATTTCCTTTATGTTTATTTATAAAAATAAATAAATAAATATTCATGTATTTATTAAGAGAGAGAAATGTAAATATTAGACCCTAAAAAAGTTGAAGCGTTTCATTTTCTTCTGCCAGACATTTAGAGTCTCACATTGGTAGATACAAATGTGTGAAGATTTAGTTGAAGAATATCAACCAAATAATGATATGGTTCCTACAAGTAGTGAAGTTGGTGCATCAACATTGGTAGATGACATTGATGTCACAAGTCAAGATTGGGAGAAGGCTTATTCGGAATATGTGATGGAAAATACTTCAACTACAAATGTCAAGTCAGAATTTACTTCCTACTTGGAAGATGGTGTCTTGCTTGATAAACAAAAAAAGGAAAATTTTGACATCTTAGGATGGTGGAAACAAAATGGTTTGAAATTTCCAACTTTGCAAAAGATTGCAAGAGACTTTTTAGCAATTCCTATCTCTACCGTTGCTTCAGAGTCCGCCTTTAGTACTAGTGGTCGTGTTTTAAGTCAACAACGTAGTAGGTTGAAGGAAGACACTTTAGAGGCTTTGATGTGCACTCAAGATTGGATCCGAAAAGATATAAAAGGTAATATATTTTTATCTTTTACAAGATTAATTGAAAAGGATTTTTAAATTTTAATTTAGCTATTTGTTTCTTAGGTTATTCAAAACGTTGACTCAATTCGAATGTGTGGATGAAGATATGGATGATGATGATAATAAGGTAATTTACATATTAGTGTTGATTACCTTTTAGTTTTTAAAGTATTTTTTTAAGTAAATATAATTATTGATTGTTTACTTTTCGTAGGAAAAAGAAAGTCATATCTAATTGTGGAATGAGGAAGAAGACCTTGCAAGGAGAAGTTGGAAAGAGACATGATTGATCATTACTTGTTTGGATATTTTGCTTAATATTTTAGTTTATTTATATGTAACTTTGTTTTAAGTATTTTGATATTTCTACTTTACGTGTGTTATCAATTGAGCAAATAGAGATATGTTGACTTTTGCTTTTAGTTGACTTATTATGAAGTATTTTTTAGCTTTTCAAGCATACTCATGATGCTAAATTTTATAATTATCCCTTATTAGTTTTGATGAAGTATAGTTTTTTAAGCATAATTATGTTGTTGGATTTTTTAGTTGTTTAGGCATATTGTTACTTTAAAAGTATTATAGTTCATTTTGTTGAATTTTATAGCATTTTATAGAAATTTATAAAAAATATTATTATTTTGTGTTCCATTAGTATTTTTAATAAAAATAATAAATGTCAAATACTAGTATTTTTAATAACATAATAAATATGTGAATTCTTTGTGCTTTTATTTTATAGAAAATATAAACATTTTAAAAAAATAAAATATTAATGAATAAATGTAGGATCTATGGGGATCCCCGCGGGGAACGGGGATCCGCGGGGAACGGGGATGGGGATAGAAATTCCCCCGTGACGGAGATCGGGGACGGGGACGGGGAATGAATTTGATGGCGGGGAAAAAGATGGGGAAGTGTCCCCCCGGCCCCGCCCCGCCCCATTGACATCCCTAGTTGGCTTGCTTCCGGAGGCAGAAGGATTGGAAGCTATCTGCTTCTGGGACGTGTGGCATCTGGCTACTTCGGAGAATGTAGAAATGGTTGCTTTTGGGAAGGATGAGAAACACGTTGCTTTTTGAGGTAGTTAGAAACTGGTTGCTTCTGGAAATGGAAGCACTAGAAGTTCTTCTGAAGAGTGTTGAAATGGGAAGCTTCTGAAGGTAGAAGCTTCAGAAGTACTTCTGGAGGGTTGAACCTCATAAGCGCTTCTGGAGAAGCAAGTCTTAGAAGCTTGCTGAGGCTTTTATTAAAAAAAAGTTCCAGGGGGATTCGAACCCTGGACCTTGAGGCGAAGGAAAGTTTTAATGCGTGCTGGCTTGCCACTGGGGTGGCTGTTTCATCCGGTCATGATACAACAACCAATAAACATAACATTAACTTAGAATTTGAATTTTTCAGAAGTTTACAAAAACGCACGCATCAATTCATCTTCTTCCTCCAAATTTTAATTCTTAGATTCTTCATTTCTTAATGAAATCAAATGATCCAAACATCAAACTTGCTCGGATTTTACCAGGAGCATGATTATGACATTTAATTTCATTTATTTTAAGTTTAGAATCATTAATTTTGGATGAACACGAAGAACCCTAATTCTAAGTTTTGATTATGAAATCATGTATGAGCACAATTTTAAGCAATTAATTAAGGGTTATTAATCAATGATAGTGCAGAAATAAAATGGCCAAGCCTTTTTTGTGCTGAAAGTTAGAAATCACATAGTTCAAAGTTCAAGTTTATACCTCTTTAAACTGAAATCGTGTTTCTTGCTGGAGGTGTTCCAGATGTTTTTGGATGATTGCTATAGCTTCAGTGATGTTTATGGAAGGTATTAGTATGCTTACCTTGGTTTGAAATTGTCTGAATTGTTCTGACCAAGTCCAGTTTCTGTTACTTGAAGTGAGAATCGATTTTCATGATTCTGTGTTTACAGTGATGGAATGATGATTTGGATTACTTCTATATGATGTATAGAAGGTGTTTGAAGTGAAAAATCATAACAAGCACGAATGAATTAAGAGTTTGGAAGTTTTGGCTCAAACTTGCATTTTGAAGTTTTTCTGGAAATGGTTTCTGAGCAAACTGACTTTGGGCTTGTTTTCTGATGGTTTGAAGTTTCAAACAACTTCTAAATGATGTTTAGAAGATGTTTGAATGACACCATTGGTTGGAACTTGCAAGAATTGCAATTTGAGATTCTAACCTCTTTGAAAACTTAGAAAACTTGCAAAATAAGAAAGAAATGAGAAAACAAGTTTGGAATTGTTTTGGTGTCGTTTTTGAATGAAGAAGAACTCCTATTTATAGGCAAGGAATTCTGAAATGGTAAGGCAAAATAAGATTAGAAGAGCAACTTGGAAGCTTAAGGCTTAAGAAAGAATATTCCTTCATTAAATGCAAATGGAATCTTTCTAATCATTACTTAAAAAACTCAAGTGTTTTTATCCCTTCCAAGCTATTTCCATCATATTTTTTCCTCTAAAATTCTATCTCTTTTGGTGACAAGGCTTCTAGAAGGGAGAAAGTTGCAAAATAACTTGTAACTTTGATGCATGATTTTGGAAATCCATGGTTTTGGAGCTCTATGTTTCAAAATCAAAACCCTAGCTAGACAAAGTGTTTTTGCAAGTTCTTGGAATTTTTAGAAAGCTTGTAACAAGACCTATAACTTTCATGTTTTGAGTTTTTCATGAATCAAAATGGATCTAGGTGAAAAATGGCCAAGAAAGTGAGGAAAAACCATGTTTCTTAACACTTGAAAAATTTTCTCAGTGTTAGAAAAAAATTCAAATCTTGACTTTTTCACATTTCTTGATTTTTTATGATCATGATGGATTATTTGAAATGTTTTTATGATTGAAAAAGTTTAGTCTTGAAAAAGTTGACCAAAAGTCAAAGTTTGACTTTTTTGAGCAGATGAATTTTTATCAGATGGTTCAGAATTTGTCTGATGAAGAAACATGGATTTTGCAATGTTTTGAATCAAGAAATTAGGTCAAGATGTTGTATTGAGGATGTTAAGATCAATCTTCAAGTAAATAGGTCATCCATTGAGCAGAAAGTCAATGATTCACTATTTTCGATCAAAACCCTAATTAGTCGATTCAAGGTAGATTATGAGAAAAAGTTGGGAATTTGAAGATCAAATGTTGATGATTGATTAAGATAGATCATTTTAGGTGAGTGGAGATTCAAACCCTAATTGATCATATCTTGAACAGATGAAATTTTTGATAAAATCCTAACTTTTGACTTTAGGAGCACACACACGATCTATCCTGTTCTAAAACTGTTAGTGATGCAATGATCTTATGAGAAATAAAGTCTTGATCTTGTCCACTTTCAAAAGAGTGTATTCCTTGAAGAAGGGATGTCTCATGATCACTCCTTATAAACACAAACTCAAAAGTCGTTTCTGGAAGTTGAAACTCTAAGCTTAGGAGGGTAAATTTTGGGGTGCGACAATATTCTTTGAATAAATCCCCCACTTTTTGTATAAATGTGTACATAATCGAATAATTGAGTTTTTGTGTAATTATTGTATCATTTAATAGTTTTTCATATCTTTTGTAGGAATTCATTCATAATTGGAGCATTGAGTAATAAAGTGTCGAAGACATGGCTTCAAACGCATGATTTTGAGCAATAAAAGAGAACACATAAATCAAAGAATGAGTTTTTCAAATATTTCAAATCATTAATTTTATTGATATTTATTCAAGGTTAGATAGATCATTGAATAAGCTTTTCAACACTTCAAACCGGGCGCAATTCCGAGTTACGGTTCTCAAGTTATGGCCGAAACAGTTTTGTTGTTTTAACTTACTGCTGGCTTTCGCCGGGCGAAGCTAAATTTCACCGGACGAGGCAGAGGAAACTAGTAGCGTGGAAAAAACGCATTTTTAAGCGCTAGGCGAAGCTTTTTGGACGCCGGGCGAAACTGTAATGCATATTTAGGCGAAAAAACACATTTTTTTAGGTATGTTTTGGGTATTTTCGAACCCCAATCCATCATACATTATTTTTTGGTCTAGAGAGCTTAGAAGAACACATTGGAGCTTGCATTTGGATGATCCGGAGTCGAATCTATCATTCATTGGTGTTGACAAACCAAGAAATGTTTGGTTCCTCTTCTTCTCTTCTCTTTGTATTTCTCTATTGTGTTGGTTATGTATGTATATTTACTCTGAACTCATGTATATTTATCGCCCTTGGCGTTGTATAAAATCTGCTTTATGAATCTGTGTTGGTAGTTATCTTAGGTTTTTACTATATGTTAGGGATTTGAGCTTGCTAGAGATAGAGTTCTTAGATTCTTACCTAGGATGATTATCTATTAGTTTCTAAATGCTAGAAATAGGTTTAGAGTTGACATTCACCATAGAGTATCTGATCTTAATGCCTCTGTGTCGGTGAAGTATACCAGATATGGGTATGGAGGTGACACAGTTGAGTTCTGGTTGTCGAGGTATGCTTGAAATGGATATTGAGGTGATTCGGGAGGAATCTCAATTTGGGTTAGAAATAGCTTAGATTGTGAGAGGTATGTGATGATACGGAGGAGTATCGTAGGCCGAGTATGACATGGAGGTAGATTTAAGTCTGTGACAGGTAGTGTGCATTCGATCCAGATAAGCTTTCTATCCTTTATAGTTTTTGTTCATTTACTTTTTATCTTTTATTTTCAACTCTTTTAATCCTAAACTCATTAACGGTAGAATTGTCGAACGAAGAATCAATAACCAATCTCTGTGGACACGATACGATATAACCTAACCGGTATATATGACCTGGTAAAAATAAATACCAACTCTTTGCTTGCCGCTTTACCGATCCAACAAGAGGCGCAGAGAAATAAAAGGAAGAAAGATCAGAAAGCTTTGTTCTGCATCCATCAGTGCGTGTGTGCGAATGTGTTTGAGAAGATTGGAGATTCTATGACATCAAAGGGGGCGTGGGACACACTGGTCAGATGTTACGGTGGTGACGCATCAGTGAAGAAGGTGAAGCTTCATTCCTTGAGAAAGTAATACGAAAATCTCAACATGAAGAGCATTGAGAAGGTTTCTGAATACATTTCAAGAGTGATTCTGATCACTAATGAAATGAAGGCTTGTGGAGAAACTCTTTCTGAACAAGTAATCATAGAGAAGGTTTTGAGGTCGCTTACTCCTACGTTTGATTACGTTGTTGTTGCTATTGGACATTCCAAAAATCTGGAGACCATGAAAATTGAAGAGCAGCAAAGTAGTCTAGAAGCGCATGAGTTGGGTTGACTGACAGAACTTCTGAGAGGGAGGTGGAGCAGGCTCTAAAAGCTTATTTTGTCAAGAAGGACCAGAAGCAGAATAGACGTGGTGACAGATTCCAGAAGTCAGAAACTTCAACTTCTGGTGAGAGGAAATATCAGAAGGGAAAGGACAGAAGGAAAGTTCAATTCTATTGCTGTAAGCAGTTTGGCCACATTGCAAGAGATTACCTGTCAAACGAAGAAAAGAAATTAGAAGAAGAGTATATAGCCAGAGGAGACTCTGATTATGAACCTGTGCTATTGGTGGCTTATGACTCTGACTTTAAGCGGTTAGAAGATTGGTGGTATATGAACACTGGGTGTTCAAACCACTTGACTAGGAACAAACAATGGCTGATAGACTTTGACTCCAGAAGGAGAACAAAGATCAGGTGTGTTGATGATAAGTACCTTAATGCCGAAGTTATGGAAAAACGTCAGAGTCAAGGTGAAGAATGGGAAAAACATTATGATCAAAGATGTTTGGTATATTCCTGGAATTAGAAGCAATATGATCAGTGTAGATCAGTTCATTGAGAAATGTTTCTCAGTTGTAATGAACAACAACCTTTTGAAGTTGTATGATTCCCATCACAAGTTAATCATGAAGTCTGAACATGGAAGCAGCAGAATATTCAAGGTGAATGTTAGTACAGCTGAAGCAGAGTGCCTTAGTATAGAAGGTGTTGAAGGTGATAGTAAGTTGTGGCACAAAAGGTTGGGGCATCTAAACTATAGAAGCTTAGGGCATCTAATTTCTAAGAAGCTCGTACGTGGCATTCCAAAGATTGTGAAGCCTAAGAAGTTATGTGAGGTGTGCATGAAAGGCAAGAAACCAAGATTTCCATTTGCATCAGAAGTTGTTCCAAGAGCAAAACATGCTCTGGGAGTAGTACATTCTGATGTGTGTGGACCATTCCCAGTACCTTCACTTGGAGGAAACAAATATTTTGTGTCCTTTGTGGATGATTACACAAAGATGATGTGGGTAACACTCATTAAGTTCAAACATGAGGTGTTTACTGAGTTTCAGAAGTTCAAGGTGAAGGATGAGAAGTAGAGTGGCCAGAAGATGAAGATTCCGAGAACAGATGGTGGATGTGAATATAACTATGTAGAGTTCGAGACGTTTTGTGAGGAGAATGGAATAGAACATGAGGTTACTGCTCCATACACTCCTTAGCACAATGGTCTTGCTGAGAGAAGAAACAAAACTTTGCTTGATATGTCCAGAAGTATGCTGAAAGAGAAGAAGTTACCTCATAAGTTATGGGGAGAAGTTTTTGCCACATCAACATATATTCTGAACAGGTGTCCAATAAAGAAGCTGAAGGAAATTGTTCCTTTAGAGAAGTGGACTAGAGATAGGCAAAGTGTTGGTCATCTAAGAGTGTTTGGTTCTGTATGTTACAAACATGTCCCAGAAGCTAGAAGATAGAAGTTGGACGATAGAAGCAAGGTAATTTTGCTGGTGGAGGACCACAATATAAGTACATATAAACTCTATTGTCCAAAGCTTTGTATGGATTGAAGCAAGCATCCAGAGCTTGGAATCATAAATGTGAGATGGAGTATGGCATATATGTGAAACATTCTTGAAGCAATATGATTCTAGTGTGTCTTTATGTTGATGACATATTGCTTACGGGGAGTTGTCCAGAAGATATATCCAAGTTCAAGAAAGTGGTGATGAATGAATTTGAAATGACAGATCTTGGAAATATGGTATACATTCTAGGGATGGAGGTTCTATACTCAAAGAAGGGTATCATTTTCATCAGCTGAAGTATGAACTTGAGCTTCTGAAGAGATTTAAGTCGCAGAAGTGTACATTTATTGTGACACCATCAAAAACCAATCATAAATTGGATTCTGACTATGATGGTGATTCTGTGGATGCTACAACCTTCAAGCAGTTAATTGGTTCTCTTAGGTATTTGTGCAATACCAGACCTGACATTTGCTATGCAGTTGCAATGGTCAGTAGATTTATGAGTAATCAAAAGTGGTCTCATTACTAAGTTTGTCGAGTTAAAGGGTACATAAAGGGGACTCTGAAATATGGAGTGCTATTTCCCTCTGGAAGGAAGTCAGAACCAACACTAGTGGGCTATTTTGATTCTGACTGGTGTGGAGATAGAGTTGACAGAAGAAGTACCTCTGGCTACTTGTTCAAGTTTCTGGGAGGTCCTATTTCTTGGAGTTCCAAGAAGCAACCTTTTATGGCTCTGTCAACATGTAAATCTTAGTATATTACGGGCGTTGTAGCTGCATGTCAAGCTGTTTGGCTTCTGAATCTTCTGGAGGATTTGAAGATTGTGATAGAGAAACCTCTGAAGCTGTTGATTGATAACAAGTCTGCAATCAACCTTGCCAAGAATCCTGTGTTGCATGGAAGAAGCAAGCATATTGAGAAAAAGTATCATTTTTTCAGAAGTCAAGTACAGAAAGGAGTGTTAGAAGTTCTGCACTACAACACCCAGAAGCAGCTGGCAGATGTTCTAACAAAGGCTATCAAAAAAGACCAGTTTCTTCATTTGAGAACTGGAATTGGTGTTGTCAGTTTTTGATGGACATGAATTCAAATTAGTGTTGTTAGTTTTTGATGGACATGAAGTAAGGGATGGTGTTGAGAATAATTCATGTCCAGAAGTTGATGTTCTTGCACTGCCTAGAAGGTGATGTTCTGGAGCTGTCCAGAAGGTGATGTTCCGGAACTGCTGTCCAGAAGGTGATGTTTTGGTGCTGTCAGAAGTTGTTGAACTTCTGATGTCGTTATTGTAATTATTAATTTTATGTTTAAGGGTACTTTAGTATTTGTTAGTTTTTACTGTTAGTATCGTTTAACTTAATCACCAAGATTAGGTTTTAATTAGGGTCTATGGGCATATTTATTTTTGGGCTTTTTTGTGTATAAATATGTACTCTCATTTCATTAATAAACAACAATGCTTATTTTCATACTCTTTTTGTTATTCCATCGTTCCTTCTCTTTGTCTTTGTGCACCAACAAGAGAGAGATATTACAAATTTAATAATATTTATTGAAATTAGTTACAAATTAAAAAAATGAAAGTTGAAATTACATAAGCTTTTACGTGACTCCGACTTGTATTTAAAACTTTATCTTTTTTAGGTTTTTAAAGAAAATATGAGTTGAGGGTGTTGATGATATAAATGAAGAAATTATTAAAAAAAATTAACAAGATTAATGATATCATTAATTATAGTGCTTTTATGAATTACTCTATAAGTATGAATGTGTAAAAGGTTAAAAGTAACAAGATGATGAAAAAGAGAAATTATGTATGGTTTTACACCATTCTCCTTTATTAATTATAAATAAGAGAAAAATTAAGAAAATTGAAACAAGAGAGCGAAATAAATAATAGATGATACATTGAAAAAAATATTATTAATGTTGTATTAAAATTATAAATTAACTTATAATTTATGATAAATTTTTTCTTCAAAACATCTTAGAATTTAGGACCGGGAGAATATTTAAAAGACTTAAAGTAGATTTTCAAGAGTGGATAATTGAGACAAGTGGTTCATTTACCGAGATGAAAGTGATTAAAGATTCTACTCACATGGTCATGTTCTCTAAACCTAAGAAGCATACTTCCATCCTTCTAAAATTTGCACATAAATATGGTATTCGTGCCTAGGGGTGTGCAAAACAATCTAACAAAGAATTAGAGGAATCCATCTAATGTTTCAAAACGTTAGAACAACAAAAGAAATTACAAATTGAAAACCCAAAAAGAAAAGAGGATGCATTTTAAGATTTAGGTTTGAAACCCACATATCTACCATCGTGATATCGCACATCTTCATAAAATCGTCGAAACTGTCATAGTCGCCACCATCTTCCTCATTCATATTGATTCGTGAAACCCTTCCTTGATTTCACTTTGAATCATTCTTTTGATTTTTGTTTGCAAGAGAGATAGAGTGATTTTTCAAAGAATAACCTAGAAGAAGAAAGAGAGAGATGCAACATAAAGATGAAATAGGAAGATGGAAGATGAAACGATTGTAGAGTAATGAGGGAGGAACCGTTTTCTTTATTGGAAGTGAAACAGTTAATAAAAAGGATATGGAAGAATAAAATGAAGAAACTGTCGATGCTTGATTTTGGAAGATGAAAAAACAACTGTTGATTTTGGAATCGAATAAACAAAATTGGATTTTGGAGAGTTTTTAAACATCGTAAGTTGTAAAAGGAATGGAAGAAGAAAGAGGGAATGTATGTGAGGCATGTGAAAGAGATGGATCGTGGTTTGCGAGAGGGTGGTTTTGGAGATAGAGGTGGAACTATTTTTAAATCAAAGTGCATCGAATTGAATCAGGGATATGAGGTGTATAAATATTAGTTGATTTTATTTGATTTTTTAATTTGATTTTGTAAATAAAAATTATACTGATTAATTAGGATAGCCACATGGGTGATTAAGGAGTAATTAGAAGGGTAATTAAGGGTTTTAATAGACACTTTATTTTCTTATATGATAGATTATACATATTCTGTTTACTCAGGAGGATTACCATTTTCACAAAATTTACCCAAATAAATTAAAATTCTTATGATGTAGATGAATACTCCATAACTCAACTTCAGCTACTCGAATCTACATCAATCTAAAAACTCCTGAATTCCAAATCCTAAAAAAGTAATGTATCCAACAAATATACTGTATATGTTTAGTTACATTTATAAATTAGAATTTTTATATAACTAAAAGTTAAAAGTTTATCTTTCACAATCTCTTTTTATTTTGTATAAACTATACAGTTCATCGAATGAGCAACTAGAAATAAAGGAGATTCCAAAAATCGAGTTTTCAAATATGTCACCTCAAAAGAGAATGACTCAAAATAGAACTACAATTCAAAATTTAATGACAATGACATGGGAGTCAGATACTTAGGTACACTATATATTTTATTTCAAAACTCTTTTGTAAATATAATTCTAAAGTTATTTTACTTACTAATCTTTCAAATTTATAAATATAGGAGGTTTACTTCACAATTTCAGCAACTATAAATGAAATTGATGATACATTTGGATGACATTACATTGGATCTGAAAATGTCTAAAGAATCTTAAACAAGATGCTCATGAACTGAAATGTCCTTCATGTAAAACACCTTCTAAATACCCAAAACCAAGGTTAGACATTTCAAATCATAAACCATCTAATAAAAAATTTATTGTTTAAATAATATACAAAACATGTAATCACTGGTTCAAGATAATGTTGAAACTGTCCGATGAAACAACTAAAGCGACTTTGACATTGTTTGATCAAGAAGCACAAAAACTACTCAATACAACAACTCAAATGATCTTGCAACAACAACCTAATATGTCTACACCGTCAATACTACAAAACCTTTGTCAACATAAACTTTTTATTGAAATAAAATTGTTTGAACAAAATTTAAAACAAGGGTTCTACACAATATCACGAATTTTTGTACCAACTACTATTCTACAAGAACCATTTTTGAAAACACCTATTAAACATGTAATTTAACTTATATTACAATCACACAAATATACTATCATCTTTATGAATACTAACAACTTTATGAATACTAACAATATACTTATGACATGTAGGAGTCTACGTCACCACCTAGGCTTCTAAATAAAGAAGATCATCAAGAAGAAGAAGAAGAACAAGAAGAAGAAAAACAAAAGGAAGAACATGGAAGAGAAAATGATGATGACAACATCAATGCTAAACTATACTAGAAAACAAAATTAAAAAGTCGTGTTGCTAAACAGAAGCTAATCATAACATCATCTAATGATGAGACACATATCACAGAGAATTCAAAAAATAATAATAACAACAATGAACTTCACATACTATCCTCTGACGACGATTCACTTCTCATACACAAATTAAAGACTCCAAAATCCATTCAAGCAAAACAAAGGAAGAAGAAATCCTCATCTAAGGAAAAAACTACAGGAAAACACAAAAAAATATTCCAAATTTAAATACTTATTTCATGTTTTAACATTTCATTTGATGTCTCACTATGTATTTTTATTATTCATGAATGTATTGCTTTTCAAGTAAAATTAGACTTTTTTTTTTTATGCTTATCTTATTATATTTATTATATATTTACTATAATAAATAATATCTACCATAAATAAAATCTTATTTTATTTCCACAACTTCTACTTACAACTCATAAGATTTTTCTTATCGCCCGCGCAATGCTCGGGTCCTATTCTAATTTTTATTTACTTTTTAAGGCAAAAAGAGCAGCAAGGCGGCTAACCCAGATTCATTGAGAAAGAAAAAGAGTTACAAAAGACCCAACAAAAAGCGAAATGATAACATAACAAGTGGTGAATTTAAAGCTTGTGATGCAAAGCCTATCTTTAATCACATTTGGTCTAATAAAACCGAGAAGATTGTTCCAAAAATTGATCTCAGTGCATTGCAAAATAAAATTCGCTAAAAAATCCGCACAAATGTTCCTTCGCGATATATATGATTCATGAAGAAATTCATATTTTGAAGCTTATCTTGACAAGAGTTCCACCTATTCTTGATCGACCAAGGCACAATTGAAGACTTCTTTCTATTATAACTGTGGAGTCTGATTCAATACAAAGATTCTTTCGATTATTCATGAAAGCAATTTCAATCGCTTTGAACACACCACTTATCTCAGCCTTCACAGATGAAACCACAGTGAATTTCTCTGCAAAAGCAGCCATAAATTCTCCTACATTATTCTAAACACACCTCCACAAGCTGTGGCAATGTCCGTCCTAGCTCCATCCATATAACATTTCAATCAACCTCTATTAAGGCCACCAAAATAAGTTATGCTTGAGTACTAAAAAAAATAGTTAATTAAAAAAATTGATTATAAAAACATGTAAATGTTAAATAATGTGATCTCTTAATTCAATTAAAATCAATAATTGAAAATATGGCTTACAAAATATATTGAAAATGGATTTGAATAAATATTTTCAAATTAAAAGATATAAAAAGATGTTTAATTAGTTACGAAAATAATTTAAAAACATAAAGTTAATAAATTCAAGTTAGTTAAATAATTTAAAAAGTTAAAGTTAGTAAACAAAATATAATTATTGAATTTTAAACCATATTCCCATATTTCTATTTAAAAAATTTAGTAAAAAAATAGTCTTCTTTCTCCACTTTATTCTCTATCCTAGTTCAATTTTTTTGTTAAAAATTAAATAGTCTTCTCTCTCCATTTTCTTTTGTGTCTAAGTTCAATATTTTTTATTGATAGATAAGGTACATGTTACTAAGTCAATTGTCGATTAATTATGAAGAAAATTGTTCTCATAACGAAAGAAGAAAACTATTCTCATAGCGAAAAATGATCTCAAGGAAAAATATAGAGTCTTTTATTCAATTATTTTTTAAATTATCGTTTTTCTTAACCTCTAGGGTTTAGGCTTGGTCCCCTTCTTTAAATATTTATAAGTTGTTCATTTTTAAATATATATGTATAATTTTTCTTTTTCATTTCATATATTGTAATGTTTACTTTAATTTAGTATATATTCTTTTGAATATATAATTCTTGCTTAAGGATATTTATGAACTTTTTAAATTATATTCTTTTTTATTTTCTCTTCTGTCAAAATGAAACAGTTATTTCTTTTCTTTTCTTTTATTAAATAGTAAGTTATAAAAGAATATTTAATTAGCCAATTAAATAATTTAAATATTAAGTTAGTAAACTAAAATTTGTTAGTTCTAAATAATATAAAAAAGATATTTAATTGAAAATATAGGTTAGAAAAACATCTAAATGTTAAATAGTGCAATCTTCTAATCAATTAATATCAATAATTGAAAACAAGGTACACGAAATAAATTAAAAACTTGGAGTTACATAACTTTGTCAAATAGAAATTTAAAAATAATATTTAATTAATTAATTATATAATTTAAAACGATATATATATATATATATATATATATATATATATATATATATATATATATATATATATATATATATATATATATATATATATATATATATAGATAGAGAGATATGTTGAGAATAATTCATGTCCAGAAGTTGATGTTCTAGCGCTGTCCATAAGTTGATGTTATAGCGATTTCCAGAAGTTGATGTTCTAGCGCTGTCTAGAAGGTGATGTTCTGTAGCTGTCCAGAAGGTGATGTTCTGATGCTGTCAGAAGTTGTTGAACTTCTGGGTCGTTATTGTAATTATTAATTTTAGGTTTAAGGGTACTTTAGTATTTGTTAGTTTGTACTGTTAGTATCGTTTAACTTGACCACCAAGATTAGGTTTTAATTAGGGTTTATGGGCATATTTATATTTGGGCTTTTTGTGTATAAATATGTACTCTTATTTCATTAATAAACAACAATGCTTATTTTCATACTCTTTTCGTTATTCCATCGTTCCTTCTCTTTGTCTTTGTGCACCAACAAATTGGTATCTAGAGCTTTCGGTTAGAAATACAGGGGAAACACGAGTGAACGTGAGTTGTCTGTGTGTTTGATTTTTGTTTCTAGGTTTCACGTTAAATCTGGAACAAGAATCTTTTTTTCTATTTGTAGGTTGGAAAACACTGTGTGAGTTAATTTCTAAGTGTATTTGCACAAAATAGAAGATGAACTGAAACGGCAACATGAACACCAAACTTCTAGTTTTTTATGGCAAAAACTGGAATAGATGGATGATCCAAATGCGCGTGTTATTTGGAGCTCAAGATGTTCTAGAGCTTGTAACCGATGGTTATATTCCAGTAGCAGAAGATGCAACAGAAGATGAGAAAGAGGTGATAAGTGCCAAAATTTAGTTATTTTGTATATATGTTTTGTGGCACTTATCGGTTCTATTGTTGATATTCTTCGAATAAATCCTCCACTTTTGGTATAAATGTGTACATAATAAAAATATTGAGTTTTGTGTAAATATTGTATCATTTGATAATTTTTCATATCTTTTGTAGGTATTCATTCATAATTGGAGCATTGAGTAATAAAATGTCAAAGACACGGCTTCAAACGCATGATTTTGAGAAATAAAAGAGAACACATAAAGCAAAGAATGAGTTTTTCATATATTTCAAATTATTAATTTGATTGATATTTATTCATGGTTAGATAGAGCATTGAATAAGCTTTTCAACGCTTCAAACCGGGCGCAATTTCGAGTTACGGTTCTCAAGTTATGGGCGAAACAGTTTTGGTGTTTCAACTTACTGCTGGCTTTCGCCGGGCGAAACTAAATTTCACCAGACGAGGCAGAGGAAACTAGTAGCGTGGAAAAAACGCATTTTTAAGCACTAGGCGAAGCTTTTTGGTCGTCGGGCAAAATTGTGCAGACAAAAATGCATATTTAGGTGAAAAAACACATTTTTTAGGTATGTTTTGGGTATTTTTGAACCCCAATCCATCATACATCATTTTTTGGTCTAGAGAGCTTAGAAGACAACATTGGAGCTTGCATTTGGATGATCTGGAGTCGAATCTATTATTGATTGGTGTTGACAAACCAAGAAATGTTTGGTTCCTCTTCTTCTCTTCTCTTTGTATTTCTCTATTGTGTTGGTTATGTATGTATATTTACTCTGAACTCATGTATATTTATCGCCCTTGGCGTTGTATAAAATCTTTTTCATGAATCTGTGTTGGTAGTTATCTTAGGTTTTTACTCTATGTTAGGGATTTGAGCTTGCTAGAGATAGACTGCTTAGATTCTTACCTAGGATGATTATCTATTAGTTTCTAAATGCTAGAAATAGGTTTAGAGCTGACATTCACCATAGAGTATCTGATCTTAATGCCTCTGTGTTGGTGAAGTATGTCAGAGATGGGTATGAAGGTGACACAGTTGACTTCTGGTTGTCGAGGTATTCCAGAAATGGATATTGAGGTGATTCGGGAGGAATCTCAATTTGGGTTAGAAATAGCTTAGATTGTGATAGGTATGTGATGACACGGAGGAGTATCGTAGGCCGAGTATGACATGGGGGTAGATTTAAGTCTGTGACAAGAAGTGTGCATTCGTTCCAGACAAGCTGTCTATCCTTTATAGTTTTTGTTCATTTACTTTTTGTCTTTTATTTTCAACTCTTTTAATCCCAAACTCATTAACGGTAGAATTGTCGAACGACGAATCAATAACCAATCTCTGTGGACACGATAAGATATAACCTAACCGGTATATATGACCTGGTAAAAATAAATAATAACTCTTTGCTTGCCGCTTTACCGCTCCAACTAGAGGCGCGGAGAAATAAAAGGGAGAGAGATCAAAAAGCTCTATTCTACATCCATCAGTGTGTGGGTGCGAATGTGTTTGAGAAGATTGCAGATTCTATGACGTCAAAGGGGACGTGGGACACACTGGTCAGATGTTACGGTGGTGACGCATCAGTGAAGAAGGTGAAGCTTCAGTCCTTGAGAAAGTAATACGAAAATCTCAACATGAAGAGCATTGAGAAGGTTTCTGAGTACATTTCAAGAGTGATTCTGATCACTGATGAAATGAAGGCTTGTGGAGAAACTCTTTCTGAACAAGTAATCATAGAGAAGGTTCTGAGGTCGCTTACTCCTCAGTTTGATTACCTTGTTGTTGCTATTGGACATTCCAAAGATCTGGAGACCATAAAAATTGAAGAGTTGCAAAGTAATCTAGAAGCGCATGAGTTGCGTTTGACTGACAGAACTTCTGAGAGGGAAGTGGAGCAGGCTCTAAAAGCTTCTTTTTGTCAAGAAGGACCAGAAGCAGAATAGACGTGGTGACAGATTCCAGAAGTCAGAAACTTCAACTTTTGGTGAGAAGAAATATCAGAAGGGAAAGGACAGAAGGAACATTCAATTCTATTGCTGTAAGCAATTTGGCCACTTTGGAAGAGATTGTCTGTCAAACAAAGAAAAGAAATCAGAAGAAGAGAGTATATCCAGAGGAGACTCTGATGATGAACCTGTGCTATTGGTGGCTTATGACTCTGATTGTAAGAGGTCAGAAGATTGGTGGTATATGAACACTGGGTGTTCAAACCACTTGATTGGGAACAAACAATGGCTGATAGACTTTGACTCCAGAAGGAGAACAAACATCAGGTGTGTTGATGATAAGTACCTTAATGCTGAAGTTATGGAAAAACGTCAGAGTCAAGGTGAAGAATGGGAAAAACATTATGATCAAAGATGTTTGGTATATTCCTGTAATTAGAAGCAATTTGATAAGTGTATATCAGTTCATTGAGAAATGTTTCGCAGTTATAATGAACGACAACCTTTTGAAGTTGTATGATTCCCATCAAAAGTTAATCATGAAGTCTGAACAGGGAAGCAACAAAACATTCAAGGTGAATGTTAGTACAGCTGAAGCAGCTGCCTTAGTATAGAAGGTGCTGAAGGTGTTAGTAAGTTGTGGCACAAAAGGTTGGGGCATCTGAACTATAGAAGCTTAGGGAATCTAATTTCTAAGAAGCTTGTACGTGGCATTCAAAAGATTATGAAGCCTGAGAAGTCATGTGAGGTGTGCATGAAAGGCAAGCAACCAAGATTTCCATTTGCATCAGAAGTTGTTCCAAGAGCAAAACATGCTCTGGGAGTAGTACATTCTGATGTGTGTGGACCATTCCCAGTACCTTCACTTGGAGGAAACAAATATTTTGTGTCCTTTGTGGATGAGTTCACAAGTATGACGTGGGTAACACTCATTAAGTTCAAACATTAGGTGTTTACTGAGTTTCAGAAGTTCAAGGTGAAAGCTGAGAAGCAGAGTGGTCAGAAGATGAAGATTCCGAGAACAGATGGTGGATGTGAATATAACTCTGTAGAGTTCCAGAAGTTCTGTGAGGAGAATGGAATAGAACACGAGGTTACTACTCCATACACTCCTCAACACAATGGTCTTGCTGAGAGAAGAAACAAAACTTTGCTTGATATGTCCAGAAGTATGCTGAAAGAGAAGAAGTTACCTCATAAGTTATGGGGAGAAGTTGTTGCCACATCAACATATATTCTGAACAGGTGTCCAACAAAGAAGCTGAAGGAAATTGTTCCTTTAGAGAAGTGGACTGGAGATAGGCAAAGTGTTGGTCATCTGAGAGTGTTTGGTTTTGTATGTTACAAACATGTCCCAGAAGCTAGAAGATAGAAGTTGGATGATAGAAGCAAGGTAATTTTGCTGGTGGGGTACCACAATACAGGTGCATATAAACTTTATTGTCCAGAAACCAACGAAGTTGTAATCAGCAGAGACATTGTTGTGAAAGAGTCAGAAGTTTGGGATTGGAGCAAGACTCAATCAACTTCTGACGTAGTGATAACTTCTGAAGACGAGTCAGAAGTTGAAGGTCCTGAAGAAGAGTTAGAAGATGATTCTGAAGACTTTGAAGATGAAGATGATGAATTTGATTCTGATCCATAATCTGATGATGATCTAGAATCTGGTGGTGATCATGCTTCTGGAAGTAAAAACTCTGAAGGCCAGGGTTCTAGAGGACAAGCTTCTGAAGATGATCATGTTTCTGAAGGTGATAATTCTGAAGATAGAACTTCTAGAAAAGGTCCAGAAGTTAATATTGTTCGAGGTTCTGGAGAACAAGTTCAGAGGTCACAACAAGTCAGAACCATACCTAGAAGGCTTGAAGATTTTGACATGCTGCAAGACACTCAAGTTGACTCAGAGGGAGAAGTCATTCAGTGTGCCATATTAGTAGATTCTGAACCATTGGGTATAGAAGAAGAATTCAAGAAGAAAGTCTGGCCTGATGCCATGAAAGAAGAACTGGAGGCTATAAAGAGAAACAAAACTTGGGAGTTGATAAAACTTCCAAAGGAGAAGAAAGTCATCTGTGTCAGATGGGTTTTCAAGGTGAAGTTTAAGCCATATGGATTGGTTGGAAAGCACAAAGCTAGCCTAGTTTCCAGAGGTTTTCTTCAGAAACCTGGACTAGACTATTTCGAGGTGTTTGCTCCTGTAGCTAGGCATGAAACAATCAGATTAGTGATTTCTTTAGCTGCAAACAGAAGTTGGCCGCTGATGCATTTGGATGTGAAGTCAGCATTTCTGAACAGTCCATTACAAGAGGAGGTATACGTGTCACAACCTCCTGGCTTCGTGAAGGGATAGTGTATAAGTTACACAAAGCTCTGTATGGATTGAAGCAAGCACCCAGAGCTTGGAATCAGAAGATTGATTCATTTTTCAAGAAATAAGGGTTTCAGAAACGTGAGATGGAGTATGGCGTATATGTGAAACATTCTGGAAGTAATATGATTCTAGTGTGTCTTTATGTTGATGACATATTGCTTACGGGGAGTTGTCCAAAAGATATATCCAAGTTCAAGAAAGTGGTGATGAATGAATTTGAAATGACAGATCTTGGAAATATGGTATACTTTCTAGAGATGGAGGTTCTAAAAGGAGGGTATCATTTTCATCAGCTGAAGTATGAACTTGAGCTTCTGAAGAGAGTTAAGTCGCAGAAGTGTACAGTTGTTGTGACACCATCAGAAACCAATCATAAATTGGATTCTGACTCTGATGGTGATTCTGTGGATGCTACAACCTTCAAGTAGTTAGTTGGTTCTCTTAGGTATTTGTGCAATACCAGACCTGACATTTGCTATGCAGTTGCAATGGTCAGCAGATTTATGAGTAATCCAAAGTGGTCCCATTACCAAGCTGCTGTCAGGATTCTGAGGTACATAAAGGGGACTCTGAAATATGGAGTGCTATTTCCCTCTGGAAGGAAGTCAGAACCAACACTAGTGGGCTATTTTGATTCTGACTGGTGTGGAGATAGAGTTGACAGAAGAAGTACCTCTGGCTACTTGTTCAAGTTTCTGGGAGGTCCTATTTCTTGGAGTTCCAAGAAGCAACCTGTTATGGCTCTGTCAACATGTGAAGCTGAGTATATTGTAGGCGCTGTAGCCGCATGTCAAGCTGTTTGACTTCTGAATCTTCTGGAGGATTTGAAGATTGTGATAGAGAAACCTCTGAAGCTGTTGATTGATAACAAGTCTGCAATCAACCTTGCCAAGAATCCTGTGTTGCATGGAAGAAGCAAGCATATTGAGAAAAAGTATCATTTTTTCAGAAGTCAAGTACAGAAAGGAGTGTTAGAAGTTCTGCACTACAACACCCAGAAGCAGCTGGCAGATGTTCTAACAAAGGCTATCAAAAAAGACCAGTTTCTTCATTTGAGAACTGGAATTGGTGTTGTCAGTTTTTGATGGACATGAATTCAAATTAGTGTTGTTAGTTTTTGATGGACATGAAGTAAGGGATGGTGTTGAGAATAATTCATGTCCAGAAGTTGATGTTCTTGCACTGCCTAGAAGGTGATGTTCTGGAGCTGTCCAGAAGGTGATGTTCCGGAACTGTCCAGAAGGTGATGTTTTGGTGCTGTCAGAAGTTGTTGAACTTCTGATGTCGTTATTGTAATTATTAATTTTATGTTTAAGGGTACTTTAGTATTTGTTAGTTTTTACTGTTAGTATCGTTTAACTTAATCACCAAGATTAGGTTTTAATTAGGGTCTATGGGCATATTTATTTTTGGGCTTTTTTGTGTATAAATATGTACTCTCATTTCATTAATAAACAACAATGCTTATTTTCATACTCTTTTTGTTATTCCATCGTTCCTTCTCTTTGTCTTTGTGCACCAACAAGAGAGATATTACAAATTTAATAATATTTATTGAAATTATTTACAAATTAAAAAAATGAAAAATTGAAATTACATAAGCTTTTACGTGACTGCGACTTGTATTTAAAACTTTATCTTTTAGGTTTTTAAAGAAAATATGAGTTGAGGGTGTAGATGATATAAATGAAGAAATTATTAAAAAAATTAACAAGATTAATGATATCATTAATTATAGTGCTTTTATGAATTACTATATATATGTATGAATGTGTAAAAGGTTAAAAGTAACAAGACGATGAAAAGTAACAAGACGATGAAAAGAGAAATGCTTATTCACATTATTTTCTTGTTAATTCTTTCGCCTTTAATTTGTGTTAGTGGTGATCATTTTGTGCTTGTTCATGGTGCATACCATGGTGCATGGTGTTGGTATAAGGTGGCAACCATGCTTAAATCAGCCGGTCATAATGTAACAACTGTTGAATTGGCTGCTTCTGGTATCAATCCAATACAGGTTCAAGACATTCGTCAAATTTCACAATATTATGAACCTTTGATCACTTTTATGCAATCTCTTCCTCCAAATGAAAAGGTGATAATCGTTGGTCATAGTATTGGTGGAGTGTCTACATCTGTAGCTATGGAAAAGTTTCCAGACAAAATTTCAGTTGCAGTTTTTGTTACTGCTTATGTGCTTAGTCAAAACCTCACGTACCCAACTATTATTCAAGAGGTACTAAACAAAACTCACATTTTATATTTTCCCCTCAAAACTATATTAAGTTAGTTAATATCTTTCAGGAAGCAAGAAGGGTCACTAATTTAATGGACTCAAAGCTTTTCTTTTTTGATGGACCCGACAAACCTGCAACTGCTAGATTGCTTGGACCGGAATTCCTGGCATCCAGGCTGTATCAATTATCACCACCTGAGGTATATCTAAACACTTTCAGATGAATTTTAGAACATTTAAATTTTAAATGTTATTAATATCAAGTAATTTTGCATTCTAAATTGTGTAGGACTTGACCCTTGCATTGTGCCTGGTGAGACCTGATCCACTTTATAATGATGTTGAATTATTGAAGAATGAAACAGCAGTTACCAATGATAGAAATGGAAGGGTACCTAAAATTTTTATCATCAGTAAAAGGGATAAATTAATAACAGAAGATTTTCAAAGGTGGATAATTGAGAGAAGTGGTCCATTTGCTGAGATAAAAGTGATTAAGGATTCTGATCACATGGTCATGTTCTCCAAACCAAAGCAGCTTACTTCTATTTTTCTAAATATTTCACAGATATACTAATACTTAAATACAAATATAAATGGTATTACTGTCTACCATGTCCCAAACAGTTATGCATATGGGTTGGGATTATATTTTTATTATCAATTATCATTGTGAATTCCATTAAATAAGAAAAATTGGAGTGTCCTCCTCTAGCCTCTAAGTGACAAAGGCAATGTAATAAATCATACTATGATATTATCAATTATAGTTTACATAAATTTATATATCTCTAGTTTTTCTTATAGGCAACGATTAAAGTGTTTCTTCCCCATTCTTTTGCAATTTGTTTGAGCCTAGAATTTTGTTCAAATTTTAGTCAGCTACCCAATACATCTATCTCTAAGACTTTTCCAAACTTTAATAGTTATTATGTTGTCTGATACAACTTCCTTACTATTACTCATTCATGCAAACACTTATTTAACCTAGTCTTCTTGAATCCAACAATAATGATAGCTGTAGCTATGATATTTTTCCTAGTATCTAGCATTTCACAATCCGGTAAAATCTCATCATTCATTAAATAAATTATGAAACTCCTTCTTTAAAATATTATTTATTCCTGAACCAAAATATTACATTTACCACTTGTAATACACTTAAGTTGATCCCAATCTATCTTTTTTTTATTCCTTAGAAAGTTTGTTGTTGACTTTATTAGCATGTGTATAAATACATTCGAAGTAATAAAGTAAAGATCAATTTCACATGAATTATAAATTAACAAGCTAGTAATCGTGTGATTTAAAGTAAACAAGAGGGGATTTCATTTTGATTTTTGCGGGAAATAATTATGCGACTAAACTTGGATAAAAGTTGAGATCGAGAAAGTGATTAGATTTTGTTTGAATACATTAATTTGTCACTGTTGATGATTTTGCATTACTTGATTAAAATTGAATTTATAATTCTACGACAAGTTTGAAATATCACTGTACTCAATTTCTTGGTGTACAACTTCCTAATTTAGACAACAACTCCAAAATTCTGTAGGAAAATTTGAAATATAACTAGGTGATCTAGTGTGTTAATTCTCTAGCCACAACTTACAATTAGCTATTCTTAATTAATCACTAATTTCTAATAATCTAATTTCCCTCTGTGCACTGGTCAACAGAAAAGAGCATTAAGAACAAAAGTAATTAAATAATAATTATAAATTCAAAACATTCAAATAACACTAAACCATCGTATGCCCAAGGGTTTCTAATATAACTGGGGTGAAAAGAAATTCGAGACTTGATTCGAATCCCAACTATTATAATTTATGAATTTATTTTTTTAAAAGTGTAAACTAAATAATCTATCCCTTTGATTTTTGTAATATTCGAGGGATAAAATAATTAGATATTATTTTAAAATCACTCGTTAAATAGATTTTATCCTAATCCTAATTTGTATGTAGCCGTCATAAACTCGTATGCGTCATTCTTTAATATACTGTATCCTTCTATCTTGAACAAAGTTTTTTTTTTTTGCCTTAACAATCTATATCACAAAATGGTGTTGATGTTGTTGTATTTTTGAAATAACCTCTGTATGTTGTCAATCAAGAAAAACGACATTGCTACCTCAGTTGACAACTTTGAAAAATTTATTTCTAAAACATGTTGTAAATTGCACTCAAAACATGGTGAGTGGTAAAAAAATAAAATTGGAACATGATATGTTAGTTTCAATTCTTTATCATTCATATTTTTTGCTTAAAATTTATTACCTTAGTTTTTGAAAGATTACTTATTTTATTTAATTAATAATAAAAAACGGTTTCGAATCTCTACCCTACATTCATAAAAGAACTAGGCTTAGAATAATGGACAGATTTAAGTTTCATGATAACTGTAAAAAGTTCAAGTTAAATCGCTTGTGTTTTGCAGATGATGTATTACTTTTCTGTCATGGTGATTACATATATATATATCTATAGGATGTTGCAGGGTCTAGAGTTATTCTCGAGCACAAATTTATGGTTTCGATGGCAATCCAAGACAGATTGAAGACATAGAACAGATTACATAGAATAGGAACTGTTGGCAACAACACTTGCCTTTTTTATGGGGAGCTTGATGAAACTAGTCACCATTTTTCTTTTAATTACAGATACAGTAATTTGTGCTAAGAGTCGGTTAAGAAATAGCTGGGCAGGAACATTATTGCTAAAGATCTGCAGGCTATTGTTAGGTGGATTAGTAGAGGAAAGACTAAGTGTTTGAATCACCAGATTTATTCTACTGCAGCAATGGCAACTGTTTACCATACTTGGAGAGTTAGAAGCGATGTATTATTAAGGTAAAAGTTGTGGAAGCCTGAAATTGTGATTCAGTTTATCCAAGGAAATATTAAGGACAAAATAGGAAATACAGAAAGCTATAAGTGAAGCCATAGTGAAAAGTACTGGTATACAAAATTGTAATTATAGTCTGTTGTTTTTATTGGTCTGAGTAGGCCCTCTTGTACAGTTAGCTGAAAACATCAATATATTGCTGAATTAACAAAAAAAAACGATCAGAATATTTTCAAGACATCAATCCATAACAAACTATTACATATATCTATATATATATATTTTGTTCTTTTTCTTGTGAAAAGATTTTCTCAAGATAATTAAATCTTTGCTTCAAATTAAGAAATGTTGGAAAAGTTCTCTATGATGAATTGCAATTGTTGAAAATCATTTTTGCTTCAAGTTAAACAAAGAAGGAAGTTAGACCTTTGAAAAGATCAGAAGTTGGAAGCATACAAGATATGCAAAAAAACTATATTACAACAAAGATTTGTTGTTCTCCAAAATTTACAACAATAATGATGAATTTGAATTTTTTATTTTTATAATAATTTGAATTTGTTGTAATCAATGTATTTTTATTATTATCTGTTGACAATGGAATGTAAAAATAATGTGTATTTACCTTAGTTTTCTACCAAAACCTGTGGGGATAATTTAATGTGGTTTTTGAGGATATTGATCATCGTCCTTAAAAAAATCTTTGACGCGTGAAACATAATAAACTTCTATGATAAAAGCATTCTCAATATAAAAAATTGATAATTATATATCATAAAGCACTTGAAACTATCTACATCCACCGTTTTAAGATTTGCAAGAGAAGTTGCCATGATAAATTCTTTATGATGGATTGCATGAGCATACAATTATTTGGGTTTAAGGTTTGTGTTCTTAAATATTTATTCGAGCAGAACATTATTCAGTTATGTAACCCATTTTTTGTTTAATTTCATAAACAACTGCAAACAAAAGCAATTGAAAATATCATGACCCAACATTTGTTCTTCCCTAATATTCAATGATTCGAAGATCTAAAATCAGTTCTCTAGCGACATTAATTTTTACTTTAACATTTTGTATAAACAATGTAATATTCTATGTAAACAATGTAGTTTGTAAACAATTTAATTTATTAATATTTTGTGTAAATAATGTAATAATTTTTTTTAAATAATCAATCTTACCCCTCGGTTTTATTAATAAATCCAGAGATATGATGCGCTAGTTTTGAAAATAATAAAAATGTAGATGTCGATGTTCGAAATCATGTGCTAGGGGATTGAACCAACAAACGTTTGCTTGTAAGCATCATACTTTACCATTTACAATAGTGATTTTGCTAAATTTGCTCGCACAATTAATTTTTAAAAACACATATTTTTTTTGCGACTTCAATGAATTTCTTTATATTAATCATAAAAAATTAGGTTAATATAGAAATAGAAGGAAAACGGGCAACAAGCTGCATCGTTACTCATTTTTTGAACGCAAAACCAATGCTCTTAAAAACTACATCCATAGACCAAGGGGATACAACATTACTATTCATAAATGTCATACGAAATTCGATTGAGAACGATTGTGATTTATTTATCGCATTAGTAAAGTCTTTAAGGGTGGTTGAGCAATGGCTATGTGGAAAGTGTATTAGCATTCATGCCATGAGTCAAGCATGTCATCATCCTGATGGTCTTGTTCGTGCCACTCATGAGACATGAGGGTTCTGAAATCATATTACGGGTATTATTAAACCACCATCTTCAACTGATTCTGATAACCTCGAAACTAACGAGGAGATTGTTTTAGATGCAAGGTTTTTAGAGAGGATACTTATTGCACCAATTTTACTGTGAAGGTTATACCTCTAAGTTGGCGTCTTACTTCTTCTCAAACATTGAAATATTATCTTTACAAGGTTGTTGATGATCTTAGATTAGTAGGTGCATGGGTTCAGTTGTTACTTATCCCTCGTTGTACATTACAAGTCGTTAAGCCTCCAAATATTCTAGAGTGTTTAGCTACTTGGAGAGACGCAGATGGTCTTACCAAGTTAGTTGATAGTATGTTGGGAAGCTTAGAGCAAGTTAACTCGGGTTGTGGAGGTGTTCATACTCAGGATAAAGATAACAAGATTAGCTCTAATGTCAAGCAATGCCTCTGCAAGGTTGCATATGGCCATTTCACAGCGGCTATAAAAGTGTTAGGGTCATCCGGTGTGGCCCTTATAATGAACATACTATGAAGGATTTGGAGGCAAAGCACTCGTACATGCCATCTCCCTCCATGCCGACCACCATATTCTTATAATCTCTCCTAGTGACTGATGCAGATACTATCTTCAAGTGTATTAAGTCCTTTTCCAATGGGACTTCATATGCTAGAGATGGTTTGCGTGCTCAGCATATTTTAGATGCACTGTGTGGAGAAGGTTCTACTGTGGCGAAATATCTTTTACAAGTAATTACTCTAGTTGTTAACTTATGGCGAGGAGGAAGATGTCCCATGAGTTTGGTAGAGTTTGTTGCCTCTGCACCCTTGACATCATTATTAAAGCCTGATGGTGGGATACGACCAATTTTTGTAGGGTTTATTTGGAGGCGGTTGGTGGCTAAGGTTGCTATGAAAGGGGTCAGTAAAGATATGACGTGATACCTCATTGAGTTTTAGTTTGAGGTTGGGGTATCGGGTGGTGTTGAAGCCATCTTGCATAATCCCAATAGGGTGTTAAGCCAGCGACACGAAGATGGTTCCTTGGCTATGCTCACTGTAGATTTCTCGAATGCCTTCAATATGGTAGATCGATCAGCCTTATTGCGCGAGGCGAGGGTGAGATGCCCATATGTTTTTTGCGGGTTAAGTTACTTTATGGCTAAACAACAAGCCTCAAAGGTAGATTTTTGTAGAAGGTTTGGGGATTTGGGAGCTATGTCAATAGTGCATATTGTCCCAAGAAAGGTGTAACACTCGGAAATTCATTTAATTACTTAGATGAATTATTAACGATTTATTTGTTGGAATTAGTCGAAGTCGGGAATTATCGAAATTATTATAAAAAGCATTATTGGATTTAGTTGGATGAAATTATTATTAGAAATAATAATGGTTAAGTAGAATATTATTTATTTAGTTCGATTTATTTGTGTGTGAAAATAGCAAATATTGGAGGTGCATTTAGTTGGTCTATTAAGAATATTAGATAATTATAATATAAATTATTACCACTTTACCCTCTGCCATATAGGTCATTTCAGGTTTACCCCCTGTAAAAAAATTTCTTTCAAAAATAACCTTTCCATTTCAAAAAAATAACAATTTAGTCCCTAAAGTCAAAATTTGCAGGTAAATTCGAAAGAAAATCTGCAGGAAACCTGCGGATTTTGACTTTAGAGACTAAATTATTAGTATTTTGAAATAACAATGTTGTTTTTGAAAGATTTTTTTTACAGGGGGTTAAACCAGAAATGACCTATATGGTAGGGGGTAAAATGGTAATAATCCTTATAATATTTAGTTATTGATAGAACATCCGATTTAATAAAAGAGTAGAATATTAGGGATTTCTATATAAGTAGTAGTAGTAGTAGTAGAGAAATATTAGATTTTTTAGACACAAAAAGAGGAATAGAAACTGCAGTAGAGAGACGTGGAGAATTTTGGAGGAAAATAAGGATTTGAGGAAAACTTGCCACAATGAGAGATTCCAACTAGAACCAAAACGAATTTTCGATCGGAACTCTGCAGGGCTACCTTCCATCCAAGGTAAGGGTGGAGTTTTAAGTTTCTAATAGGATGTATGATGATTATTATGTGGGAATTAGGGTAGAGGATAAATTGATTGCTCGGAGAAATTGTTCGGTGTTTTGAGATTGTTTGTTTATACTATGTGGTAATTGTCTGTGACTTGAACGAGTAAATCGATTGTTTTAAATTCCACTGAGTAATGGATGCAATTATGTTGAGATGATGGTTATAATGAATCAGAGAAAGGATGAAAGACGAAGTAGAAAAATTGCAAAAAACAGTTAGGAGAAATTGCAAAAAATTGAAAACACGAAGCGATTTACCGAACGCCACACCCTGAGTAGGGGAGTGTGCCGAACGACACACCTAGGAAAGAGAGGCCCTACCAAACGACAAGGAGGCACCATGAAGAGGTGTCGAACGACACCCTTGTGGCAGGGAGTATTATATTATTCTTTTTCTTTTCTTGCCCTCACGTTTTTGTCTGATCTGTGTTATTTCTTGTCTGCTTGTTATTAATTAAGTGATGGCAATGATTATGGAAATTTACTAGGAACATGTATGCATAGGGTGATAAATTTTAGGATGAGAATTATATTAAGTAACAACACCTATGATTATAAGGGTAAATGGGGAATGGTAGGGAATTAACACCTGTAAGATACAAGAAAAATAGGCATTGATATGAAGTGATGAATTCGTTTAGTAAGGAACATTTCAATCACAGTAATTTTATAAGTGAGCATTAGTTAGTATTCTAGTTTAATTAATTGGTTAAAGTGAGTAGAGATTATAGGATAATGAATTAGCGTTGGTAGTAAATAACTTGTTTCGGCGTAGAATTGTGCGGTATTGATAAATTACGAGAATTGCGAATTTTGATGAATTAAGTATATTTTCTTGTGTTAATTTAATGATCTACGTAGTAGGCCTTGTGCCAACGATGAATGAATGTTGTTGAATAACTATTATTACGATGTAGGCGTATAGCCAGTGTTAAAATTGTGATAAAGTTGATGATGAGTTGATGATTTTATTGTTGTCATTGAGTTGCATTATATTGTTGCATTCATTTGCATACCTTGCAATGGCTTGAATTGGAAACATGATGTGAGCTTTGCTATGTTTACGATGGCCTTGATGGCAAACACGATGATGCTGAAGGCTTATGCCTTGGCCTTGATGGCAAACACGATGCGAGTTATACTCTAAATGGTACCACATGCATGTGCATTGTCATGGAGTCGCATTTTATGTTGAATATTTGAATTGTTGTTATGGTTAAATTGTTGTTGTGATACGTTGATATATATGTTGTAATAAATGTCGTTGTGTTGATAAATTGTTGTTGTTATACTATTTGGTGAATAATTTGCAAAACGGTGATTTACCTTACCTGAATTCTAATATATTAATCAGTGGCGGAGCCAGAAAAATTATAAAGCCCGGGCAAAACTTTAAAGACCGAAAATTAAGTTCGGGCAAAAAATTTAAAAAATAAAAATTAAGTTCGGGCAAAAAATGTAAAGACCAGAAATTAAGTTCGGGCAAAAAATTTAAATCCAGACAAAAAATTTAAAGACCAAAAATTCACATGGTATATAACAAAAAAAATCTTTTATTTTTGCATTTTTTTTCTTTCAATTTTTGACCTTTTTTTTGAAAAATAAAATAAAATTGGAGCCTGGGCAGTTGCCCAGGGTAGCCGTACGTACGGTAGAACCGCCTATGATATTAATTATCATACGATTTATTAGATTGTTAAATATCTCACCCCTTTTGTTGTTATGTTGCCTCTACGTGGGTAACGTGCAGGTAATGAAGAATAAAGAATTAGTAACTATTAGTTCGAGTCGGTGTCGTCGGTCCGATACGTAACACTCGGGGGATGAACGCTTATTATTTTATTTGTTGCTTATTTCATTTGGAGATGTTTTGAATTGACTTTGTTTTGGAATCAACATTGTTGCATTTTAATTGTTTTGATGTTGAACCAAGATGTTATGTTTTGAAGTTATTTTTAAGTTGATTTAAAATGAATTCTGCTGCATTGTGATTAAAGTTGATTATTTTTAAGGGACATGTTATTAATTGTTCATCCGAGTATTACAGGTGTTATGTATCTATTATATGCGATTATACAGGTGTTTTCATGGTGATGTGTAACATCCCGTTATGTTCGAGGAATTTTGTAACTCTAATTTAATTTATAATTACTGGGTAGAAATGGGGTGTTACAAAAGGTATCTTGCTTATCCCTCTCGCAGGAGCCCCTTATATAGTGTTTGTTTAACATTATTTAAGAGCCTCAATTAAGGCGTGACCCTTGGGCTTCATAACTGTGTAACAACCTCCATCATCATGCATGAAAATGTTCAAAGTTTTCTAACACTGGTTTAAATGTGTCGATGTCAGTTACAGTCATTAATGGACTGTATCTTGGCTCAGTTACGGGTAGGTGGACTCCGGTTACTAGCGCTGCCGAATTAGTAGACACATGTGGATTACTACCCGGAGATGAAAGATCGCCTACTACTCTTATCCGTGTTGCACCCTTTCCCGAATTTATCTCTCAATTTCTTTCCGATCCGCGTAGTCTTATTCTTCTTTATATACCACTTCATAGCCCGGTCGATACCAATATTTCTAGGATGTACAAGTTCTTATATATTTTTTTGTCTAACCCTTTTTTTGACTTACCCTTTTTATGTCCAACCCTTGTTTTGACCAACATTTTTTTACTAACCTTTTTATGTCTAACCCTTTTTTTCATATCAGAAACAAATGCATGCAAAAGCGATTAAAAACATCCTTGCACACAACATTTGATTTACTCTAAAATGATATGTTTTGAAGATCTAAAATCTAGATCTTCTGTAAATTAATTTACCTAACCCTTTTTTTCTTTTGTTGGTTGAATGAAGTTACCCAATATTCTGGGTAAACAGTGTAACAAGTTTTATTTATATAAAAAAGAATAACCCATCGATTTTTTAATACACTGAGATAAAAGAGGCCTAGTTTTTTAAAATAATAAAAGTGCAGAAACTGGGGATCGAACCCATGCGCTAAAAAATATTACCTCGGTCTTATAAACACTGAGGTGTTAAGTCCATACTTTTCAAGGCGACCTTATTTACCTCGCTTCAGATGCCGAGGTAAAATGCATTATGCGTCCGATGTTAGATGTGTTATTTGTAGTAGTGACCCTTTCTCTCTACAAGAGCTTTGTCACGAAACTCCCCTATAATTTCTTGATCAACAAGCACCCTTATATAATGTTTGTATGGTATATAGAAAATAAAATTTTTGGCCTCCAATATTTCTATGAAAGCCCATAAATCCTAATCCAAACTTGTGTTGAGGATCGTTTTAGAGTCGATGGGTGGAAATCCCTTGTCCAAGGGAAAAGTTTCAAAGACATGAGATTCTGATTCCATGTGTTAACCATTTTTACCCTTCTAATGTCTTCAATAGTGTCGAAACTAAATTCATAGTAACCTTTCCGAGAGGATGTAATACCTCATTCACCTATTGATTTCCAAGAAGTTGAGAGCTTTTCTTTCAAAGCAACAACCGTGAGTGGTGAAGAACCCTATGCCCAGATAACACGCCCATGGAGGTTGTGTTTACATTCTTCCAGTCCCATTTGATACTCCTCTTTTGGAATGGATAGTTTTATTCAGTCTCCCTTCATACAAGGTTTTGGCAACTGGCTCAAGGGTATGTAACAAATGTTATTACAACATCTAAAAAACATTTTTCGTGTTTTAGGGTTTTTTGGGTTAGTATCAGAATTGGTTGCTTCAAGGGTAACTCTGATTCTATTAGACAATTCTAAGATATAATCGAATGCGCCATGGATTTTGTAAGATGTTGAAGAGAGAGAAAAAGGAGAAAGATTGAAGAAGACTTTAAGAAACATCTCACTCGCCGCTCTTTCTCTCTCTAAATATTTTTTCTCTCTCCCAATTCAAGATATTAATTAGAATATTCTCTTAATGTAAAACTACTTTACAATGTAGTTCAATTAGAATAAAGCATTTTCACACATAAGTATGGAATAAAAACAATAAAAAAAATTAATTAAAGCATTTGAATAACTAGTTCTTCTCTCTCTCTCTATATATATATATATATATATATATATATATATATATTCTCATGTATCAAAATGATTTATTCTAATTGAATGACAACGTGAAGTGGTTTTACACATACAAAGTATTCAAATTAATCTCATTAATTCAATTAAATTATGAATTTAAAATGAGACTAACGGTAAAAATTTAAAACTTGGGTTTACATAAAAAATATTAAATGATAAAATAATTTTTAATTAATTAATTAAATATTTAAAAAATTAGTAAACTAAAGTTAATTAAATAATTTTAAAATGTAAAGATAGTAGACAAAATAAAATTATAGAATTTCATGTAATAAAAATTACATTGGAGGTCGAACTTGTTAAACTTTCGATTTAAGATTTTATTGGTTTAAACGATTAAACCTACGGTTAATCGTACTTTCACAACATAATAAAAATAAATATTCCAAAAATTTACTACACACTTAATGCAACAACAACATTAATAGGCCACTTAATTCAAACCAATTTAAACTTTAGAACATAGTTGTAAATTTGAACCATAGTTATAGATTTGAACAAATTAAAGAATTACAATAAAATAAAATAAGTTATACCAATTCAAAGAAAAATTAAAATAACAAAACATAATACCTAAATAAAATTCAAATAATTAAGAATACATAAATAAAATAAGATAGAATTACTAAAAATACAATACAACATACTTAATTATACAATGTTAAGCAAATTCGAGTTAAAATATGACAAACACGTAATAATTGGACAACAACAAATTATAATAAGTTGAAAATTGAGACTATGTTTAACCGAAACGGCGCGATGATGAGGAATGATAATGACGAGGAATGGTTAAAAGAAAAACTATAATAAAGTTATAGAACCTAAAAGTTTCAATATGGTTGTAGAAAAACAGAAAATTCCTTTTCTTGTGTGAATGGAGAATGTTTAAGTTTTAATATTAACATATCAAACTTTTCAAAAAAATTAAAAAATGAAAATTTTGATGTATATTTCGAACAGACAATTTTACAAAATTGCTTCCAATTCTTAGGTTGGAACGGTTTTAGACGGTTCAATTTATTTTTTACGATTTTACTTCGATTTTAATCCCCTAGCAATTTTTAAAGGTATGCTAGACCGAAATGAACATCGATTCCTAATCAACCCGTTGAACCGTCCAATTCAGTCCAATTGTTTTAGTATTTATATGAAATTACATATAATTATTACCTCTTTTTTTATTCAATAAACTAAATCAAAATTTAAAAAATTCAATAGTCTTCTCTCTCCAATTTAATATCTATCCAGGTTAAAGTTTGTCAATAATTAAATAGTCTTCTCTCTCCAATTTATTCACTATCTAAGTTCAATTTTTTTATGACAGATAGAGTGCATGTTATTATGTCAACGGTAGATTGGCTGAGAACAAAACTGATCTTATTGAGAAAGATATATAGTCTTTATTTCAATTAATTTTTAAATTAGTGTTTTTCTTAAACTTGAAGGTTTAGGTTTGGTCCCCTTCTATATATATTTATATTGTTTTTCTATTTTTATTATATATATATATATATATATATATATATATATATATATATATATATATATATATATATATATATATATATATATATATATATATATATATATATATTTTAATTTTTTTATAAATTAATTATTTATGTATTTTATTTATATATTAATTATTAAAATTTAATAAATTGAGCCTAAAGTCTTTGGTCTAATACATAGTAGTCCATTAAAATTGTCTGCCTTTCAATTTATAAAGGGCTATGTGTGTTGGTTTTATAACTCCTATGTTGTCTATGCTACAATTGATGTGGAACTAAATTGTTACACAAATCAAAGGCTCATACTACGTCATGCAAAGATGCATCAGAGGAAAAAGAAGAAGAAGGGCCATGACCAAATCCAAAAGCTTTGACATGAGTTCTCCAATCACCTTTTCCCGATTTCCACACAGCTCACTACGCCAAAAATGAGTTTTGACAGCACTACATAGAAAGTGCTTTTAGCAAAAAGCGCTGCTGTAGGCTGAAAAAAATACGCTTACAAGAATCTGCTATATATAGGGTTACTTGTGAAGTGTGAAAGTCTGATCGTTTACAAGAATCTGACA
The DNA here is from genome assembly GCA_021764765.1 of Vicia sativa. Taxonomy (NCBI): domain Eukaryota; kingdom Viridiplantae; phylum Streptophyta; class Magnoliopsida; order Fabales; family Fabaceae; genus Vicia; species Vicia sativa. The sequence goes on from CM038796.1 coordinate 16,525,053, forward strand.
CTTTGTGGGTCTAGAAGTTGCTTATTTCTCTACAGGTAATTAGTTGTTCTCTCTCGCCATTATAATTAGTTATGCTTTGAAAGAAGTGTTATGATAGATCGTTTCCACTTAAATTAGTTTCTTACTTCTCTACTTATTAATGAACTGTAATTAGTGGTTGAGTCGGTTTTTATTGTATGAAATTTTTTATAATAGAAGTTTTCTTTCCTTTAAATTAGCAGCGTTTTCCGGCCTAGTTTGACGTACGACGCTCATTCTCCGCGTTTCCTTGAGTTCGGTAAATCGGACGTAAATTTCTTCCTCAAATTACTGGTATTGTGATGAATTTATCTTAAATTGCGTGAATATGTTGCATTTTCTTGATACGGATCCATTCCTTGTATACTTTGCATTTTGACAGAAACGCAATATAATGTTTTGTGCCCTAATTAGTTGTTTTTGTTTAGCTTAATCAGTAAAACCATGGATAAGACATGGATGTATTCCAATTGATTGTCGAAAGAGTACAAGAATGGGGTATCGGAATTCGTTAAGTTTGCTGTTGCGCACGCCAAAGACCCCAACCGAATGACATATCCTTGTTTGTGTTGCTGTTATGGGAACCGGGTTGACGCGGTTCAGTTAGCATCGCATTTAATACGATATGGAATTGGGAGAAGTTATACATATTGGAATATGCATGGTGAGAAAAGTAACGGGATTGTTGAATTGGGGATAATAGGACCTATGCTTCAAACAACAATTGCACAAATACATACGATTATGATCGAGTCGAAGAGATTGCAGAAGCGCTTGAAGAAGATCTTAACGATTGTCCCAAAATGTTCGAGAGGTTGGTAAGCGATGCAGAGAAACCGTTGTATAATGGTTGTACAAAATTCACAAGATTGTCTGCGGTTTTAAAGTTGTACAACTTAATGGCGGGCAATGTTTGGTCGGATAAAAGTTTCACAAGTTATTAGCCCTTATGAAAGATATGCTACCAAAGGATAATGTTCTTCCCAATCGAACGAATGATGCCAAAAAGGTGTTGTACTTTATTGGCATGAGCTATGATAAGCTACATGTCTGTCTAAAAGATTATGTTTTGTTTCGAAATGAGTATGCATCATTAAATGAGTGTCCTAAATGCGGTGCCCCTCGATATAAGAAAAAGTTGTCTCCGGCAAAAGTCTTCTGGTATTTTCCTATAAGAAAAATTTGTCTCCGGCAAAAGTTTTTGCATAGAAAATTTTCATCTAAACCGTTGGTTTAATTTATAGACGTCACTGGTTGTTGGTTTCTATCTATCCTATAAAAGAAGTGGTCTATTATCTGAATTCGGTTGACGGTGATTCGACAAATTATCCGGATATGAAGTTAATGATTAATACGTAAGTGAGATTATTCTAAAGGCTAAATTACAGTTTTTGTCCCCCTATTTTAGTGTTTTCACGATTTTTGTCCCCCTATTTTGTTTTTAAACACTTTAGGTCCCCCATCCCTACTTTGGCTACAAAAAAACGCTTATATATCACTTTTTAAAATACGTGGCATATAATAAAATATCAGTTATGTGTTATACAATTACAAGGAAGAAAAAAGATTTATTTTAAAAAGTGAAACATAGTCGTTTTTTGTAGGCAAAATGAGAATGGGGACCAGTGCTTAAAAATAAAATAGAGGGACTAAAATCGTGAAAATGTAATTTAGCCTATTGTAAGTATTCGTGTGTATTTATATATTTAATTATTTCTGTGACATTGTTCTAAATATATATTTTTATTTTGTTAGAGCAATACAAGTATTCCGATGTCAAAGAGAAGCTCGGGTACGATGGTCTAAATCAAACAACATTAATTGGATCAAAGTGCAGGTATATTAATTTCCACAATTTTTCTTATAATATTTATGCTACTTGATAAAACAAGACAACTATATATTCTTATTTGTTTTTCTATGTAGTGTCCTCAACAGCAAAACGATATAGATTGCAGATACTTCGTTTTGAGGTTTATCAAAGAAATCCTTCAAATGAATCAAATAGAGATTTCAGTCACGGTATGGATTTATAACTTAGAATTTGTTTTATTATTTATCGGATATTTCATATAATTTATTACTTTTAACTAAATCATGCATATTATGTTTTGTTATGTAGTACTTCGATGAACACAAGTGTGCATATTACACGAAACTTCAGTTGGAAGAAATCAAAGAGGAATTGTGTCAATATTTTATTGAGCAAAGAATCGTATAAGGTATGAATACATTATTGTGTGAAAAGTGTTATGAATACGTTATTGTGTGAATACAATATTGACCATGTTATTATGTTCATACCTTGTAGGACCAGGCCATTGAATACATAATTGACCTTGTTTTGTTCATACATTAGGGCTGATTTTGTTAGGGTTGATTTTGTAAGACTGATTTTGGTAATTTTAAAAATATGTGAATTGAATTACAATGGTGTATATATATTTTGGATAACAATGGTATGTAATGGTATTTGTATATAATCTCTTTGTTGAAATAACGGGATTACGATTGTAAATTATCGGTTTATAAATTACAAGTTTATGAATATAGGTTTATGCAATAATGCTGCAAAAACTGCAGGTTTATGAATTATACAAATTATAGGTTTATTAAAAATCCTTAGAAAGCGCTTTTTCATGAAAAGCGCTGCTTTAAGTCACCTATGAAAGCTTTTTTTGAGAAAAAGCGCTGCCTAAGATATACATAAGACAACGCTTTCAAAAGGGCTGTCTTTCATAGGTAGGCCTAAGGCAGCGCTTTTCTTGAAAAAGCGCTTTCTATAGATGCCTACAGAAAGCATAAAAGGCATTCTAAAGTAGGCATAAGAAAGCGTTTTTCTAGAAAAAAGCGTTGCTAAAAGCCTACTTAAGAAAGCGCTTTTTAGGAAAAAGCGCTGTCTTAGGTAGACCTACGAAAGCGCTTTTGCCTAAATAAAAGCGCTGCTAAAACCTATAACAGCGCCACCTACGACAACGCTTTTAAAGGACAAAAAAGCGCTTTCGTAGGTCTTTTTTGGCGTAGTGGCTTCAAATCCCAAGCTCAACCACCGATGATTTGACATTTTTGACCTCCCCTTCAACAACAATATCAACTACAACTGATCTTCTCTTCAAAATGTTGCAGCAACTCTACATCATTACATCAAGGTTTCTGGCATATGGATGATAACTGATGTGTCAATTGATGCTTCTCGCCCGAACACTATGCCTATCTATCAATTGATGCATAATAATGGTTCCTGCCTGGTTAGGAATTACATCCCATGTATAGATATCTTATCAGTAACTTTAATCTATATGGAGCTGAAAGCTGGATTAAGGAGCTTCAAAGAATGTGTGAAAGATCTTTCAGCTCTTTTGCTGAAAATATATCTGATCAAGAAACTTCAGGAGGTTAGTTACAATTTTTCTTCGCATTATTCATTATTTCGATTTTATGATGTTCTATGAAGTTAAGTTAATTAATACTATTTGGTAATAATTTATCAGTGGTCACATTAACTTATGGGAGGAAAAGTGTGATGAAGCTTGCTCATGGAATGATCAAAATGTTCTGTAAAAGCATGGGCTCTGGAAATTCAAAAATGGGTACAGGCCTATTTATACTATTTTGGTAAATTTAAAATAATAATTCATAAAAATATTTATAATTAATATTTAAAATAATAATTCATAAAAATATTAATAATTAATAAAAATTTCACATGGATTAAAATTTTTGATAAATTTAAAATAATAATTCATAAAAATATTAATAATAAATAAACATTTCACATGGATTAAAAAATGCCACCTTGCAAGATTTCTTAAGCCCAATCAAACAAACATAAAATAGGATTTTTGAAAATATAATCTTTATTTTATAGGTGGCGGATTACGAAATAATACTTCAGGATATCCAATATTCTATTTTATATCTAATTTTTCTATTATTGATGTTTATTGATTATTTTTTATTATTTTCTTTTTCATTTTCTCTCCTGTCAAAATGAAACAATTATTTCATTTATTTAGTTTTTAATTAGAAAGATATAAAAGAATATTTAATTAGTTTATTAAATAATTTTGTCTATGTAAAGTTAGTAAAATAAAGTTAGTTAATTTTTAATATTAGAAAAAATATAGTTATTAAAAAATATGGGTTACAAAAACATGTAAATGTTAAATACAGGGATCTCTTAATTCAATTACAATCAAGAATTGAAAACGTGGCTTACAAAATAAATGGAAAACATTAGTTTACATAAATATTTTTAAATGGAAAGATATAAAAAAAATTAATTAGTTAATAAAATAAGTTTAAAACATAAAGTTAATGAACTAGAGTTAATGTTTTTATACAGCTAAACTAAAGTTAGTTAAATAATTTAAAAACGTAAAGTTAGTAAACAAAACATAAAAGAAAACTCAACACAGAGTAATGAATCTAAAGCAGAAAGCACCAAACGGGAAACTCTAATAGAGAATCCAATTGCAAAATAGGATTTTAGGGTTTAGGGTTGATGCTCTGAGCAATAATCAAAACCCTAGCAATGGGATGATGATGGAATTTTGGCTTTAAAAGTGATAAATGAGGAAATTGAAAAATATTTCTTTACAATTGAAACCCTAAAAATCAAAAATATTTCTTGAAGAATGGGAATGTGCAAGTAAAGTCCAATTGTTCCTAGATTTTTGAAAAATTCTAAAGCTTAGATATTTTGTTAAAAATATGTAGACCGGGCATACTATGTAGCGGCAATAGAAATTCAAAATGAGATCCATGTATATGGCCATGATCCATGATGGGCATGAAGTTAACAAATTGAAACAGTTAAGCATCTCTTTTTTAAGTGTGACACTTAGAAGAAAATTTGGAAGGAAATATTAAATTGGCTGCAGGTAAAGCATGATTCAGAGGAGTGGAGTAAAGAGAAACATTGGCCGAGTCGTTATTGCAAGGGTAAGGGAAAGAGAGCAGATATCATGAATCTTGCAGTGGCAGGAACGATGTATGGCTTATGGATGCATAGAAATGAGACTAGATTTGGACATAATGTGAATAATACAAACATCAAACACAAAATCATAAACATCATTCTTGTCTCTTAGTAATTTAAGGGCTAGATCCTAGCAATTGCCTTATGTTGATTTGTTTTTTTGTTAATCAAAGTATTTTAATTCTAAAAACAAATAAGAAAACATAATTATAAAAAAAAGTCAGGATCCATTGATACTAGGTGTAAGACTTACAACATCTCAATTGTTAAAAGAATTGATCAAACAATTATATTAAATAAAAAAATGTTTGGCCTATTATTTTTCCCAATAAATAAAATAATTATATCACCGTTTGATCGAGTTTTATTAATAATTGAGATTTGGTGTAAGTCTATTACACATGTTGTCAATGGATCTCGCCACTTATAAAAATATGAAATTTGAAACCATTCCCACATTTCTATTTAAAAAACTTACTCAAAAATAAAAACAATTTAATACTCTTCTTTCTCCATTTTATTATCTATTCTAGTTCAATTATTTGTTAAAACTAAACAGTCTTCTATCTCCATTATATTCTCTAGCTAAATTCTTGAAGGATACAAGAATGTTCACCTATTTTCTATTGACATATAGAGTGCATGTTACTAAGTCAATTGTAGATTAATTGTGAAGAAAACTATTCTCATATGGCGAAAGTAGATCTCAAGAAAACTCTCTCCACTATATAGTTTTTCTTAACCTCTAGGGTTTAGGTTTGGTCCCCTTCTATAAATATTTGGTTGTTTGTTTTTAAATATATTTGTATAGTTTTCTTTTTCATTTTAGTATTTTGTAAATTTTTGTTGATTTGAATGCAATGTTTACTTTTTAGTAAATATTCTTGTTAATTAGTTTATAATTCTTGTTTTCTTTTTCAATTTTTGTCCTATCAAAATTAAACGATTATTTTATTTCTTTACTATTTATAAATGAACATTATAAAAGAATATTAAATTATTTAATAAAAAATTTAAAAATTGTTAAGTTAGTAATCTAAAATTAGTTAGTTTTAAATAATATAAAAAAGATAGTTAATTGAAAAGATGGGTTACAAAAACATCTAAATGCTAACAAGTACAATATCCTAATTCAATTAATATCAATAATTGAAAATGAGGTTGACGAAATAAATTAAAAACTTGGAGTCACATAACTTTTTAAAGTGGAAATCTATAAAATAATATTTAATTAGTTCATTAAATAAATTAAAAACTTAAAGTTAGTAAACTAAAATTAATTAAATAATTTAAAAATGTAAAATTAGTAAACAAAATATAATTATTGAAATATGAAATTACAAACACCTATTTCCCCATTTCTATTTTTTAAACTAAATCAAAAATAGAAATAAAATCAGTCTTTTTTTCTCAACTTTGTTCTCTATTTTAAGTTCAATTTTTTGTCAAAATTAAATGGTCATTTCTCTTCTCTCTATTCTCTATCTAAGTTCTATTTTTAAAATGTATGTTGAAAATATTTACAAATTTAAAAACATATATAGAAAATATTTACAAATTAAAAAATTAAAAATTAAAGAACAAGTTATAGTTAATTTTATTGCGATTGTAATCAATATATGTTACACCGATTGAAATTACATAAGCTTTTACGTGACTGCAACACGACTACCACTTGTATTTAAAACTTTATCTTTTCTAGGTTTTTAAAGAAATTATGAGTTGAGGGTGATGATGACCTAAATGAACAAATTATTAAAATAACATTTATAAGATTAATGATATCATTAATTATAATATTTTTATGAATTACTATATATGTATGAAGATGTAAAAGGTTAAAAGTAACAAGATGATGAAAAGAGATATGCACTTTATTCCGATTATTATTTTCTTGTTAAGTTTTTCTCCTTTAATTTGTGTTAGTAGTGATCATTTTGTGCTTGTTCATGGCTCTTTGTCTTCTGAATATTTTGAACTGCACTCCCTTCGTTATGATATCTGTAATATGATTATCAGTTCTGCAGTGTTCTAAGTTCATCTTTTCATCAGCTATATGCTCTTGAAGATAGTGAAACCTTATTTTGATGTGCTTGCTTCGACCATGTGCTATCGAGTTCATAGTGATATGTTGTCAATCATCATTGTAATTGACCCATGATCTTTACGTGTGATTTCTTCGATCAAGTTTACCATCCAAGTTGTTTGAGATGCACAAAGAGAAACAACTATGTATTTTGCTTTGCATGATGATAATGCCACAACTGGTTCCTTTTTCGAACTTCAAACAATTGCTGCACCACCTAACATAAACACATATCCTGCCTTGGATTTTTGATCCTCAACATCACCACACTAACTTGAATTGGTGTATCCCACTAACTTGCACTATTTTCCTTTATAAGTTATCGGAAACAAAATGCCATAGTCGAGAGTTCCTTTCGGATACCTCAGTATCCTCTTCGTTGCTGCTAAGTGTGATACCTTTGCCTTCTGCGTGAATCTACTTAATTATCATACCTACATTGTATGCTAAGTCAGGCCTTGTGGGACAAAGGTATCTTAAAGACCCAATAAGTCTTCTGTATTGGATTGAGTCAACATCATCTTCTTTTGAATATTCTTTTGATAGTTGTAGTCTTGATTCTGCAAGTGTCGAAGTTGAATTGCATTCTTCCATCTCAAATATCTTGAGAATTTCTCCTAGATATCTTCTTTGATGCATCATCAAACCTCTACTAGTCTTGTAGAATTTGATGCCAAGAAAATATGAAATATCACACAGATCAGACATTTCAAATTCCTTGCTGAGATCCCCTTTGAAGTCTTTGATCACCTTCTTGCAGTTACCTGTTATCAACAAGTCATCGACATAGAGACATGGTATAAGCAATTCACTATTGCTTCTTCTTACATATACTCCATGTTCAGTTGTGCCTTCACAAATTCCTTCTCCCTTAAGAAACTATCAATCTTCCTGTTCCAAGCTCTTGGAGTTTGTTTCAATCCATACAGGTCTTTATAAAGCATGTACACTTTCTCTCTTCTTCATGTTTCACAAACCCAACTGGTTGTTAAACATAAACTTGTACGCCTAAGGGTCCATTCAAGAATTCACACTTCACGTCCGTCTGACATATGTTCCAACTGTTTATTTATGCTAAACCAGCAACCAACCTGATTGTTTTGATCCTAGTCATAGGTGCAAAAACGTCTTCGAACTCAATTTCTTCTTTCTAGAGAAATCATTTCGTCACTAGCCTTACTTTGTGTTGAGTTACTTCTCCTTTGGGATTCATCTTCACTTTGTATACCCACTAGACATCAATTGTACTTCGACAAGCGAGTAAGTGTTGTTGTCTTCAATGGATTTCACTTATTCGTTCATTGCTTCACTCACTTTGAATCCTTATTCGTTCAGCTTAATTCAGTTATGATTTATTGAATTATTTTATGTTATTTATATTTTTAAATAGAAGGAAATATTATTGAAATAATTGACTCAATTAATGACATTTGATTGTTTTTTCGTTTTAGCTATTTTCTACGTTAATGAAATTTTTTTTATAGTTGCACTAAATTATTGTTAAACAAAAATACACAAACAAAGTAAATTTCGCAAGTGCATTTGCGAATTTACCTCGCAGCAGATTTCGTAAGTTCACTCGCGAATTCACCTGAATTTTTTAAAATCCATTATTTAAAATAATAAAACGTACAAAATAGATAAATTCACAATTATATTTGCGAAGGATATTTTTAAATTTTCGGTGATGTAAGTCACCACCACTGGAAGTTAAAAAGAAATTCTCTTCATTATACTCATTTATATAAGGATTACCTTTGTCATCCCTGATTTCCTAGACTCACTTTCTCCCCCTTCGACGGCAATACCAATATAAATCAAAGATTTTGTAACCAGATCACCATATGGCAATCAATTACTATTTTGGACCACGCAAACAGGCTAACCTGTTTCAATTCTGTAAGAGACAAAATATGATAGATTATCATATGTTGGACCATTATAAAAACTTTCATAAAATCTTTCAACCATCTCCTTTGTGTCGACATACATTTATTTTTAGTAGCCTAAAATATATCAAGTTATTTAAGTTATTTTATTATAATAAGGTGATCCTTAATTAATTTTTTTTATAACTATTTATTTTTTAGGGTTTTCTATTTATTTTTTCATATTTTGAACATTAAAAATTATTTATTATTTCATTTTTTGTTGTAATTCATTATTTTCATAACATTCAAAATAATTTCATCCACAAATAATGTTATTCGCAGTTAGAAAAAATAATGGTGCACACGTTAGTTAATTTTAAAAAATGAACAAACAAAAAAATTTAAAATGCCACCTTACTTCATTAAAATAAGTTAAACGACCTCTAATATATATTCTATCCTTTCTCTAGTATAACCAATGTTCCTAACATTTTTTATTGTGTGTGGAATAAGTTATCAATAGTTATCACATTCGTTATATATAGAGACAGGTTTCTGATCATTTTCTGCATCATTTATCATGATTCTCATACTACTCTAATCTTAGTCATTTTTGGAATAACATACAAAATATTAAGTTTTGACATAGCATGTAAAATATTAAATTTATGTTAATAGAGCATGCAATATATAAAGCAATAAAAAATATTAAAGAACTAGAAATTATTGATTGATGTAAAATATTATAGCATAGTTTTTCACCAATAGAGTTTTAGCTGAGAAATTAAAGTAAAATGATGGGAAAACTAAATTGGGCAGAACATAATAGGGGTTAGTGTTAATGTGATAATACAATATAGCCTGGATAACTTAATAATGTTCGATAGTGTTAGTGCTGAGACACATTTATTGAGGAGAGAAAGTAAGAATAATAAACGAAATAAAGATTTGTATTATTGAATTGTACAAATAATAATACAGACTAGGAGTATTTATATACAATCCTAATTGGGTTTGAATCTACACAACTTAGATTATATTTAAATATTAAATCTAATCAAATCTAATATAATTTAATATTTCAACACACCCCCATGATCCAAGTTGTCAAACATACTCTAAAAATAGTTAATTTGAACTATTCCTAATTTCTTTCTCAAATTCAGGAATCTGTCAATCTTCAATCCTTTGTTGAAAATATCGGCCAACTGTGCTTCACTCGAGCAATGCCCTATTTCAAATTCACCTTGATTTACCTTTTCTCTTAAGAAGTGAAATGTTGCTTCGATATGTTTACTTCTTCCATGAAGAACTAGATTCTTCACAAGATTTATGGCTGACTTGTTGTCGATTTGCAACATTAGACGTTTCTTCACTTTGAAAACCATTTCTTCAAGTACTGATCTGATCCAAATTGCTTGACAAGCAGCATAGGATCCTTCTATATATTAAACTTTGCAAGATGACAATGCCACCACATGTTTCTTCTTCGAACACCATGAGATTGGGGCACCAAATACTTGAAAGAAATATCCAGTTCTGCTTCTTCGATATTCCTTATCTTCACACCAATCAACATCTGAAAAACAATTTACTATTTCTTCGTTGCCTTCAGAATATCGTTGAAATAGTATTCCATAATTTATTGAATCCTTCAAATATCTCAGGATTCTTCTTGCAGCCTTCATATGTGACACTCTTGGTTCAATCTCTTAAGAGAGATTATGAAAATGAAAGGATGAAGGAGATCGAGAGCGTAAAAGAATACTTCAACTGACTCTCCGAGTTGGTGAATCAAATGAAGTTGCATAGTGATACGATAGAAGATCGCAGAATTGTTGACAAGATGATAATCAATTTGACAGCAAAATTTGACCCAATGGTGGATGTTATAGAAGAAACCAAGCATCTATCAACCATGATTGTTCAATGGTCCATGGGATCTATGAGGACCTATGAACAAAGGCTTGTACGTCACTCTGAAAAATCCGTCGAGAGTTCCTTTCAATCTAAACTCAACATTCAGCCCAACAATCTTAAAAATACGTACCCAACACAAAATAGAGGTGAGTCTTCTAAAGGTGGCAGATTTGGAAGAGGCATAGGTTGAGGAAGAAACTCACAAGGAAGAGGAAGAGGTGCAGATGGCAGAAGATGGCATGAAGGAGCATCAAACAAATGGTATAATATTTGTAAGAGTAACACTCATAACGAGAAGTACTGATGGAACAAGGGTAAACCACAATGTCACAATTGCAAGAGATTCAGGCACATTCAAAAGGATTATCGTCTTTCAAATCAGCACCATGCTTCATTTACAAAAGGAGAATCTGATGAAGAAAATTTGTTTTTTGCTTTTCAAAAAGCATTTCATGAAGAAGGTTAAAATGTGTGGTATTTGGATAGAAGTTGTAGCAATCATATGACCGGAAAGAAAGAAGCTTTCATCAACGTTGATTCTTCATTTGGCTCCAAAGTTAAATTGGCCAATGGAGAACACGTGGAAGTGAAAGGGAAATGACACATTGGAGTCACCACGAAACAGGGAAGCAAAGTCATACATGACACTCTTTATGTGCCGGAGTTAGACAAAAAATTTCTTAGTATTGCACAACTTCTGGAGCACAACTATTCTCTAAACTTTAAGAATCGAGAGTGCATAATTTTTGACTCAAAAAGAAGAAGTGTTGTCGTTGTGAAGAGGAATAGCAACAAGAGCTTTCCAGTATCTTTCAATTATGAGAAAAATTTCAGCATGATGGCTAGAGAAGATAATGACTCGTGTTTATGGCATAGGAGACTTGGGCATTTGAATTACAAAAGCCTCAAGTTACTCTATCAAAATAAGATGGTGTATGGGCTGCCAAGAATCAAAGAAAAATCTGGTGTGTGCGAAGGTGTTGTATGCTAGGCAAACACCACCGACAATCGTTCCCAAAGGAAGGAGCCTAGAGAGCTAAACGAGTATTAGAACTTGTACACGCAGATGTGTGTGGCCTAATGAATACCTTATCTCTAGGAAAAAACATGTATTTTGTCTTGTTTATTGACGACTTTACCCACCTGACTTTGGTATATTTCATGAGACAAAAGTCTAAAGTGTTTGTAATCTTTAAGAAATTTAAAGCACTTGTTGAAAAACAAAGTGGCAGATTTATAAAGATGATGAGAAGTGATCGAGGGAAGGAGTACACCTCGAATGAGTTTCAAAAATTTTGTGAAGATGAAGGTGTTGAAAGAAAATGCATTGTTGGTTACACACCACAGTATAATGGTGTGTTAGAAAGAAAAAATCAAACAGTGATGGAGATGGCAAAATCTATGCTACTTGAAAAAGGTTTATCGAAAGCTTTTTGGCATGAGGCTGTTAACAGTGTTGTGTATTTGATGAAAAAATGTTGAACAAAGGCCTTGTGGAAAAGACTCCATTTGAAGCCTAGAGTGGAAGAACACCGTCAGTGAACCATCTTAAAGTTTTTGGGTGTATTTTCTATGCTCAAATTCCTAAACAAAAGAAAACAAAACTGCTTCTATGTCAAAGGTCTATAGACTTTACAACTTGAAGACAAACAAGGGGATTATTAGTGGGGATGTTGTATTTGATTAGAATGATTCTTGGAATAGGGAAAAAGACGCAATAAAGGAGAAAACAATCCCTGCATTTTGATTACAACAAAATTCAGCAATTGAAAATGAGCAACCAGTCCTAAGTACACCAAGTTCTTCATCCTCTCCAAGTTCACCTAGTTCAGGTTCATCATCTCCCAGCTCAGAAAATTTTGATGAAGCAATCAAAGAAGATGTTTGGAGGAATGCTATGCAAGAAGAAATAAAGGCCATTGAGAAAAACAAAACATGGTAGGTAGTTGAAAATCCAAATGACAAAGAAGCTATTGGATTAAAATGGGTTTATAAGTTGAAGCATAATCCATATGGGTCAATTCAAAGAGCCAAGGGTATACACAACATCCTGGAATCGACTATAGTGAGACCTTTGCTCCAGTTGCAAGATTGGATACTGTACAAACAATTATTGCAGTGGTAGCTCGGAAAGGGTGGAACCTGTACCAGCTTGATGTGAAGTCAGCTCTCCTAAATGGAGAATTAAAATAAGAAGTATATGTGCAGTAGCCTCAAGGCTTTGAAACTCTCGGTCAAGAGGAGAAGGTTTACAAGTTGAAGAAAGCTCTTTATGGGTTGAAACAAGCCCCTAGAGCATGGTACAGTGAAATCGACGACTACTTTGTTCAACAAGGATTCATCAAAAGTCAAAGTGAGCCAACCTTGTATGTGAAACGACAAGGTAAAAATGATATTCTTCTTGTTACTTTTTATGTTGATGATTTAGCGTACACAAGCAATAACAAAAAATTGATTGAAAATTTCAAAATTGAAATGATGAAAAAATATGAGATGAGTAATCTTGGCTTACTGCATCATTTTTTTGGTATTCAGGTTTATCAAGATGAATATGGAGTTTTCGTTTGTCAAAAGAGATATGATAAAAATATTTTGAAAAAGTTTTGCATGTATGGCTGCAAACCTGTTGATATCCCTTTAGTGATGAATGAAAAATAATGAAGGAGGAAGGTGGAAGATTAGTAGATCCAAGAATGTATAGAAGTTTGGTTGGAAGTTTATTTTATCTTACAGCTTCAAGGCCAAATTTAATGTTTGCTACTAGTTTACTCTTAAGGTTCATGAGTAAACCTATTCATTTACATCTTGGGGCAGCAAAAAGAGTTATGATAGTGATAGTGGTCAGGAACCATAGAGCATGGAATCAAATTTGAAAATAATTCTAAACTTGTAGCTAAAGGTTATTGTGATAGTGGTTGGGCCCGAAGCTAGCGTTGATGATATGAAGAGCATTTTAGGTTATGTATTCAACTTTGGTTCAAGTGTGATCTCTTGGTGCTCAAAGAAGAAACACATTGTAGCGCAATCTTCAGCTGAAGTAGAATATTTGGAAATTTGTTTGGCTACACAACAATCATTGTGGTTGAGAAGAATACTTTAAGATATTAGAGAAAAGAAAGAAGAAAGTCTTCTTCTCCACTGTGACAATAAATCAACAATAGACATGGAAAAGGATCCTGTTTTCCGCAGTCGAACAAGACATATGAATATAAAGCACGACTTTATTCTAAGTTTGATCGAAGATGGTGATGTGCAGTTAGTGTTCTGTAGTTCTCAAGAGCAGCTTGTAGACATCTTTACTAAAGCACTATCAAGAGGAAGATTTCAACAACTTAGAGAAGCAATTGGAGCTAAAGAGTAACACATTAAGGAGGAGTGTTAAAACTAATGTGTTGTTATCACTACTATCTTTAGTAAGCATTTTGAGAGAAGTGTAACCATCACATTATAACCATTATATTTATTTAGATTTATGATAGAGTTGTGTCAATAAGATTGAGAGAACCAAAAATTCCTCATCTTGATTACCAACTTATTGTCTTCTATGTCAGTTTTGCTTCAAGCCTGTATAAAGGCTTTGTAATGCTAAGTTGTAAGCAAGGTGTGTGTGGTGAATTCAATAAAATCAGCAGTTTTTCAATGTTCTTCCACCAGTGGAAGTATAGTGCAAAACATGCCTAAAATAAATTTTCCACTTAAAATCTTGCAATAATATAATTTATCAAATACCACCTCTAGAATACCACAAGCACAGACCAGGTAATGTCCCTTGTATAGTGCCGAAGTAACTTCTTTCTTGCTTAAAGTTCATGAGTCGTTCATGTGTCCTTAATCCTTTAATTATCTCCAAACAATTGAAACATAAGGGAAATAAGATTCATGATCAGTGATAGAAATAATTATCTCTCGTGACGATTAAAATCTTTGATACTAAATTGAAGGAATGATCATGAGCGTTGAAAGAAGAACAGCACCTCTACCGAGTCCACAGAAACAAAGCTCCTTCAATCTTAGTGTTAGTTGGTACAAATGAAGACATTAAGTGAGAGAGAAAGAGAGAAATTACGACTAGGATTTCACAAACTGAATTTCATCAAGTATAAAAGCTTTGTACCTTACGATGTGCTATATTTTACTTAAGCACTTCGTACCTAATGAAGTTTAATAATTGTCTTAAGTATATCGTACCTTATTGTGTTCCTTATTTATTTTATCTCTCATTATTTTGTCATAATGTATGTGACCCTGTAGGTTCTTGTGGCATTGCCGATTATATTAAATCACATATTTACTACAATAAATAGTGACTGGTATCTAGTAACACATCAGTGCTACGCGAGAAACGGAAATTTCAAGTGGAAAACCATTTTCAAGATAATGTTTGCATGTAAAATTATCTTTTTGTCTTCATATATATATAATGAACATAAGGAGTATATTGTGCACTACTACAAAATACGCATACAACAATAGGAAAGTCACCACAGTTTCCCCCAAACCAGTAGTGACACTGCTAAAGTAATACGATAATAACTTAGGATGACAAGCAACATCTTGAATTTAAAGATGGTTTTGCACCACAACACCCTCTACAACAACATTTTGATTTTGAGGATGGTTTTGCACCACAATACCCTCTATATCAATATCTTGATTTCGAGGTTGGTTTTGCACCACAATGCCCTATACAACAACGTTTGGATTCTCAGCATTGATGGTGGCTTGAGAAGGATAACAAATGTTGATTCCTTTGGATGAAGTTGTTTTTGTGTCTAGGTTCTTCCGCTTTTATGTTATTCCTTATGATTCTTAATCTTCTTACCTTGGAAGTTTAAAAATCAAAGCTTCTCATCGTTGTTTCTTTAATTCTATACGACAATCATTGGACCATGATTGTAAGTACCACATATTCAACCACATGCTACATAACAACGCCTGGTCCCACGTGGTTACATATCTTTTCCTAGAATTGTTAAATGTCTTTTCTTTAGTAGTGGTGTTACCCTTTCCAGTTGAATATTAGGCCCTTAGACATTTATCATGTTATGCATGATAGACAAATTCCATATAGATCATTCAAGTCCCTCAACATTATTTATGGAGTACTCATCAACTGTCAATCATTATGGTCATCAAATTACAAACAATGTTTGATCAGCAATAAAGTACAAAACTCCAAATCTAGGGTCCATAGTGATTTAAGGTCAAGTGGTGGTATACACCACTACCACCATGAGAATAACTTGTGACACTTTGCATAATATTCTATGTAGTTTTATCATAGTGGGTCAATTGAGTATGAATATTACTCCTTATATTCATACATATGTGAACTTGATAACTCTTTATCCATGATCCAAGAGATGTGATCATCAGTTCATCCACATAATAGTCTCAATGATTAACGTTATCTCGCTTCACAATAATGTTATTTAATAAAGAAATGCTTTTAATTATTAATAAATAATCTGATACAATGACCAACTTTTGAGAAGACTATTGGTCTCCAGGGCTTACACCAACACTATTAACCAACACAGAGTTTTAAGTACCAACATGTATACGACAGCATAACTACACATAGGTCATGCTACAATACGTGCAAATATCAAACATAACCCTATGTCCAGACATTACTATCCAATCGATAAAAAATTTGATATAGTAATGACCAACGACTTTTGAATGTTGAGTTATACCATGAAAATATTTTTTAGATAGCTAATCTAAAATAGGCATTAAGAAAAAAGGTTTCATTCATATTAAAGCTTAAGTAGAATTACACAAAATACCATGAACCTAGTTAGTAAATGAGTAGTATAATGACTTCATCTATCCACTAAAATGACATTTTTAGCTACTCTAACTCACAATAGATGTACATGTAATATTGAGAAGACAAATTTGGAAGATCGTCTACAATGATCCCTCAACTTGAGCTTTCACCTATTAAAATTAAGGTGAATTTAATCCCTTTATGTACTAATGGAATCCATCGAAACTCCCTTGGATCTAAAATGAAAATCCCTATTTATAATTGTTGATTTTAGGCTCTCGCTAGGTTCACTATGAAGAGGCGCAAAAAATAACAATGAAGTCGCAAATGATCTTTATTTGTTCCAAAAGGAATGGGAAAATATCGAATAAAACTCGCGGAAGAAAAGAAATGGCTGTCGAGATCAAGACAAGGGTACATGAGTAAATAATGCAAGGGGGAGGTATTAACACCCCTCACATCCATCGTACTTGATGGTAACAATTTAGTTAGTGTGCGTTTATGTATTAGTGTGATAGGTTGCAATCTTCTAATTACTAAGAGAGAAAGGAGAGAAAGAAGAAGGTATTTTATTTTTTTAGTTTATTGAGTTCTTCAATATTTTGCATCTTGTGCCTACGTTCTACCTTGTGCAATGTAAAAGTCAGAACTCCGTAGTTTTTCTATTTTATTTATATTTATATATAAAATAAAAGGTTACGACCACAGATGGAAACTTCAACCGTTGTGGGTATAAAGTAAAAGGTTAACTCTCAATCATTCACAGTAGCATCGTATTTATCACAGCAAAACCCTAAAACTCATTTATTCTCTTCTTCTTCATCATTTCAATTCCTATTCTACAGCATAGTCGTCAATCTTGTTATTCTTACATAAATGTATTCTTCTATTTCCTTATTCTCACATTTTTCGTGTATGTCATTGTTATGTTTCACTTGGGTTTCCTATGAATTTCTTCTTATAGATAGTTTATGGCTCTATTAGTATGTTGTTGTATGTTGTTGTTGTATGTTGTTGTTGCATGTTGTGTTGTTGACAAATAAGTTTACGATTTCACATATTTATAATTTTCATGGTGTTTGTAGGACTCAAGAGAAGTGAATGAAGAAACAACAATATCAACAAACTTCATCTAGTTTTAGAAGTTATGAAAAGAAATATAGGAAGTTTGAAGTTATTTTGTTAACTTCATCACCTTATATTTCTTCTTCATAGCTTCACGAACTAGACGAACTTCATATGGTGATGATGATGGTGGTAGCAAGCGTACAATATGAGTTGATAAATGGTTTTTTATGTGCTGCTAGCAACTATTTATGGTTCTTTACTTCTCACTTAAAGCTTCAAGAAATGGTTAGTTGTTCAGTTCTCCCAATCCATGTAAATTAATTTGATAGTTTTGTTGATAAATATTGTTAGTGAGTTTGTTATATCATATGAGATTGCTTGTTTTACTAATCCTTCATTGAACTTGCACTCATTTTAAAAAAATTAAGATAATAATTTAAAAAATTAAGTTACTCTTGAAAATCAACTTAGACGATCAAATGTTTTTTTGAATGGCATGAATCTTGTAAATCATAATTCCCTCTTTAGCATATAGAATTTCATTCAATGTCACAAATTCTTCAAAGCAATGTTGATAAATGGGTGTCATTCTAAATCTTTACACAAAATTTGATGTTTGAAAAATAAAGTAAAAAAGAAGAAGAAATTAAATTTCATGTGAAAGATTCAGACGGACATCCATTTATCAGTATTACTTTGAAGAGTTTGAGATTGAATCTAATCCTATAGGTTAAAAGAGAAAATCATGATTTACAAAATATTTGCAATTCGGAAAATATTGGATCTTTTAAGTTCTTTTTCAAGAATAACTTAATTTTTCTGATTATTTTGTCTCAAAAATCTATTTGAATGGTTGTATATGCTTAATGAGGGGTAGAGAAAAACAAGCAATCTCATATTTTATAATAAACTCTTTTTTATGCGCTTTAATTTTGGTTGTAGCTGGATATCAAATCCATGTCAATATAATTATTACAATGGTTGTTTAAGTCAACTGTTATTATAGACATTTTACTACAACGGTTATTGGACCGTGATTGTAAGTGTTGCATATACAACCGCACTCTACACAACAACGTCTGAACTTGCATGATTACATGTGTTTTCTAACCGTTGTTAAATCGATTTTTCGTAATAGTGAAATTAAGATCTAGGAATAACTATATTGACCTCCCTGAGGTCTGCTTAATTGGCACATACACCTCTAATATTAACCTCCCATAAATTTAATTATACCTGCAAAAAATATTTTAGTGACAGACAATAACAGTAGATAAATGTCATTTATACTAACTGTTTTTTGCTGTCACTAAATATTAAAGGAGGTGTCAAATTTGTTTTAATAAAATTTAAAGGAGGATAGTGCATAATTTAAAATTATAGAGGATACTTATGCTGTTTTAATAAATTTCAAGGGAGGTAGGTGTAATTTTCCCTAACATCTATTATGAGATTAATATTATGACATCTTTTTAGTCAAACTGCTAATTTGTGTCACTCTCTTTAAACTACTTAATTTGAAGAAAAGAATTCATTCCAAACAGAAAAATTATTGAAATAAAATAATGAAGGTAAAAAACAACACGAACAATGCAATTATTCTTATTAAATAGAAACACAATCATAATTGATAATAGAAATATATTCCCAACACATACATAATTGTTTGGGACTGTAGAATGAAGTAAAAACACAACAAGGGGCAATCCCATTATTCATATTAAAACCTAGAATTCAAAATCATAATTGATAATAGAAATATAATCCCAACACATGCGTAATTGTTTGGGAAATGTTAGGCACGTATACCATACACCATAATTGTTGTTATGGACACATGCTAGACACGATTATACCATATATTATTATTATTATAATACGTGCAATTTCGGAGGTTCGATTTGTGGTCTTTCCTATCAAATCGAAATGTAGTCCTCCTTATCAAATTCACTGTTAATCACCAATTGGCCAAATTGATATTTACGTGCAATCCGTAGAATCTCAGAAGTAAGCCTCCTTGGTTTGGAGACAATGACCATGTGATCAACATTCCTAATCACTCTAACCTCAGCATATGGACCACTTCTCTCAATTATCCACCTTTGAAAATCCTCTGATACTAATTTGTCATTTCTAACTATGATAAAAACTTTAGGTACCCTTCCATTTCTTTCATAGGTAACTGCTGTTTCCTTCAACAACAATGCATAATCATGATAAAGTGGCATAGGTCTCGCCAGGGACAATGCAAGGGTCAAATCCTACACATGGAGTTACATTCATTAAATTGAAAAATAACTTGATACTAAAAAAGAATTAAAATTCATCTGAAAATGTTTATATATACCTCCGGTGGTGATAATTGATAAAACGTGGTTGCCAAGTATTTGGGTCCAAACAATCTAGCAGTTGCAGGTTTGTCTGGTCCATCAAAATAGAAATCCTTTGTGTCCATTATAGAATTATTCCTTCTAGATTGCTGCATGGTAATAAAGGTAACTTTGATTAAGTTTGCTTATTTCCAAAAAATTTATATTCAACATATAGCCTAAACATAAATTAAGATGTGAGTTTTGTAGAGTACCTCTTGAAGAATAGCAGGGTAAGTGAGGTTTTGACTAAGCACAAATGAAGTAATAAAAACTGCAACTGAAATTTTCTGCGGAAACTTTTCCATAGCAACAGACATAGACAATCCAGCAAGACTATGACCAACAAGAACCACCTTCTCCTCTAATGGTAGAGATTCCATATATTTCATCAAAGGTTCATGATATTGTGAAATTTGACGAATCTCTTGGACCTGTATTGGATTGATACCAGAAGCAGCCATTTCAATAAGTGTAACATTATGACCAGCAGATTTAAGCAAAGTTGCCACCTTATACCAACACCATGCACCATGGCATGCTCCATGAACAAGCACAAAATGCTCACCACTGACACAAATTAAAGGAGAAAGTGTTAATAAGAAAAGAATGTGAACAAAGTGCATGTCCCTTTTCAACATCTTGTAAATTTTGGAATTTACTTTACGATAATGTTACCGTTGTTGATCTTTTTTATGAATAATTTCTTCGTTTATATAATCTTCACCTTCAACTACTAATTTCTTATGATAACAACTCGTCATAAAAACTTCCAACCATCATATTAACTTTTCAGTATCCCTCCACATTTTTATTGTGTGCAGAAAAATCGTTATCACATTCATTAAATATAGAGACAGATTTTATGATCATTTTCTGCCTAGTTTATCATGATTCTCATACTACTCTAATCTTAGTCATTTATAGTAATACTTTTTATTGCATGTGTTTTGCTAAAATAACTGACCGACATTGAGCAGGATCGATCAATCATTACATAGGATTCATATCTCATAATCTTGGTTAAGTGATTGGTTCCTGATTCAATTTTGGGTTGGTTAGGCACCTTGGACTTGTCTTTCTCTCATTCTTTCCTTTAAAGCTCAGAAAATAGAAATCCAAGACCGACACGCCGATTTTAATAATAAAAAATAATAAATTTAATATAATCACAAATATAAATATCGCCTAGCTTTTTTTTATAAGTCTCGATGTTACTTACGGTACCACTAGCTAATAAATCTTTCGGACATATTTATATATAATAAAAAAAATTTTAAAATTTATTGAATATTAATATATCTGATATAAAATAATGATTAGATAAATTATTTATTCAATAAATTTAAAAAAAATATATTATTTATAAATATATATACAGAGGGTGTACCTCCTATCTCTCTTAGACATTTACATCTGTGTACCTTTATTTCTATACATTTACTTCAGTTCAGCTCAATAATTTAAAAATGGACCATAAATATTAAATATATCAAAAAAACTAATTAATGAGTCATATAACTTACACAAGGATGAATGGACATTTTTTACAAAAGAAAATATCACAAAACTCTTGGATGTGTTTTATCTTTAGTAGGGAACTCTATATATAAGAGAAGAAAAAAAATAAAGAAATTAATATTTTTAATGTGAAACTTGAATAGTAAAATTAAGAAGAGTATGTTAAATTTTGGACTTTTATTATTTAATATAAATAAATAATCAAGTTGGAGTGATAATATAATTGTTAAAAAAGATTTTTTTATATGAATATGATATACTCAATTTTTGATTTTATACTATATAAGTTTCTTCTCAAAATATATTTATAATTTAAGAAATTATCATCAAAAATAAATAATATGAACAAATATGCATAATATTATATCTTGTAGTTTTTGTGGCTTTTGTTTTGCAGGTTCTTAATTGTGAGATTTAACTTTGTCTGAATTATGGGGTTTCGTGGCTTCTCTTTAGTGCGACTTTCCTCTAGCTTGATGAATGGCTGGGCTTGTGCCTATTGTTTTTTCTTTCAGTCTTTTGTTAGCTTGTTGTTGTGCTAGTTGCTTTCCTTTTCGGTGGTACTGCTTGTGCCACTCCTTTTTAGCGGTTATTTCTTTTACTTTTGTGCCTTTTGCTTTTATTTAATATAATTACCTTAAAAATCTATATCAATATAATCTATATAATATTATTAAATTCAATGCATCAAATCAAATTTAATAACAACACATCATCAATTATAACTCTAACATATCATCAAATATAACTCTACATTTGCCACAACATCTAATAATCTTATGTGGCATATTTTAAAATTTATTTTCATCTTACACTTATACACAATAGAAGTCACGGGTCCGAACCCTCGCAAAGGCGAAATAATATATCAATTTAAAAAAACTTGATCCTACAAATCAATCATGAATCTAATTATGTATATTCCCTTAAATTAAAAATATTTTATCATATTTTTAGTGTGGAGGAGGTCTCCAAGGAACAACTCATGTTCTATCTAATGGAAAGGAGTGACCCTACTCGGTTCTAAGAAGGGAGATCATTTGAATTGATTTGAGAAGGATTTTCCTAAGAAGCAAGGATTGAGTTACTTTTCCTCCATCTAGAAATATCATTGCCTTGGTATCACTCCACTATGCCAAATAAGGGCATAGACAGCGCTTTTTAGGGCTTTAACAGTGCTTAAAAGCGCTGCTAAAACCTCCGCTGCTAAAGATATAGACAGCGCTTATGTAATTTCAAAAGCGCTGCTATAGGTACCCCTTTAGCAGCGCTTTTCATTAAAAAGCGCTGCTAAAGGTACCCCCTTTAGCAGCGCTTACACTTTAGACAGCGCTTTTAATGTTGAACTTTAGACAGCGCTTTTAAAAAGCGTTGTCTATTCCCCCCCTTTAGCAGCGCTTTTCCTTATTTTTTTTACTATATTTTTTTTCAATCACTTTAGACAGCGCTTTTAAAAAGCGCTGTCTATTCCCCCCCTTTAGCAGTGCTTTTCCTTTTTTTTTTTAATATATATATTTTAATCACTTTAGACAACGCTTCTCATTAAAAGCGCTGTCTATTCCCCTTTAGCAGCGTTTTTCCTTTTTTTTTAATAGAATTTTTTTTTTCATTTAATATAATATCTCACCATTTTTGCAACTGAATTTATAGCTTCAACATAACATTTTAAACTACAATATGCATCAATATACAACAATGAAACAATATTATAACAACATCAATATACATCTCAATCCTTTTTGCACAATATACACAACAACAACATTAATTTATACAACAATGAAACAAAACCAAAATAACTTTATCTTCTACATCGATCTGCACCTATATTACCTGAAACAAAATCAAAAAATCAAAATTCATACAAGTTACCAAATAACAACAAAAACAACACAACTATAACGACATATATTATACTCAACTCCATATATTATACCTGCTTATAATAAAACTCTCAACTCCATAACAAATTGGCACCAATCCTCCATAAGTTCATCCAATTGATCTTTTGAGTAACAAGCACACTTGAATTCATCAAAGTACTACATAATAATATAACATAGTATGATTTAATTAAAATACTAAGTCATTTTATGAGAAATATTAAAATAATTCCTAAGTTAGAAATTCATACCGTGGATGGAATCTCTAATCGGTCCAAAAGAATAGTTTCTTTCATAAACCTCAACATAAAATAACCGCAATCTACATCATTGCGTTGACGAGGACACTACACATGGAAAGAAAATACGGATATACATCAGTATATACAACTTAACTTGTTTTATCAAGTATCATCGCTATATTATCAAAATTGGGAAAATCTATACCTCCACTTTGATCCAAGAAATATTGTTGACTCTACTCCTTAGTACTTGAATACCTCTTTGTGCTCGAAAACTTTGTAGAACGCTATCATAAAATAACAACTAATATTTACAACTATCACACATAAATAATTAAATAATTAAATATACACAGGAATATTTTAGAACAATCTCACTTACGTGTCAATCGTCTTCTTCATATCTGGGTATGTTGTCCAATCATTGCCCAATGAATCCAGATAATATACAATTTCTCTCAAAAGATTAATTGCAACCAATAACCAGTGTCCACTAGAATATTAAACAAAGGTTAGATGGAAATTTTCTACACAACGTTAAAAAACGAAAAATTATAATAGAGGAAATTTAGAATGAAAATCTTACTTGTTGCCAGTATTATATGGTAAAAAGAACAATTTTTCTGTATCTTTTATGGCCATAAATAAACTGAGTACATATGTTATTATTTCATCTGGTTTTGAGATGATTGACCCTGCATGGACAACGTTGGGATTTATGAAAGCGAATCTGGACTCCAATCCACGCAGGCGAATCAACTTGTCACACAAAAAACATCATTAACATTAATTATTCATTGAAATGAGTAAATAAATTCTGCAATTAATTAAACAAAGTTGGTTGGAGTATACCTGATGTATGTATCGATAACAGCCATGCCTAATGTCAAGTGTCCAAAAACTTGGCCCAAATCCTCCATACCAATTGCTGTCATGCCATGAGAACCATAAATCCCTTCATCCAGGGGTACAAGAGAAGTACCACCTTACGGAATAGTTGTGAAGCTTATAAATGTCTGAAGGCATGACCTATACTGTGAAGTAGTTTTCTTTCTAGCACCGGTCCTCTTAGCAACTGATCGGAAAATAGCAAGTGTACTATTTCGTCGATGTAGTTTTAGTGATTTTTAATTCACGAATATCGATCTCAAGGATTGCAATGCAAATACGAAATATCAGTCTTATCAAGTAGACAAAAACTAGAAGTTTGTTGTTTGGAAAAAATATCTACACAAGACAATGTAAAATAATTAACTTTCTTTTAATTAAACAAGCTAGGGGAATGGTTCGGTCAATTTGGTCTATAAAGGTTATTATTCCCAATTTCTTTCAGAAAAATCTATGTTACTTCAATTATCAACCTCTATAGTGTTTTTCCTAAGTCCTTAGAGAAAAACCCTTGAACATGCAAATTAATCCCTATACCCAAGAAGAATAATAATGCATTCAAGTAAATCAATATCAAGGTCATATATGATAATCATAGGGTATCCCTAGTCCTAGGAGATATCTACTATAACCAAATTATACACAAACCCTAACAAATATAGTCCTATATTCATCACCATAAGTCAATCTCAATTGTTCGAAAGAGAATGCATAAAATCATTGTATAATTAAATTGAAGAAACATAATATCCGAATTGAAAACTAAGGATTCATAATCATTACAAGATCCAAATTAGAACCAACCCCAGCAAGTGGGGAATTTAGTTATTCATAGAATTCAAGATTAAAGAATTGACATTACAAGAGCTTAGACTTTCGGTGACCTTGAAGCTCATTTTCTCCAATCCTCAAAAGATCCTCCTCTTTTCTTGCCCTAAAGATGTCTTTATAGTGTCCTCTCCCTCCCAACCAAGTGTCAAAAATACCCTTAATGAATTAACTTGGATGTACAAAAATCGAATTTGAATCAAGACGCTCCGCAACACGGGCGTGTTCAACACGGCGCCTGTGCGCCCTTGCAAACACACTTCAGCTCGCTTGATCAACACGGTCCGTGTTCCACACGGTGACCGTGTGCTGCCTGCTCGCACAAAATTCACTTTCCACGCACTTCTCAACACGGGCCGTGTTGCTACACACGGGGGCCCGTGTTGACCTCTTAAAATTGCTTTTTCCGGCTCCATTTCATCCGCCTGTGTGCGCCAAAAGTTCATATTCTCCCATGTATCAACCCGAACATCAACACTACCAAGCACAGATAAAATGGTACTTTTAACACTTAAAGGACAATAAGACACAAAGACATCACACAAAAAGAAATACGAAAACTTACTCTAAACATACGTGCAACTACCGTTTAGTGTTACCAAACTATGAATTCTTGTCGGAAAAAGGTGCGAAAACTTACTAGAAATGGTGACCGATCACAACCCCACACTTATCTCATTGCTTGTCCTCAAGTGATGTATTGAGGCGAACAAAGGTCACCAACAAGATTCCTTTCTCCACAACACCCTCACTTCACAATCTAGTCCATGGCATCCGTCAATCTTTCCACCACATTTCCACCTCCGAGCACTATTTTACCCGCAAGCTTTTAACATTCTCACAACATCTCTCGTTAAACTGTTTACACTCACAGATCAAGGTATGCATATTACTTTTAATTTTGAATAAATTCTCTAATCACTACACAGATCACACACACATTCATGAGGTCTTTGGGATGTAACGTGGCTTAGGTTTGGTGGGATAAACAAAGAACGGATGACAAAGGGTTTTGGTGCTCGGCATTCTGTAGGGTCCATATTTACGCTCTTAACGACCTTGAATCGTAAGTATGGGGTAAAGACTTCCGACTCTTGATTTCACTTTTAGAGTCATTCTAAAGGAGTTTCCAATAAGTGGGCAAGTGTCAAGGCTATTTCCTTTGATTTTCTTATTCTTGAAATACTTTTGTTTTTCTTTGGATTTCTACAATCTTTTCTTTTTTTTTCTTTGCACTTGCCCCTTACTCAATGATACATTACCCCACACTTAGATTCTCATACATTTATAAGATGAAAACACAAATGCCGAGCGATAACATGAATGGTGAAAGGGTGGTAACATGACTAACAATATGAACAAATAAAAGAAAATGGCTCAAGGGGGGTGACTATGGATACAATGCATACAGGATGGTTTAGAAAGGCTCGGGTTCTGTAAAGAACTTGCCTCGGTGTATGTTTTCGTGGTGTGTTTGTGTTAAGAGAAAATCGCAAAATCAAAGTGAATAACGTCATACCGATGAACTCTCATGTGGAATCACGAATTTGGCTCTGAACCTCACCGGTGGGTTTAGCTTGCACGCTCCACAGTGCTGGTGGTGTCATGCAATTTCTCTTTCAACTGCAAAAATGCCACAACACTCTATTGATCAATGTTGATGCTCTGGATTGTGTTAACTTCCCTGGTGCCTGTGGAGATTAAGTGTGGTGTGTGTTGTTCAACCACTCACTGTTAGCTTGCTCCCTTCCGACTTCTATCAATCACTGTAACACCGACGCATCGCATTGGACAACTTAAACACAAATTAAAACAAACAAAGACGCAACAAATCAAATAAATCGACTGAACGAAACTGAACAATAAATAATCAAGCAAACAATAAAATAAAATAAAACCTCCCCCACACCTGAACTAAACATTGACCCCAATGTATAAATTCAAGTGCGACGGAGACTACCTGCCTACTGAGGTGGTGGAGGAGGGTCCTGTGGGAATTGCAACATGAGATGTCGCAACATAGTCTGGACGTCGTCCACCACAGTTCCTTGTCTGAACAGCTCAACACCTTGCCTGTTTCGCGTGGCACCAATTTCGGTTGCACCCACCCCACCGATCCGAGGTCATGAGGAGGATCCGCATGTTGGTTGAATTACGGTGTTCTTTGGTCGATGGGAGCTTGAACGTCATCCTCCATTTCATTACCTGAAAAATTTTGACCACGTGGAGGACTTTCTCCTAGGTTCATACCTGTAGCTACATATAACCAATTAGCACGGTTTGCCACAGAAATACAATGAGGTGCCGGTAGTGACATAATGTGTTGCTCATGAATCACCAGGGAGTAATACCCGGGCTGCACTACGATCATCCTTTGATTGACAAGAGTAGTCATGTCAATCTTCTTTCCCGGTATGGAGGGTTCCTCTATTAGGAGCTGACTATAATTCAAGTAATCAGCCAGTTGCGTAACCATTCCTCCTACCGATATATCTCCATTTGAAGCATGACCAACTTGCTTCAAATGGTTGGCAGCAAATGCCGCCACATTCACCCTTCCTACCTCCAGCATACTATGTAACAGAAATAACTCCCTCTTCGCACACACCCCCGTGCTATCTCCCCGCCCAAACAAAGTAAACGCTAAACCTTTACGGCATATCAAGCAAGGATTATGAATCCCCGAGGCCTTGGCAGAACTAGGATTGTACCCAGCTTTTCCAGAGATAGCCTCCCAAAATTCAGCAGCAGAGAATGTCTCAGGCGGGGCCCCCGGTCCAGATGATGGCAATTTAAGGCAGCCAACCTCTTCTACGGTCACTATGTGGTTCCCAAACATAAAGAATTCTAAATCACCGTAATACCCCATCTCAGTTCCATTCCACTTGTGTTTCAGTTTAAATTCAACAGTGCTCAAAAATTCAAGAGTTAGGCCCTCAAAGGTAGGTGCCTCAAATAGCATAACGACAACATTCGATGTTATGAAACATACGGAACACCTCATCCAAGGCCTAACTTAACGTGTCTTCACAAATATAGCGGGTCGGGAGTAACTTATCTGAATCAAAACATCATACCTTTGTTTGTACTTAGGGTCAAGAAAGGTAATACCGTGGGGTTGTCATCCATGATCTATTTTGTCCGGATGCCCGACTCGTGCGCGGCGGGTCTTTGCCTTGGTTCGGATGGTCCGAAATCATCATCCCTTGGAAGCGGATTACTCGCTTTGAGGCATGATGATGTTCTGCACAAAGAAGAGAGAACAAAACACAAACCACAACACACAAAAATTCGAAAATTAAAATTGCCCAAAATTAAAATCTAAAACGGTGAAAGTGTAGAGCATGAAGAGTAGAACAACTTTAATAAAAGCACTTTGGTGTTTTGATGAGTGGGTGATGGTGTAAAAGTGAGTTGTGTAGCTCTTGAGGCTAGGTTTCAATGGAGGAGAAGAGTGAAAAGTGGGAGAATGGAGTGAGAGAAAGGTTATAATTGAGGTTTTATTTAGGTGGGGTCCACTTAAAATCAAAGAAGATAAAATTGCACAAGCTGAACACGCCCCGTCACACCGTCCGTGTGTAGGAACACGGGTACCCGTGTGAAAGCTCTGACTTTGCACTCCTTTTTTTTTTTGCGCGTTCTTGTGGTCTGGGCTCAACACGGACCGTGTGCCAGGACACGGGCACCCGTGTTTCTTCTCTGATATACACCAATTTTGAATTTCCTTAATGCTTTTTGACTGAAGTTGGTTCTACCGATCCAAGTCTTACACCATCCTACAAAAATACAATAAAATAACACAAAAACACAAGAAAACGTTAAAGTAAAAATACGTAGGTTGCCTCCTACGAAGCGCTTCGTTTAACGTCGCATGGCTCGACGGACTCCACCTCAGTCGGTGAGATGCAAATGATCAATGGCTCCCGGTACTTGTCCTGTATAATAGGGCTTCAACCTTTGGCCATTCACTTTGAAGACATCCTCATTGTTCGAATTTTTAATTTCAACCGCGCCATGAGGGAATACCGTCTCGAACTACAAACGGACGGACCACGGGACTTCAACTTTCAGGAAGCAGTTTAAGCACAGAATTGAACAAGACACCAACCGGCCTTCCCAAACTCTTTCATTGTATTCTCCGATCATGCCATTTTCGGTCGCTCTTTATACATTTTAGCATTCTCATAGGCGATCACGAAATTCCTCTAGCTCATGGAGTTGAAGAATTCGTGATTCACTGCTAGCCGATCATAATTCAAGAATTTTGTAGCCCGAATGCTTTGTGCTCAAGTTCGCGGAGGTGGCAAGCTTTGCCATATACTAGTTGATACGGGGACATTCCAATGGGAGTCTTGAGCGTCGTTCGGTATGCCCATAATCGTCATCAGTTTAATCGACCAATCCTTTCTTGAAGAATTGACCGTCTTCTCGATGATCCTTTATCATCTATTAGAGACTTCCACTTGTCCACTTGTGCGGGTGGTATGGCGTAGCGATCTTGTGCTTGACATTGTACTTCTTGACACTTTCCATCAACTTGTTTAAAAGTGGGTGCCTTCATCACCGATTAATGCTCTAGGCACCCCAAACCTCGAGAAGATGTTGTTCTTTAGAAAAGTAACCACCACCTTAGCATCATTCGTGGGTAGTGCAACTGCCTCAACCCACTTAGAAACATAGTCAATGACCACTAGGATATAATTTTTTCCATAAGATGGTGGGAAGGGACCCATAAAGTCTATCCCCACATCAAATAGTTCAACCTCAAGCATCCCTTTCGTGGCATCGATTCCTCTTAGAGATGTTCCTGCTGGCACCTATCACACTCCTTTACCATCCTTTGTGCCTCGAATAAGGTAGGCCAATATAATCCCGATTGCGGGACTTTTGCACTTCTGTCTCCACCGAAATGCCCACCATATTCGAGTTGTGGTATTAAGGATATCTTCTTGCTCCTCTTCGGGACACATCTCCAAACCAATCCATCCACACCTCTTTTATACGGGAAAGGTTCGTCCCATAAGTAGAACCTGCGATCATGCAAAAATTTCTTTTTCTTGTTATAGTCAAAATCATCGGGAATAACATTACCTACTGTGTAGTTTGCATAGTCTGCAAACCATGGGATGCCATCACGAGGATTGTTCGTCAATGAATTCATCCTTGATGGGGTGTGTGGCTTCCGTCTCCACTATTGGTGACATCCGGGATAGATGATCGCCTGTTTTCACACCCTTTATCCGAATCTCTAGATCAAATTCTTGCAATAGCGATCCATCGTAAGAGCCTCGGCCGCCTCTGTTTAGAAAACAAGTCATTTAAAGCGGCATGGTCAAGTATAAACAATTACCTTCGTCCCAAAAGATAGGACTGAATTTGTCGAAGGCATACAATGCTAACAACTCTTTCTCGGTAGTTGCATAATTCATTTGGGCGGAATTCAAAACATGACTTGCATAGTAGATTACATGCAAGAGCTTTTCTTTTCTTTGCCCAAGAACTGCTCCTACTGCTATGTCGCTTGCATCGCACATGATCTCAAAGGGTAGAGACCAGTCAGGAGAAATAACTACGGGCGGTCACCAATTTATTCTTGGTGTAGTGAAGGCTTCCACACTTTGCATCGAATACAAACGGGTGTCTTTCACTAACAAACTTGTCAATGGTTTTGCAATCTTGAAGTCTCTAATGAACTGCGGTAGAATCTCGCGTGTCCCAAGAAACTCCGATTCCTTTCTCATTCACGGTGGGGTAAATTGGCAATTGCCTCCACTTTAGCTTTATCCACTTCAATTCCTCGATGAGAAATTTGTGGCCTAGCACTATCCCTTCTTTCACCATAAAATGGCACTTTTCCCAATTGAGGATCAAATTGGTCTCACGACATCTCCAATACCATTGATGATTCACCAAACATTCATCAAAAGAAGGTCCAAACACGAAAAGTCATCCATGAACACTTCCATGTTCTTCTCAAGCATGTCATCAAAAATGGATGTCATACACCTTTGTAGTTGCATTGCACAATCGAAGGCATTCTCCTATATGCAAAAATACCATAAGGACATGTGAGCGGTCTTCTTGGTCTTCGAGCTACGCAATTTGGTTGTGGCGAATACCCATCAAAAAGCAACAATAATCATGTCCCGCCAACCTTTCCAACATCGATCAATAAAGGTAGCGGGAAGTGATCCTTCACGGTGGTGTGTTCAATCTTCGTAATCTATGCACACTCTCCACGGCGGTAGGAATCGGCTCATTCTTCTCATTCTTTATTACGGTTGTTCCTCCTTTCTTTGTACGACATGTACAGACTTACCAAGAGCTATCGAGATGGGGTAAATCAAGCTGCATCAGCAATTTCACCACCTCCTTGCGCACAACCTCTTTCATAGTGGATTGAGTCTCCTCTGCGGTTGTACTACGGTTTCCGTCATCTTCCATTAAGATTTTATGCATGCAAACGGTGGGGCTAATGCCTTTTAAATCTTCAATTGCCCACCTAACGCACTTGTGCTTCTTTAGGACGCCTTCTCTTCTTATCTCTTTCAAGGACGAATTGATAATAGCGGGACATTTCTCTTCGAGTCAAGAAAATGTATTTCAAGTTTTCGTGTAATGCTTCAACTCTATCCCTTTTTACTTCCTTATTTTCTTGAAGATGATGGTTGGCGTAAGTCTTCCCACCGGTCAAGCTTATTCCATTTTGGTTGAACTTCCATCATATCTATGACTTGACTTCCTCTTCATCTTTCTTCATTTTTCTCGAAGATCGATTGACTCAACACCCTTTCAAGAGGTAATTCGGTGATGTATAATCTATGGATCGATAAAAGCGTATCCAAACTTCAATGTTCTTGCTTGTCCTATCTCTTCTTTAAACCGCATTGAGTCTCTAACATTAATTTTCAACACCTCATCATAGACTTTGAGTGTCATCGTTCCTTCTTCCATGTCTATCATCACCCGTCCGGTTTCAAGAAAAGGTCTTCCCAAAATTATGGGAATTTCCTCATCTTGAGCATGTCCGAACAACAAAATCTACGGAAAAACAAACTTATCAATCCTTACCATAACATCGTGCAATCCCATGCGGTTTTCATCGAGTTGTCCAATGCAAAGTCATTCTTGTATCTTTTACGAATTGATACCCACTTCTTGTATATTGAGAGTGGCATGAGACTCACTCGCACCAAGATCAATGAGAGCCTTTTTAAATGTTCGGTCACCTATTTCACGAATAGTGACGCACCTCTATCTTTCTTTTTCGAGGAATCTTTAGTCCTGCGAATAGCACTACATCGTTCGATTAACACCATGGTTGATTTGTGGACCGCTTCTTTGATATGATGTCCTTCATGAATTTTGCATAAATAGGCATTTGTTCTAAAGCCTCGAAAAGAATGTTTATCTCCGCTTTTGAACAACTCCAAGAATTTTCAAAATTCTTCTCATTGGCATCCTTCTTCTTGGCTCTCTGGATAAGGAAGAATAACCTTAGGAGTTGAATCCTTAGGTTTTTCTTTTCCACCACCGTGTTGTTACCTCTTGACTTTCTCCTTGTTCTCACAAATCTCAAGATCCACTTCAAGCAACTCTTCCTCAATTACCTCTTTCTCGGATCTTCACTTTTACCTCTTGGTTACTACAACCTTTACTCCTGTTGTCCCTAGGATTTGTCACAGTTGAGCTAGGCAACCCACGTGTGCTTGTACATTCGCCAATTCTCGCGCTATTTATCCCATCCGGACCTCTAGATTTTTAATAGAGGTGAAGTATTCTTGTGATTATTCTGGTCTCATCTTGAATCGAATGTTGTGAGTGCCATTTTTAAATAGCTAACTCCCAATCCGCATTCTTTGGAGCTGTTGTTGTTCTTTGTTGATTTTGGTATTGTCCACGACCTTCTTTGAGTGTTCCTTTTGGTCTCTCCACCCAAAGTTTGGATGGTTCCTCCAACCAGGATTATATGTGTTGGAGTACGGGTTGTTCGCTAAGGAACTTGATTTCTTCAACTGCTGAGGAGTTGCGAAACAATGAGTCACAATGAGGTCTCACAAATATCACAAACAACACTTTGGGTTTGTTGTATCTGTATACTGAGTGGTGATATTCATGGCTTTTAACTTTTCTCCACTGCAGCCTATCTTCTCTTCCATCTTGAGTTGCTTATTTGCATCCAATTTCAAGTCTATCGCTCCTTCGGTTTGCTAGCAACTCGTCATATAATTCAAGTGTTCGTTGGCGCGATTGCTTCAATAATCTTCTTGATACCATGGGTTGAGAAGTTAGATGAGCCACGGATGTCGTGTGAATCACCGTTTGGAATTCTCAACCCATTAACAAAAGTTTGCATTTGTTCGGTGTGATCCAGTTATGCGTGGGCACGCCACTAGAAGTCTCTTAAACCTCTTATACGAGTCGCCCGATGATTCACCCTCCTTTGTTTGAAATTCGATTTCATGTCTCTTCCTAATGAATACTGAAGCTGGAAAGTATTCATTCAAGAAAGCGGTTTCCATCTCTTCCCATGTTGTGATGCTACCGGAAGAGAATAGAACCATTCTTACGCTTCATCGGCCAATGTGAATGGGAACATCCGCAACTTTTTCGCGCTTGATGACCATCTATCTTCAATGTGGTGCTCATAGTCGAAAACGCGGATGCTTGTTTGCATCTTCATTCACCCTCCCGGAGAAGGATCTTCTTTCTAGGCGAGTGATAGTGCTCGGGTGGAGTGAAAATTAGGAACATTCACCGTTGGTTGACAATGGTGTGTCTACCACCGGTGCATTGGTTGCTCCGTAGTCACCCAACAATCTCTGGAGGATTGTCTCCATAGTGTCCGAAAGTGTGTGCGTCCGAGTCGATTCTTGGTGAACAAATACTTCTTCCTCTCCCGGATTATCTCTTTCTCGCCTTGCTTCTCTAGCCTTCTTCCGGCGTGAAGCGTTCTTTCTATCTCTGAAAAGGAAATTCGAGGCGACCTCGCATACAAGATTAGACAAAGATTAGCACACACCAAATTTCAAAACAATTAAACATAAAATAATTTTAATTGCAGAGCAATAAAATTCAATTTGATTAGAATTCAATTCTGTATTTTGGCAATCCCCGGCAACGGCGCCAAAAACTTGATCGGAAAATAGCAAGTGTACTATTTCGTCGATGTAGTTTTAGTGATTTTTAATTCACGAATATCGATCTCAAGGATTGCAATGCAAATACGAAATATCAGTCTTATCAAGTAGACAAAAACTAGAAGTTTGTTGTTTGGAAAAAATTTCTACACAAGACAATGTAAAATAATTAACTTTCTTTTAATTAAACAAGCTAGGGGAATGGTTCGGTCAATTTGGTCTATAAAGGTTATTATTCCCAATTTCTTTCAGAAAAATCTATGTTACTTCAATTATCAACCTCTATAGTGTTTTTCCTAAGTCCTTAGAGAAAAACCCTTGAACATGCAAATTAATCCCTATACCCAAGAAGAATAATAATGCATTCAAGTAAATCAATATCAAGGTCATATATGATAATCATAGGGTATCCCTAGTCCTAGGAGATATCTACTATAACCAAATTATACACAAACCCTAACAAATATAGTCCTATATTCATCACCATAAGTCAATCTCAATTGTTCGAAAGAGAATGCATAAAATCATTGTATAATTAAATTGAAGAAACATAATATCCGAATTGAAAACTAAGGATTCATAATCATTACAAGATCCAAATTAGAACCAACCCTAGCAAGTGGGAATTTAGTTATTCATAGAATTCAAGATTAACAAATTAAAAGGAATTGACATTACAAGAGCTTAGACTTTGATCTTCAATGGTGACACCTTGAAGCTCTCGTCGATCGTCACCTTGCTTCTCCAATCCTTCTCTCGTGATCTCTATTTTCTCAATCAAAGATCCTCCTCTCTTTCTTGCCCTAAAGATGTCTTTATAGTGTCCTCCCTCGCCCCACCAAGTGTCAAAAATACCCTTAATGAATTAACTTGGATGTACAAAAATCGAAATTTGAATCGACGCTCCGCAACACGGGCGTGTTCACACGGCGCCGTGTTGCCTTCTTCGCAAACACACTTCAGCTCGCTGATCAACACGGTCCGTGTTCCCACACGGGTGACCGTGTGCGAGCTGTTTCGCACAAAATTCACTTTCAGCACTTCTCAACACGGGCGTGTTGCTACACAGGGGCCGTGTTGACCTCTTAAAATTGCTTTTGGCTCCATTTCATCCACTGGCGCCAAAAGTTCCTATTCTCCCATGTATCAACCTGAACATCAACACTACCAAGCACAAACATAAAATGGTACTTTTAACACTTAAAGGACAATAAGACACAAAGACATCACACAAAAAGAAATGAAACTTACTCTAAACATACGTGCAACTACCGTTTAGTGTTACCAAACTATGAATTCTTGTCGGAAAAGGTCGAAAACTTACTAGAAATGGTGACCGAGCAACACTTTATTTCTGTGGGAATGTTGCTAATTACGTGCTCTTACCCTACTTACATCTTCAATCTTTTGGGGAATAATCTAAATATCATAAAATTAGAGTGGTCAAGTATAGGATAACAAATTAACATTATCTAAGCATAAATATCATATAATTGTGTTGTACTGTTTTGTGATGCCACTGACTCCATTGGCCGTGTAATCCCTTTATCTTTTGGTTTGGATTTTGTAAGAGTCTAACATTACCATGCAAAAAAATATAAGTAAAACGAACGTAAAAAATTTGAGTACTAAAAGGTTCATAACGGTTTTAATTATACCTCATCATCTATGCGAATCAGTCTTGACCCATGCAACAAACGCTCTATTGCCTCTCCACCAATGTTGCATCCGAAACTTCATCGGGATTGGTAATAACGCACCCTCCTCTAAAGCAATATCAATTGACACTTTCAAATATCGTGAGGTTTATGATGAAGTACTTCTCCCTGAGTGTTATGGACTTTTCCCTTGCCAACCATGCGATAAGTTGGTGTCTCTAAAAAGAGTTGACAAGGTGAAATGCCCTAAAATCAATAATAAATATGACATCGTTAATGTGTATATATGTCAGTTAAATAAATTACACTAATTAAATAATATATGAATTTACCTCGGGAATAGTTTCTTTAAGAGCACAATTGACACTAGCTATGTCACTAGTTTCTTTAACACCCGAAGATTCCCTTTCTGATTGGTACTGTCTTGCTTTTTCCTTCCTCAATTCAAGAACTTCAGCTTCTAATGCATCCAACCTTGCCTGCAGTTCTTTATTGCTAGCAGATTTTGTCTTTGGGTTGTTCTTTTTCAAGGAGCTTGGAGTAACCCCATATCCTTTACCCCTCACCCGACCAGAATACTCACGAACATCTAATGCTCGACTAAGTATGCTCCTGCAATCATCCGGTGGAGATGTAGACTGTGACAGAATCTCCTGAAATGCATATGAATATTGGAAAAAACATGAATACTATATGTTAATAAAATTTTGATTTAATTAGAATTAATGTTATACTTACGCATTTTGCAAAAATTTCTTGTACTTCTTCTTTAAGAACTCCATCCTTACCCACACGGGCAGCCTTCCACAAAACATGCTCCGGAAGAGATGTTTCAGAACTATTCTCCTCTTTTAACTACACATTAACACAAATAACAAGCTCAGTTATAACTCTTGATGAACAAGTATATCATTGCAATTTGTAAATACTTACTATTTTTTGTTCTAATCGTGCATATCCCAAACGTCCCTTTTTGTATGGATATGCCGGAGATGATGCTCTTTGACGATTTACGTCACTTACACTCTTAAATTCTGGGGTTTTCCGTTTGTCTTTAAAAACATCCCATTCTTTAAGTGAAATCACATCTGCATATTCTGTTGGACGCTCTGCATCAACAAAAAAAATTTCGGCATCTCTAAGATATTTTCTGTTTAAAAATGTTCTAAACCCTCTTAGTCTTTTGCCGGCCAATCCAAGACAATAATCTTTTTTCGTGTCATTAATGTTGAAAGACCTCTACAAAAAACATACACAAAGTGCGTTAGTATAAGTAATTTAAAGACATAATTTAAAGTACATAATCGTAATTTAAAGACATAATTAAAAGTACATAATCATAATTTAAAGACATAATTAAAAGTACCTGTATCTCACTCCAGATTTTGTTTTTAGCATCATCCAACGTATCATCTCTCCACTCATCACAAGTTATTGGTATTTCTCTCCTTACAATTGTACCAATGTAACTTTTCAATTTAGAAGCGTTAGGCTCAATTAATTGGCCAGTTGGACTCCAATGCACATCGTATTTAATACCTCTATCTCTATCACTAATGATATTCTTCGTAATAGTTTTTCCTCTTTTAATTTCTTTTTCCACTCCCTTACTGGATTTTCCTCCATCATTGTCTCCATCATTAATTGAATCATCGTGTGGGTGCTCCTCGTTACTAGCCATCTAACTCAATCAAGAAAAACATTAGTATCTAATGACAAATATTTAATTCCAAATATATAATTCCAAATATCTATTGAGTATATAAAATGACAAATATCAATTGAGTATATAAAATGAAAAATATATCATTTATTAGAAGTTTGCTAAGTGTAAACAAGAATGGAGGAATATATATTACCTCTTTCACTAACATCTCTTTCTTTTCTTGGTTGGATTTTGAATTACTTGTCTCTTAAGAACGCAGACGGAGGGATTGATCCAAATTCCCTCATCATGATCTTTTCTAATATATGTTTCATCCATTGTAGTATTTTCATCTCGATCGTTTCTAATATACGACTCATTCTCAACATCAACATCACCTTGATCTACACTTTTATCATCAATCACTTTGTTAGATAAAAGCACTATAGACCATTTCGTACTCTTTGGGTCTGTGACATAGAACACTTGTTTAGCTTGAGAGGCTAGAATAAAAGGCTCATCTTTATACCCCACCCTATTAAGATCCACTTGCAAAAACTCTGACTTATCCATTCGTATGCCACTACTATGTACCCACTTGCAATCAAAGATAGGAATCTGAAACTTCTCGTAATCAAACACCCAAATGTGATTGATAACCCTAAAATATGACAGATTTTCATATTTGGGGTTTAAGTCTTCATACTAGAAATGTGCATTGCTTCAGCTACAACCGTAACACCACTATTTTGCATAGTACTTTTCTCATCTTGCTCTTTGGTATAAAATGTGTATCAATTAATTGCGTATCCTCTATAAGAGAACACAATCGAACTTGGACCATATGCCAAACATCTCAACCTGTCTGATATTGAAGCAGGATCTGAATGAAACTTTGAATATATATGATCCTTAAACCACTGTATAAAACTTTGATTGTGCTCTCGTACTATCCAATTTTCATTTCTACTTTGATTCTCACCACGGAGTATAGCCTTGTGCATTTCAACAAACGGCTCAACCTCATTGCCATTATGCAGAACATACAAATGCACTTGACCCCGTTCATCCCTTGATACTGTCACAATTTCATTTCCAATTAATTTTTTACCTTCTTTTTTGAAAAAATGAGATTTGGGAGTCCAATGGATTGCACATTGGACAAAAATTCAGACAAAACTCAACCGCTTCTTCAACAACATATCGCTCAACGATACAACCCTCGGACGACTTCGGTTTTCACGTACTTTTAATATTTTCATGTAACGTTCAAGGTACATCCATCTCATATAAGTGGTCCACACAATTGTGTCTCTTTCACAAGATGAACAACAAGATGTACCATAATGTCAAAAATGATGGAGGAAAATACATTTCAAGATCACACAAAGTAATAACTATTTCTTTTGTAATTGGTAAGATCTCGTGATCGATCACCTTACTACAAATTGACCGAAGAAAAACACAATTTAGTTATAGCGCTTCTTACTTTTTCGGAAAATAGAGCGTATACCTATTAGAAAATGTTCCATTATGACATGGCAATCATGTGTCTTCAAACTCTTTAACTTGAGGTCTTTCATGGACACGAGTCTTCTAATGTTTGAGGAGTAACCTTCTGGAACTTTAACTTCACTCAAAAACTTACACAATATTTTCTTTTCCTTCCTAGATAGAGTATAAGCAGCAGGTGGTAGATATATGCGTCTTCCTTTCTTCACGGGTCCTAATTCAGTTCTTATTCCCATCTCTACCATGCCCTCCCTTGCTTTAAGGTCATCCTTAGAGTTTCCTTTTATATTGAGTAACGTACCAATAACACTTACAAATACATTTTTTTCAATATGCATAACATCAAGAAAATGTCTTACGTACAAAGATTTCCAATATGGAAATTCAAAAAAAATTGACCTTTTCTTCCACCCACCTGTGACAACTTTATGTGCAAAAGGTTTTCCAAACTGAATACTCACATCTTTCACCTTTTCAAAAATTTGATCACCTGTCAATCCAGGCGGAGCTCTACGTTGTTCGGTAACTCCATTGAACATTTTTCTCCATCCACGATATTGATGTTTAGAATTTAAGAATCTACGATGACCGAGAAATACATTCTTCTGACAAAATTTCAATCGCATGGTATCGATTCTATCTTCACAGACAGGACACGCTTTTTCACCTTTAATGCTATCCCCGGATAAATTTCCATATGCTGGAAAATTGTTAATTGTGCCAAACAACATCGCCCTCAAATTGAAATTTTCTTTCCTATATCCATCATAAACCTCCACTCCGTTCTCCCACAAAATCTTCAAATCTTCGATTAAAGGTTTCAAGTATACATCTA
Organism: Vicia sativa; assembly: GCA_021764765.1. Classification (NCBI taxonomy): domain Eukaryota; kingdom Viridiplantae; phylum Streptophyta; class Magnoliopsida; order Fabales; family Fabaceae; genus Vicia; species Vicia sativa. Next base: position 16,565,294 of record CM038796.1, read on the forward strand.
TGTCATTCCACGTTGTTTAGGCCCAGAAATTAACATAGACAACATCATGTACTTGCGCTTCATACATAGCCATGGAGGTAGGTTATAAATCATAAGAATCACGGGCCATGTGGAATGTGAGATACTTTGAAGACCATGCGGGTTCATTCCATCCGTAGATAATGCCAAGGTTTCTTGTTTCTCCTCCAAAATCAGGATAACCATTATCAATTTTCTTCCACTGGGGTGCATCTGCCGGATGTCGAAACTTTCCATCGATAATTCTTTCATCTGCATGCCAAGTCAAGTGTCTAGCATCGGTTTCACTACGAAACATGCGTCTAAATCTCGGAATAATAGGAAAATACCATAAGACTTTCGCTGGAAATAATTTTTTCTTATATCGAGATAAACCGCACTTAGGGCATTCATTCAACGATGCATATTCGTTTCGAAACAAAATGCAATCATTTAGACATGCATGTATCTTTTCATAGCTCATGCCAATAGAGCACAACATTTTTTTGGCCTTGTAGGTTCGATTAGGAAGAACATTATCCTCAGGAAGCATATCTCTCAAAAGGGCTAATAACTCTGTGAAACTTTTATCCGACCATCCGTTGTGCGCCTTTAACTTGCACAATTTTAATACCGCAGACAATCTTATGAATTTGGGGCAATCTTTATACAACGGTTTCTCCGCATCGCCTACCAACCTCTCAAACATTTTGGGACAATCCTGAAGATCTTCTTCAAGTGCTTCTGCAATCTCTTCGACTCGATCACAATCATATGTATCCGTGGCATTGTCGTCTGAAACATAGGTCGCATTATTTTTCACCCCCGGTTCAACATTCTCGATGCTTTTCTCACCATTAAATATCCAACACGTATAACTTCGATCAATTCCACGCATCAGTAAATGCGATTTTAATCCATCTGCGTCAACCCGACCCACATAACAACAACCCAAGCAAGGACATTTCATTCTATTCGGGTCTTCAGCGTGTTCAATAGCAAACTTAACGAACTCTAATACCCCATTCTCGTACTCTTTTGACAATCGATCGACACACATCCATTTTTATCCATGGTTTTAACTATTATGTACGTTAAACAAAAAGACTAATTAGGGCACAAAACGGTATAATAATATCTAACTATGGACTCTCCATGTCTATCATATCCAAGTAAGAATGAAAAATATAGATAAACACAGGGCACAGATCCAGCCTATTCCTCCAAATTACTTCAAGCAGCCATCAATGTCATTTCAGTTTCACTTCTCTAACACAATCAACTTACGTTTTATTTTATCAATTTTCATGCTCTAACGTAACTATGGATACCATGTAAAATCATAAACCACCTTTGAATACCATGTAAAATCATAAACCACCTTTGAATTTTTTATGAAACTAAACAAATAATATAGATAAACAAAGGGGAAAAATAGCAAATACGTACCTTATGTTTTAATGCAGGTTTCTAAAGAATTTAAGAATAATGCAACTTGATACGAACGAATTGACCCAAATGCAATTAATCTTCTGCAATAAGAAAGAGTGATGAATAAGGATCTCTTCCATCAAATTTCACTCAAGCAATGTAGATAGACTTTTCAAATGAACCCCTACGAGTTTCTCTTGAAAACTCCTCAGAGAAATCAAGAATGTGAATGTACATAATTATCTTTGATTATGAGTACTAACTTAATTGTTAGCCTTGACTTGACATATAAGATAGAAAAGATACGGTATGGTTATGACATTAGACTGTCTCTAATCAAATACCGTAATACTTTTTTGCTTGCATATGTTGAAGGTCTTCCAATCCCAAGCTCTTCAAGCTTCTTAATCTATGACGTGCAAATATTTACAAATCAATAAAATGAAATCTTGTTCAGAATTGCTCAAAGGATGCATGTAACATACTCAGTTATGTTAAAATGCAATACCTATCTATTCATAATATAGGATTCTAAAATCATGAGCAAGATATAAAAATCGAAATGAAATTAACATGGATGTACATGAATGGATGCGTAATTCAACAGTCAAAAAAATGTTTATTCAAGGATCTCAATTCATAAATGAAACTAAAACTCAAGAACTCGAGCTATAACTCAATCAGAAACAATGGAAAATCGAGTTCTAAACCATTTAAAACACATGAATCAAAACCGGGCAGCCACTATTCTTTCAACTATAAAATGACTTTCTTACTCGAATTTGCTCAAAATAAACGATACATTTCTCTCAAAGTTCCTCGGCTAGATATACACACGAATAAACGCGTCGTTATCGTCACCTTCATCGAAACAAAAGTTGCCTTCAAAGTTCTTGGCCAATTTCTACGCATACAAGAAATGCGGAAACAGAATTGCCTTCATCGAAACTATCCCTAAGTATCATTCAACCATAAATTCTAACCGAAATTCAAATGGGAGTAACATATTTACACGGTGTCCCAACGGTTTCTCGGTTAAATCTTACGCGGATAAACGCGACATCGATTATCAAAACATCATCGAAACCATTCATCACAACTTCAATATCATTCAAGATTTCAAAATTGGATAACAGAAGAACAAACATTTAGTAGTCCCAATGGACTTCACATCAAACCAAAACTTTTCGGCATAACAAAATAAAACAAACAAACTGCGAGCGTTCACATAGATTCAAACAACATAATTCAAAGTAAATTTTACAAACAAAGCATTTAAAACTAATTGAAATTATATAGTAACACATTGTACCAGTCAAACTAATATCCAAAGATAATGCCACGATAATCGAAATTATCAACATATCGATTAAACCAAAGATAACTATGACACTATCAAAACTATTCCATACATTTTGAACTTAAGAAACAAAACAATGCTAAGATAGAATTGGAAAGATCAGTAGCGAAAAGTCGAAATTGGTCGTCTATCGAATGTGATGGATCTTGAAGGGATGACGAACGAAAATGAAGAGAAGTGGCAGAATGATCAATGGCGATGGCAATACGTGATGAAGGTCATGATCGGGTCTTGGAAGGATTCTAAAATGCAATACCTATGTATGCATTGCTCATGTTAGGATTCTAAAATCAGGCATAAATTCAAAGTACAACGAAAGAGCGATCATGAACTCGGAGCGATTGTGTATGGTGCTTAGCATAACAAAATCAAAAATGACTTACCAATGATGCTTGAGGTAACGTGGTGGCAGTTGTATGGTGACATACCTCGGTTTGAACAAAAATCCTCGTAATGAAGAGAACAGTGGGTGACGACGTACGGAAGGAGGACGGACGGAAGGAGGACGGCGGAGGACGGTGGAGGACGGAGAGGAGCAAGAAGATGATCAAAGGTTCGGGGTTTAGAAATTGTTTCGAATGAGATTTCTGAATAACAATTTAGGGGTTTAGAAACTAATTAACTAACCAAAGGCAGGAAGCTACTAAAACCCCCTTTAGCGCTTTTAGGCTTACCCCTTAGCGGTTTAGAGTTACACAAAGGCAGCTACTGCTAAAGGTACCCCTTTAGCAGCCACTTCTTTAGCAGCTTTTAGAGTTACACCTTTAGCAGCGCTTTTATTAATTTTTTAATTTTTAATTTTTCTAAAACTCTATAGCAGCGCTTAGGGAGAAAAAGCGCTGCCTTTGATAAGGCCTATAGCAGCGCTTTTAATAAGCGTTGTCTAAAGTATTTAATTTTTTTTTTTGGATACCTATAGCAGCGCTTTGGCATAAGCGCTGTCTATGTAGTGCTGCCAAAACTCGTTTTTGGCGTAGTGCTCCCCTTATGGTTAAATTTCCTAGACTTTTCCTCGTCTCTGAAATTCTAGATGAGTCTATTTCTGAAGTTCTTAGGTTGGATCAAGGGTCTATATTTTAAGATCCTAGATGGAGATGTTCTTTTTTTATTCATAAAGAATTTCTAATTGTTAAGTTTTTCTCTTCGTTTCAAGAGGTTCGTCTCTATAAGGAGCATGATTCGTGGAGAAGTCTTGCTAGAGATGGCTGCTTTTCTGTGGCCACCTGGTAGCAAGCCTTAGTCGAGAGTAGTTCTACACCTATTCTAGTTTCTGGTATAGGATTTTCAGGTATTTAGGTGTGCATTTGATTCTGCCTAGGGATATTTGTCTTGTCTTTGAGTTTTTTCTATCTCTGTATCTAAATTTTAAGTTAAAGGGTAGTTTTATTTTGATTTGGCATGTCGTGGTGTGGACTATTTGGTCGGCTCATATTGACGAAGCTCTTCTTTGATGTATCATCTAATGTGAAAGAGATGGTAGACAAAATTATTTTTTAGCTTGGAGTTGGTTCCATCCTAAGTCTTAGATGAACTCCTTATCCTTCAATAATTGGCTTCAAAATCCTATCACGTGTTTAATCCAATAAAAAATCGAGATTCTTAGCCTGACTCCCTAGTTTAATGCGATAGATTTGCTCATGTGGTTCTGATTATGTTGTTAGTGGATCGATGGTCTGAGTACTAATTTGATGTTGTCGGGGCAGCATGTAGTTTGATGTAATTGGTGTGGTTTCGCTTTGGTGTTTTGGGATTTCTATTTGACGTGGGCATTTTAAGGTAGCTTTCTTTTATTTTGTTGTTTGTGGTGGTTGTTATTTTGACAGTTGTTTTTTGTTTTTGTACTTCTTATATCATTGTTGTTTTTATATTATTTTTTATGAGTTTTAGCTTCTTTATATCATATTATTTTATATTCTAAAAAAAACCTAAATACATATACATGTATATTTTTTATAGAATCACATACTTAAATTATTTTTATTTGTAATTCTATAACTAAAAAATTTCATAAACCATTTATAGTATACGTAAATAGATTATTTTTAGCCACCATTAATATAAATTCTTTAACAATATATCTCTTAAATTTGATTCATTTATTTTATGAATTTGATTGAGTTTAATTTTAACTTACTTAATTCATGAACCAAATTCAATGAGTTAATAAAGCAATTGAGTCTCGAAATTTTCTAAGTTTGTTATGTTGATTGTCAATTGTCATCCCTGATGATAAAATTATGTTATCATTTATTTGATAAACACAAAATAATTCTTAAGAAATGAAGAGTTATACCTTTTTTTTCATTATACTCATTTGTATAAGGATTACCTTTGTTACCCTTTCCATGACTCTCACTTTCGCCCCCTTCGACGTCCATACCAATATAGATAAAAGATTTTGTAACCAGATCATCACAGAGCAATCAATTACTATTTTCTTTTTGATAATCTATCATATGTTGGACCACGCAGCCTAACCTGTTTCTATTCTGTAAGAGATAAAATATGATAGATTATCATATGTTGGACCATCATCAAAACTTTCATAAAAACTTACAACCGTCTCGAGTGTGTCGACATACATTTCTAGTATAACCAATCTTTATAACAACTTTTTAGTATCCCCTTCGCATCAACTTTTATTGTGTGTAGAATAAGTTATCAATAGTTATCACATTTATTATTATTATTATTATTATTATTATATATATATATATATATATATATATATATATATATATATATATATATATATATATATATATATATATATATATATATATATATATATATATATATATATATATATATATATATATATATATATATATATATATATATATATATATATATATATATATATATATATATATATATATATATATATATATATATATATATATATATATATATATATATATATATATATATATATATATATATATATATATATATATATATATATATATATATATATATATATATATATATATATATATATATATATATATATATATATATATATATATATATATATATATATATATATATATATATATATATATATATATATATATATATATATATATATATATATATATATATATATATATATATATATATATATATATATATATATATATATATATATATATATATATATATATATATATATATATATATATATATATATATATATATATATATATATATATATATATATATATATATATATATATATATATATATATATATATATTGACCAGAAATTTTACAGTATGGGGCAAGAAAATGATTCATAAATAAATTATTTTCATCATTATCTTATTAAAAAGTATTTTTATACATTTATATTTTGAAACATGATTATATATTTTAATTTATTTTATATTGTTGTACAATATTCACATTACAATATACTTACAAATATTATTATTATTATAAAATGATAAAAATGATTAGAGATACATAATTATGAGATTAAAATTCAAAAATGAGTGATGATAACTTTTTCTTTCTGAAACTATTATAGCTTATTTATTGATAGAATACATATTATATTTATAATTTATAAAATAAAAATAAATACTAAATCTATTCAAGTATTGATATGACAGTGTCTTATATAGTTCATAATTAGCAATGTTTATAATTTATCAAATAAAAATAAGTACACGAAATCTATTCAAGTATTGATATGACAGTGTTTTATATAGTTCATAATAAACAATTTTCTGATCTAAAATTAAACATGAACAACAGTTCAAAGAAAAATTGACATTAAGTTCATAACACCGAGTAACACTTTATTATCATTCAACTAAATTGTATACTTATTATATATATTTTGATGGTTTAAATAATGTTCTTTTTAAAAAATTTCGCCTATAATTTTAGCATCTTACAATTTAACGATGGTTTTGAAAATTTAAAGACGAAATAAATAACAGTTTTAATGATAATTTTTTAATTTATGACTAAATTATCAAAGATTTTAACAATGACTTTAACGAGAGACCAAAAGTATAGATGTAAATTTTTAGTGTTAGAATACAAATCAAGTATAAGTAGTGGGAAAAATAAAATAGTCTTACATTAGAAAATAATGTGGTGATTAATAAGTGCCAAAATATAGTTATTTTATATATATAATTTGTGGCACTTATCCGTTCTTTTGTTGATATTTAACTGAATAATTCCGATTTTATTTGTAAATACGTTTTATTGGGATTTTTATTCATTTATGTATCGTTTGATATGTTTTATGTATTTTTGTAGGTATTTGTTGCACATTTGGAGCATCAAGGAATAAAGTGTCGAAGACACGGCTCCGGATGCGCTTTTTGCAATAAAAGTCCATTTTTAGGAAGTTTTGTTCAGGCCAGGCCGCTGAGCAGGAATTGGAGCGCAAAAATGAGGCCTTGGCACTATTTCGGCAGAAAGATATTTTTTGAGGCCACTGAACTGGATGGCGCCGCTGAGCGGGATTAAGGCGGTTTAATGTGTAAATATCAGGGAGATCGTTGTGCGGGCTCATGCCGTTGAGCGGGACCTGTTGAAATTTGTTTTATAACTTCCTTTTCAGCCATTTGTATGTTGTGGTTTTAGGGTGGATTTTGATCCCCATTTCCATCAACCTTTATTTTTGGTAGTATAGCTTAGAAAACAACATTAGGGCTTTGCGTATGGATGATTGGAGGTGGATTTCTCTTTGATTGGCGTTGACAAGCCAGTGTAGATATGTGGTTTATCTCTTCTCCTCTCTATGTATTTCTCTATTTGTTGGGTTTGTATGTATATTTACCTTGAACTCATGTATATTTGTCGCCCTTGGCGTTGTATAAAGTTGCTTTTACTTAATGTGTTGGTGATTGTCTTAGGTTTTTACCTTGTGTTAGGGATTTGAGCTTTGTTAGACATAGACTGCGTAGATTCTTACCTAGGATGATTATATGTTAGTTTCTGAATGTTAGAAATGGGTTTAGAGCTGACATTCACTTAGGGTATCTGATCTTAATGCCTTTGTGTCAGGAGTTTCGGACTAGACATAGTCGATGTGAGTGATGCGATTGAATTCTCAATTTGGGTTAGAAATAGTTTGGGTTGTGAAAGGTATGTGATTACACAGACGAGTATCGTAGACTGAGTATAACTGGACGGTAGATTTAAGTTTGTGACGGGTAGTGTGCATTCGTTCCAGACAAGTTGTCTATCTTTTATAGTTTTGTTCATTTACTTTTTGTCTTTTCTTTACAACCAATTTATTCTCAAACTCATTAACGATAGAATTGTCGAACGACGAATCAATAACCAATCTATATGGACACGATATGATATAACCTAACCGGTATATATCACCCGGTAAAAATAATACTTTACTTTTGGCTTGCCTGATATACTTGCATACGGATAGTGACTTGAGGGTATATAAGTGAGAGAACCCACTCCCCTACCACCTTAAGGTTTTAGGGACAAGTTGTGTGTTTCTCACAAATGTTCCTAATCCTACATTATATATAAATGCTCCTAAATCTTCCCACTACAAAAAAATAATTTTTGGCAGCGCCTCTACAAAAGCGCTTTCGTAGCCTTTAAAAAAAATTCGCTTAAAAAAGCGTTTTCATAGGATTCCCTAAGAAAGCGCTTTTCAGAAAGCGCTTTCATAGGCATTTGAAATATCTAACCTACGAAAGCGCTTTTAAAAAGCACTCTTATAGGTGGCCCTATGAAAGCGCTTTTGAAAAGCGCTCTTATAGGTGGCCTTATGAAAGCGCTTTTAAAAGCACTTTCATAGGCCTACAAAGCGCTTTTGGAGAAAAAATCTTATATTCGAAGTTTATGAAAGCGCTTTTAAAAGCGCTTTCATAGATTATTTTAAAATTAAAATTAGAACCCTAAATACGATTTCATTAGCAGAATCCCTTTCTGTGATGTTCATCTTCATTATTGCTGCGTTCATTCTCTCTGCGTTCTCTCTACATTCACTCGCCGCCGTTCACTCGCCGCCGTCAGTTCTCTTCGTCTTGGTAAGTTTCTTCTTCTTCCATGGCTTCTCTGATTCGTGTAGTTTCCAGCAACAACATGTTCTCTCTGTTTCGATTTCCAGAAAGGGAAATGCTGTTAGTATTTATCTATGAAATGCATTGATAAAAATACATTGATAAAGGTTATGTTGTTGCTGTTAGTATTTATCTATGAAATGCATGCAAGAAGTTGAATATAGATCATATTACTAGCTTAAGTATTGGAATCAAGAATATGGTATTGTTTAGGATTATATTTCTAGCTTACTAGTTAGTTTAGGATTGAATAACTTGTATTGTTTGTTTGTGTATATTTCAAATGAAAAGGATGTTTGACAATGTAAGATATTTGTGTACATTTCAAATCAAAAGAATATGGTATTATGTAGGATTACATTTCTAGCTTACTAGTTAGTTTAGGATTGAATAACTTGTATTGTTTGTTTGTGTACATTTCAAATCAAAAGGATGTTTGACAATGTAAGATGTTTGCGTACATTTCAATTGTTTAGGATTATATTTCTAGCTTACTAGTTAGTTTAGGATTGAATAACTTGTATTGTTTGTTTGTGTACATTTCAAATCAAAAGGATGTTTGACAACGTAAGATGTTTGTGTACATTTCAAATCAAAAGAACATGGTATTGTTTAGGATTATATTTCTAGCTTACTAGTTAGCTTAGGATTAAATAACTTGTATTGTTTGTTTGTGTACATTTCAAATCAAAAGGATGTTTGACAATGTAAGATGTTTGTGTACATTTCAAATCAAAAGAATATGGTATTGTTTAGGATTATATTTCTAGCTTACTAGTTTGTTTAGGATTGAATAACTTGTATTGTTTGTTTGTGTATATTTCAAATCAAAAGGATGTTTGACAATGTAAGATGTTTGTGTCCATGTAAGATGTTTGTGTCCATGTAAGATGTTTGACAATGTAGAATCTCTCTGTATGTACTACTGTTACAATGTAAGATGTTTGTTCCCGGATTTTGTTACGTTTGATTTATAGGTTGTATTAAATTTAGTTTATCATGTTAGTTTCACTTACATTCATTCATGTCGTTTAGTGAAATGTTCATGTACATATTCATTCTATTTTTTATAATATAAGTTTTCTTTTCTTTGAATTAGCATCGTTTCCCGGCCTAGTTCGACGTAAATCCGAGGTAAATTTCTTCCTCAAATTACTGGTATTGTGATGAATTTGTCTTAAATTTCCTTTTGTATGTTGCGTTTTCTTGATACGGATCCATTATGTGTATACTTTGCGTTTTGACAGAAACGCAGTATACTGTTTTGTGCACTAATTAGTCGATATGGATAAGACATGGATGTATTCCAATCGATTGTCGAAAGACTACGAGAATGGTGTTTCGGAGTTTGTTAAGTTTGTTGTTGCGCACGCCAAAGACCCCAATCGAATGACATGCCTTGTTTGTATTGTTGTTATGGGAATGGGGTTGACGCAGTTCAGTTGGCATCGCATTTAATACGGTATGGAATTGATAGAAGTTATACATGATGGAATATGCATGGTGAGAAAAGTAACGGGAATATTGAATCGGGGATAAAAGGACCAATGCTTCAAATGACGATTGCACAGATACATACGATTATGATCGAGTCGAAGAGATTGTAGAAGCGCTTGAAGAATATCTTAACGATTGTCCCAAAATGTTCGAGAGGTTGGTAAGCGATGCAGAGAAACCATTGTATAATGGTTGTACAAAATTCACAAGATTGTCTGCGGTGTTAAAGTTGTACAACTTAAAGGCCGACAATGGATGGTCGGATAAAAGTTTCACAGAGTTATTATCCCTTATGAAAGATATGCTACCAGAGGATAATGTTCTTCCCAATTGAACGTATGAGGCAAAAAAGATGTTGTACTCTATTGGCATGAGCTATGATAAGATACATGCATATCCTAAAGATTGCGTTTTGTTTCGAAAAGAGTATGCATCGTTAAATGAGTGTCCTAAATGTGGTGCCCCTCGATATAAGAAAAAGTTGTCTCCGGCAAAAGTCTTATGGTATTTTCCTATAATCCCAAGATTTAGACGGATGTATCGTAGTGAAACCGATTCAAGACACTTGACTTTGCATTCAGATGAAAGAATTATTGATGGAAAATTTCGACATCCGGCCGATTCTCCACAGTGGATGAAAATTGATAATGATTATTTTGAATTTGGAAAAGAAGCAAGAAACCTTTGCTTGGCATTGTCTACTGATGGAATGAACCCACACGGTATTCAAAGTATCTCGCATAGCACATAGCCTGTGATTCTTATGATTTATAACCTACCTCTGTGGCTATGTATGAAGCGTAAGTACATGATGTTATCTATGTTAATTTATGGGCCTAAACAACCAGGAAATGACATAGACGTATACTTGGAACCATTAATCGAAGATTTGAAGATTTTGTGGGAGAACGGTGTGGAGGTTTATGATGGTTATAAGAAAGAAAGTTTCAACTTGAGGGCGATGTTGTTTGGAACAATTAACGATTTTCCAGCATACGGAAATCTATTCGGGTATAGCATTAAAGGTGAAAAAGCGTGTCCTGTCTGTGAAGATGAAACCAATACGATGCGATTGAAACTTTGTTAGAAGAATGTCTTTCTCGGTCATCGTAGATTCCTAACTTCTAAACATCAGTATCGTGGATGGAGAAAACAATGGAGATACCGAACAACGTGATGTGTGATCAAATTTTTGAAAAGGTGAAAGATGTGAATATTCAGTTTGGCAAGCCTTTTGCACATAAAGTTGTCACAGGTGGGTGGAAGAAGAGGTCGATTTTTTTTAATTGCCATATTGGAAATCTTTGTATGTAAGACATTTTCTTGATGTGATGCATATTGAAAAAAATGTATTTGACAGTGTTATTGGTACGTTACTCAATATAAAAAGGAAGTCTAAGGATGGCCTTAAAGCAAGGGAGGACATGGTAGACATGGGAATAAGAACTGAACTGGGACCCGTGAAGAAAGGAAGACAGACATATCTACCACCTGTTGTTTACACTCTATCTAGAAAGGAGAAAAAATGTTGTGTAAGTTTCTGAGTGAAGTTAAAGTTCCAGAAGGCTACTCATCAAATATTAGAAGACTTGTGTCTATGAAAGACCTCAAGTTAAAGAGTTTAAAGACGCATGATTGCCATGTTATAATGGAACATTTTCTACCGATAGGTATACGTTCTATTCTGCCAGAAAAAGTAAGAAGCGCAATAACTAAATTGTGTTTTTTATTCAAGTCAATCTGCAGTAAGGTGATCGATCCTGAGATCTTACCAACATTGCAAAAAGAAATAGTTGTTACCTTGTGTGAGCTTGAAATGTATTTTCCTCCCTCGTTTTTTGCATTAATGGTTCATCTTGTTGTTCATCTTGTGAAAGAGACACAATTGTGCATACCAGCTTATATGAGATGGATGTACCCTGCTGAACGTTATATGAAAATATTAAAAGGGTATGTGAAAAACTGAAGTCGACCAGAGGGTTGTATTTCCGAAAGATACATTGTAGAAGAAGCAGTTGAGTTTTGTACTGAATATTTGTCAAATGTTCAATCAATTGGACTCCCCAAATCTGATGTTGTTGAAAAAAAGAAGGTAAGAAGCTAATTGGAAATAAAGTTGTGACACTATCAAGGGTCGAACGGGATCAAGTGCATTTGTATGTTCTGCACAATGAGATTGAGGTTGAGTCGTATGTTGAAATGCACAAGGGTGTTCTTCGAGGTTTAAATTTGAATAGAAATGAGAATTGGATTGTACGAGAGCACAATCGAAGTTTCATACCATGGTTTAAGGAACATATTTATTCAAAGTATCATTCAGATCCCGCCTAAGTAACATAAAGGTTGAGATGTTTAGCATATGGTCCAAGTTTGGTTGTGTTTTCTTATAGCGCATATGCAATTAATGGATACACATTTTATACCAAAGAACAAGATGATAAAATTACTATGCAAAATAGTGGTGTCACCTTGGTAGTTGAAGCAATGCACATATCAAGTGTGAATGACTTAAACCCGAAATTTGCAAATCTGTCGTATTTTGGGGTTATCGAGCGCATTTGGGCGTTTGATTACGAGAAATTTCAGATTCCTATATTCGGTTGCAAGGGGGTGAAAATAATAATGGTATCCGAATGGATAAGTCAGGATTTTTGCAAGTGGATCTTAACAGGTCGGGGTACAAAGATGAGCCTTTCATTCTAGCCTCTCAAGCTAAACAAGTGTTCTATGTCACTGATCCGACAAGTACGAAATGGTCTATAATGTTTTTCTCTAACAAAGTAATTGATGAAAACATTGGAGATCAAGGCGATATTGGTGTTGACATTGAATCTTTTACCAGAAATGATCAAAATGAGAATGAATCATGTATTAGAAATGATCATAATGAGGGTATTTGGATCAATCCAACCGTCTGCGTTGTTAAGAGACGAGTAGAACATATTCCTACCAAGAAAAGAAAGAGATGTTAGTGAAAAAGGTAATAGTATATAAAATTATAGACTATATCATTCAATAAAATTTAAATATATGTCATTTCATTTTTTTTCATTATAGTATATATAATTATAGACTATATCTTTCAATAAAATTTAAATATATGTCATTTCATTTTTTTTCTCTATAGTATATATGATTATGGAATTTTATATATGTCATTTAATTTAATTTAATTTTTCTTTATTAAAGGTCAAATGGATCAAGATCCTTCAGAAAATGTTCCACAAGAAAATGTTCCACAAGATACTTTAGAAAAGGATATCACACGAGGCATAACTATCATGCGGGGAATCATCTGTGATAGAGATAGAGGAGTTACTTATAATGTAGATTAGAATAATGAGGACCAACTAATTGGGTCTAATTCTGCAAAGCTGACAAGCTACATCGGTACGCTTGTTCGTATGCACATTCCGATCACCACTCCTAGATGGAAAAAAGGAGAGTTGGACAAGGCTAAAGAAAAAATTTGGACTGGGATAAAGGTATCGTATATGGTTGTTAATTGTTATTTGCTTTATATTAACGATAATGTGTTTAAATTACATATACTAACACCCTCTATGCGTATTTTTTTTTTGTAGAGGTCCTTTAACATTGAAGATGCCCGCAAAAAGTATATAATGGGCTTGGCCGGGAAAAGACACAGAGGGTGGAGAACTTTTTTAACAAATAAGTATCTTAAAGACAAGGAAGGAAATTTTGTTGAAGAGGATCCTGAACGTCCAATGAAATATGAGAGCTTCATTACACCCGAAGAATGGGTTGCTTTTGTAGGCCAGAGAAGAGACGAGAATTTCAAGAAAGTGAGTGCTGTAAATCGCGAGAAAGCGTCAAAACCCGCATATCCATATAAAAAAGGGCGTTTGGGATATGCACACTTACAAGAAAAAATTGTAAGTAAATATCAATTCTACGATCTTATTAATTCTCTCAATGTGTTATAATTGATGATTTTATTATTTGCAACAATGCGTAGTTGGAGGAGACGCAAAGTGACGAAACATCACTACCCGCACATGTGTTGTGGAAGGAAGCTCGTGTTAGGAAAGATCGAGTTGTTACTCCTGATCTGCAACATGTTTATGATGAGTGTGTAAGTATAACATTGTGTTTTTATTTAAGTTATATTAAATATTTATTAATATATAATTAACATTGTGTAAGTATAACATTGTGTTTTTATTTAAATTATATTAAATGAATTATAGGAGACTATATCGCAATCGGTATCCACAGGTGATGACCAGGATATCAGAAGCGTACTCAGTCGAGCACTATGTGTTGCTGAGTATCCGGGACGGGTGAGGGGTAAAGGTCATGGTGTGACTCCTACCTCTCTGTATAAGTTTTGAAGCGGTATAGCGACAAGCAAAGAGTTTGGTATTATTTTTACCGGGTGATATATACCGGTTAGGTTATATCGTATCGTGTCCACGGAGATTGGTTATTGATTCGTCGTTCGACAATTCTACCGTTAATGAGTTTGAGATTAAATGAGATGAAAATAAAAGACAAAAAGTAAATGAACAAAAAGTATAAAGGATAGACAACTTGTCTGGAATGAATATAAACTACCCGTCACAGACTTAAATCTACCACCCATGTCATACTCGGCCTACGATACTCGTCTGTGTCATCACATACCTCTCACAACCTTGGTTATTTCTAACCCAAATTGAGAATCCTCCCGAATCATCTCAATAGCCATGTTTGGCCTATCTCAACAACACAGAAGTCAACTGCATCACCTCCATAACCATCTCTAGCATACTTCACCAACGCAAAGGCATTAAATTCAGATACTCTATAGTGAATGTTAGATCTAAACCCATTTCTAGTATTCAGAAACTAACAGATAATCATCCTAGGTAAGAATCTAAGCAATCTATCTCTAGTAAAGTTCAAACCCCTAACATAGAGTAAAAACCTAAGATAATCACCAACACAAATTCATAAAACAAGCTTTATACAACGCCTAGGGCGACAAATGTACATGAGTTATGAGTAGATATACATACAAGCCCAACAAAAGATAAATACACAAAGAGGAGAAGAGATAAACCACAGATCTACACTGGTTGTCAAAGCCAATCGAAGAGCAATCCACCTCCAATCATCCATGAGCAAGCCCTAATGTTGTTTTCTAAGCTAATCTACCAAAAATGAAGGTTGATGGAAATGGGGATCAAAAACCACCCCAAAACCATAACCTAGAAATCTGGTTTGAAAAGTATTTATAAAACAAAATCCCGCCGACCACGCTAAGCGCGCTAGCCGCGCTAAGCGCGACTTACTTTATTACTTCAAACCACTTAACAGCGCTAAGCGCGCTCAAAACCGCGCTAAGTGTGAAAGTTGCTGTTTGTCTTCCCAAAAAATGCGTCTTCGGAGCCGTGTCTTCGACACTTTATTCCTCCATGCTCCAAATATGCAACAAATACCTACAAAAATAGATACAAAACTATTAAACGGTACATTATGTACGAAAAACACAATAAAACGTATTTACAACAAAAACTGGGGTTATTCAATGATTATTAACAACCAAGAACAGATAACTGCCATAAAACATATATACAAAATAACTACATTTTTGCACTTATCAATAAGAATCCAAGAAGAAATAATCCTAGCAATGCAGAAGTGATGCAAACATTGCAGGATTTACAAGCACGAGTCCGTGAACTGCAGAAGGATAAAGAGAGATATATGGCAGATACGAGCAGTTCACAGTTGAAAAAAATTAGTGACAAGGCTAGTATCAAATGTCAACATAAATTTCCCGAGGTAATTAAGATGATAATCCATTAGAGAAATTTTAATTGTAACGGTTATTATTGGTTATTATTAACGGTTATTATTGGTTTAGGGCATTTCATGTTGTCAGCTGTACCTATCATCGTCGACTTATCGGGTAGTTGGCAAGGGAAAAGTGCACAACACCTTGGGAGATTTAATTCACCATAGACCGCTCCCGGATGGCCACATGAAGGTATCGGTTGATGTTGTTTTAGATATAAATGCATTGCTACCGGTACCTAACATTGTTGCGGAGACCACATTGCTGTGAGATGCAGTAGGATTTTTGTGGCATGGCCATCAGACCTCATCTTCATAGATGATCAGGTATGTTGAAAACCATTATGAATCTTTAAGTATTCAACTGACAGTTCTGACCTCAATTTGTTACATGGTAATTTTAGACTCCTATAAAACCCGCATCTAAGGATAAAGGGATTTTGCAGCGCGGCGAGTCTGTTGCATCGCAAAGAGAGGTACGTTTAAAGTGTTAATTTTATGATCAGAATAAAAAAACTGCATAACTTTGTATCTTACATAAGTCTATATGATTTTTAGGTACCTTTTCAAGAGTCACAACAGGTGAGCCAGAAAGTTGGTAGGGTTCCACCTAAGAAAAGGGTTCCTGTCTGTAAATTTGTGCTTAGATTTCGGTAATGTATGGAAACACTAGTAGGCACATCAGATTTGATGAATGGTGGTATTCGTCAAATCGATATGGATGCATGTGTCTTTGGTTTTCCATGTACCGAAACAATTGGACAATAGGACATGGAACAAATCTTTCATCATAGAGAATTAGGCGTCAATGTGATGCACTCGTACACCCGGTAACCCGACCAATATATTATTTAATTGGTTGAACATTTCTTTTTAACATTTAATTGAAATAGTCTAATATTAATTATGTTTTTATTTAAGGATATTATTTGACAAATTGATGCGCGGGAATCAATTGTCAAATAGATTCTGTTTCGTGTCTTCCTCCCGTGTCAGCGGAGCAACAATTGCTAGGGAACCGGATTCAGTAAGAGAGCATTTGGTCGATAGATTCATGACAACTGGCAGTACAGAAAGCTTGTTTCTTTTGGCGTATAATTCAGGGTTAGATTTTCATTCTAAGTTCCTTTTAATATTTGTATTTTTTACATTAAAATTCGCTTCTAAATTGTTGCTTTAATTTTTAGATGTCACTGGTTGTTGCTTGCTATCGATCCCATAAAAGAAGTGGTCTATTACCTGAATTCGGTTGATGGTGATTGGACAAATTATCTGGAAATGAAGCTAATGATTGATACGTAAGTGACATTATTCTAAATATTCATTTGTGTTTATATATTTAACTATTTCTATGTCATTGTTCTAAATAAATATTTTAATTTTGTCAGTTCAATACAAGTATTCCGATGTCAAAGGGAAGCACGGGTGCCACGGTCTAAATCAAATAACATTAATTGGATCAAAGTACAGGTATATTAATTTCCACAATTTTGCTTATAATATTTATGCTACTTGATAAAACAATACATGTATATAATCTTATTTGTTTTTCTATGTAGTGCCCTCAACAACAAAACGACATAGATTGCGGATACTTTGTTTTGAAGTTTATCAAAGAATTCATTCAAATGAATGAAATCGAGATTCCAATCACGGTATGAATTTATAACTTATTATGGATTTATACTTTGTTTTATTATTTATCGGATTTTGCATACAATTTACTACATTTAACTAAATCATGTATATTTTTTGTTTTGTTATGTAGTATTTTGATCAATACAAGTGTCCATATTAATCGAGACTTCAATTGGAAGAACTCAAAGAGGAGTTGTGTCAATATTTTATTGAGTTAAGAATCTTATAAGGTATGAATACATTGTTGTGCATGAAAATGGTTATGAATACATTGTTTTGTGTATACAATACTGATCGTGTTATTATGTTCATATCTTGCAGGATCAGGACCTTGGATATATATGTACATTAGGACTGATTTACTTAGTGTTATATAGCTGATTTGTTAGGGTTAATTTTGTTACGTTTAAAAATATGTTAATTGAATTACCATGGTGTATATATATTTTGGATATGAATGGTATATAATGGTATTTGTATATAATATTTATATTTGGTATTTGGATAACACTGACATATAATGGTATTTGTATATAAGATTGTAAATTACCGGTTTATGAATTACAGGTTTGCTGCAAAAAAATGCAGGTTTAGAAATTTTTTAAATATTTTATTTTTCAGTAGAAAACCTATGAAAGCGCTTTTAACCAAAAAGCGCTCTCATATGTGGCCTATGAAAGCGATTTTAATAGCGCTTTGAGGCTACTATGAGCGCTTTTCACCCAAAAGCGCCTCATGGTAGGCATCTGGCGCTTTTTCTAGAAAAGCGCTTTCTTAGGCCTAGAATGCCTTTAATGCATTCAGAGGCACCTATGAAAGTGCTTTTTCAGGAAAGAGCGCTTTCTTAGGCCTACCTATGAGAGCTCTTTTGGGTGAAAAGAGCTTTCATAGGTAGGCCTGGCGCTTTTCTAAACAAAAGCGCTGCTAAACCTTTAGCGCACCACGAAAGCGCTTTTAAAGCCCAAAAAGCGCCAGAGGGTCATTTTGGCATAGTGTCCCCAACAAATATAGCAATCAGATATTAAAAAATTAAATCAATTGTAATTTACACTACAAAAAAAAAGATCATCTGCCACGATCAGAAATCTGCGGCAAGATACAAAATAACTATGGCTTTACGCTTTTGCCACAGTTTGACCTCGAATAAGTAACTGTGGGATATGCGGTCGTGGCCTAAAGTATAAGCTGCGGTTTTCATGTTTGTGCCACGTTTTATTTACATATGTGGCTTGGACATGCCACAATTTAGGTATCTAGGTTAAGGTCGCGGTTTATCTTGCGCCTCAGTTATTAACACTAGCTAAATCTAGCCACAGTTTTTATTTAAGGTAGCATACTGTTTAATTGCCTAGGTATGGCCACTAAATAAAACCGCAACTAATTTTATACACGATTTTACACCATTTAATCATTTTTGTAGATACTGATTAAAAAATTAAAATCTAATTATATAGGCAAACAATTAATGAGAAAACTATAATAACAAGAAAAACAAACCCATTTGAGAAACTAATCACTAACCATTTTTATGAGCAATGCCCCATGCTTTGCCACGTTTTCCATCCTGCAAATAACATACAAAATTAATCAATAAACGAGAATGTGAAATTAAAGAGAAAATTGAAGATAAAAACGAAAAGGGAAGAGAACCTTGTAGAGATTGAGTTTAGTGATTTGGTAAGAAAATTCTTTCTAGTGAGTCTTGGCCATGTGATATGTGATTCCCCAGCTAGGTAAGAGGTTGGCCACTTCAAAAAAGTTTTTCTTCTTTCTTCGCTTGGATTCCTAAGTACGGTCGCAGAGGGATGAGAAATCGACGTCTATTGAAAACCATAGAGGGTCGCGTGGATGGGACGCGCAATAGTTGGTTTTGAGGTTCTGGTGTTGGATCAGGCGATCCATGAAGATTTCGTAGGGTTTTTCGTTGGGGAAGACGGGAGATGGATCGGATCTCGGTGATGGTGGAGAATGTGTTTGAGGAAGGGTCGCAGAAGGAGTAGGAGGAGATGATGAAGGTGCAGCAAGGGCGAGAGGAGACGGTGGAGGTGGAGAGGACGAGGAGGAGGATTATAGCGGTAATGGGGAGACGGAGGAGAGAAGCCATGACTGAGAGACGGAATAAATTCTCAGTGGTGGTTGATCTTTCCGAAAATAAGGGTTACGGGGTTGAGATGGAAAGGATAAGGTAGAGAATATAGAACGTGTGGAAAAAATTTGGAAAAGAAAAATATTTATTAAAATATTATTAAATTAAAATTGACTTATGAAAAAGGGAAACTGAAAATCATATGTGAGTTTTAGAGGGAAATCAAAATTGGTTTAGTTTTGACTAATAGAAAAACTGAAAATATTCAAGATAATTATATTTATAACTTAATTAAATAAATTTTATATTATCTAATTTAATTATTTGTAATTATCTTAAAAACGGCTTATCTAACCTTAATCCTTTAATAGGGTTTTGGTTTGGAATACAAATGAGCTATAGAATTGGCATTACTTTGCCATACGCGCCTTTGGTTTGGAAGCATTTGTTCATTACTTTTTTAATTTGGCGATCTTCATGATCAATGCACTGAGATATTATTGAGATATTTTAGGAAAAGATATATTTAGGAAAATAATTGCTAGGATATATCTTTACATATTTGCTTAATTGTTTCCTAATTTTTAGGTCTCTTCCTAATTGCTAGGAAAAGATATGATTTTTGTTGTACTGGTGTTATAAATATGGTTACCTGTGATTGATAATAAACAAGCCAATTTGCCAATTCTTCATGGTATCAAGAGCTTGAGAACGTTTTTCTCAAGAATAATTTGATATGGCTGGCGGTGAAACCCCACCACCACCACCACCAACACCTAAGATTGAACCTAATTCACCATATTACCTCGGATCGCAAGACCGACCGGGAGATTTCATCACACCCACCCGCCTAACAACAAATAATTATGAATCTTGGGCAGCCGACATACAAACGGCATTAGAAGCCCGAAGGAAATTCGAATTTTTGGATGGCTCAATCAATAAACTGTCACCCCCTTGCACGAAGTCTGACTGGACGGTGATTAATGCGATGCTCATATTGTGGATCACGAATACGATAGACCTAGATTTGAAGACATCCTTGTCCAAATTCAGAGAGGCTAAACCCTTTTGGGATCACCTCAAGCAGCGTTTCGCACAAACTAATGGCCCTCACATTCAACAATTGCGTTCTTCAATCGCAAAGTGCGAATAGACCAAATTAATGCCTGTTTCTGTGTACTACGGCAAGTTGCATACTTTGTGGCAGGAACTTGATCGACACAAGCCCTTGATCTCGTGTTCTTGTTGTGCTTCGTGTTCGGCAGGGAAATTGCACGAGGAGCGTTGAGCACAAGCACGCCTACATGATTTTTTAATGGGATTGTTTCCTAAATTTTATTCTTCCTTACGCACAAACATATTATCACAAGACCCTCTTCCGAGTCTTGATAGGGCATACCAGTTGGTTACACAAGAGGAACGTGTGCGTACATCAAAGCAAGAAGTCAAGTCCAAATCATCTGAGGCAATTGAGTTCGCTGTAAGAGCAGGGGCAGGGGCTGACCGTGGTCGGGGACGAGGTTCTGCCAGGCCAGTGTG
Organism: Vicia sativa; assembly: GCA_021764765.1. Lineage (NCBI taxonomy): Eukaryota > Viridiplantae > Streptophyta > Magnoliopsida > Fabales > Fabaceae > Vicia > Vicia sativa. The sequence goes on from CM038796.1 coordinate 16,586,706, forward strand.
TTCTCTATGCAAGAAAATAGGTCATGAAGCGTCGGGTTGCTGGGCGAACTCGGTCTGTGGTCATTGCAAGAAGAAGGGACATCCGGAGAGCCGTTGTTTTGAGCTTGTGGGCTGTCCGGATGGATGGCCGAGGCGGAAGACTCCACAATGGGCGGGAATGTGGCCAAGTGCGTGCTAATCTTTGCTGCAAGTTCGTCTCCTTGAACTTGGGTCAATTGTTCACACTCGAGCAATGGAAGGCTATATCGGTCTTATTGGTAATGCTCAAATCGACAATATAGATTGAATGGTAAGTTTGATGCATCGTCTTGGATTATTGATCTGGAGCAACTCACCATATTACGGGAGAAAGTTCTTGGTTATTTGACACAAAATTTTGAATGCGATTGGTTTGCGAATGGTGAAAAAGTGGTTGCCACTTTGGTGGGATCTGTTAGTTTATCGGACAAGATTACTCTCATCAGTCCTTTATGTTCCAAATTTGAGTTGCAATTTATTGTGTCTCTCAACTTAATGATGATTTACAAACTATTGTCCGATTTGATTCTCATATTTGTGCTATACAGGACCAAACGAATGAGCTGATTGGAACGGGAATTAAGAGAGACGGATTGTACTACTTTAGCAAACCGAAATTCGTGTCTACTGCTAAAGCTACATCAAACTTGGAGTTGTGGCATCGTCGGCTCGGGCATCCTTCGGAAAAAGCAGTTAAGATGATTCCTCATGTCAGTAGTAATAAAGATCATTTGGATAAGGGATGTGAAGTGTGTATGCGTGCTAAGTATCCTAGAGATAAATTTCATTTAAGTAATAATAAAGCTTCTCGAATTTTTGAGAAAATATATTGTGATTTGTGGGGACCGTAGCTCATTATTTTTTGACAATAGTTGATGATTTTTCGAGAGCGGTTTGGATTTATTTGTTAGTCGATAAATTAGAAGTATTTCTAATGTTTATGGCTTTTGTTACTATGGTTGATAGACAATTCTCTCAAACAATTAAAGTTGTTCAAAGTGATAACGGGTCTGAGTTTAATTGTTTGCTTGAATATTTTGATGCAACTGAATTTTATTTCAAACTTCTTGTGTGGGTACTCCGCACAAAATGGGAGAGTTGAGAGGAAGCATAAACATATCTTGAATGTTGGTCGGGCATTGCGTTTTCAAGCAAAATTGCCTATCTATTTTTAGAATGTGTTCTTGTTCTTGCTCACTTAATCAACCGTACCCTACTCCTCTTTCTTGAATAAAACACTTTTGAAATACTTTTGATAAACCCCCTGTTTTGATGTTGTTCGAACCTTTGGGTGCTTGTGTTATGCACATAATCAAAACTAAGGAGATAAATTAAGCTAGTCGAAAATATGTCTTTGTTGGATATCCGTTCGGTAAAAGGTTGGAATTGTTTGATTTGGATACAAAAGAATTTTTGTTTCACGAGATGTAAAATTCTTTGAGGAGGTGTTCCGTTTGGGTGTCCGGAGGATGTAAACACCCGGATAATGAACATGTTCATCAAGAAATTCATGAGGATTTTCTTTGAATTAATTTTGGACAATGAAATTCATGAGGATGGTGAATTCTTGGGTCAGACAAACCCACCCAACGTTCAAACATCGGACCCACCATCTCACGAGACCTCACCCAAGGTGGGCGAATCAAGAACAACTGTACCGACATCGATAAAAACATTGGGCCTTCGTCTACATCAGCGACTCAACAGTCCGTGGCGGGAAATGGGTCGTGGGTTTCGAGAAAATTCCGAACACCTTGTATCGGACTTTGTGACACTCTGGTTTTGCTAATAGTATATCCTCATCTTCTTCCTCCTCCGATCTCTCAGAAGGTACTCCTTATCCTTTAGCACATTATATAAATTGTGACAATTATTCGTAAATTATCGGAGATTTCTTGCATTTGTTATCAAGGGTAATGATCCTAAATCCTTTAAAGAGGCTATGAAGTACGGCGGTGGAGACAATCAATGAAGGAGAAATCCGGCTCTTGGGACAATGGAACTTGGACTTTGGAACATCTCCGTCGGAAAATGTGCTCTTAGTGATCGATGGGTGTACAAGACCAAATATTTATCAAATGGGGATATTGAGCGCCTCAAATCAAGATTGGTAGTATTGGGCAATCACCAACAGGAGGGTATTGATTACAATGAAACATTCGCTCCGGTGACCAAAATGACTATGGTGCGTGTCTTCTTAGCAAAAACAGCTTCAAAAAATTGGGCATTGCACCAGATGGATGTCCATAATGCCTTCTTGCACGGTGATCTAGATGAAGAGGTGTACAGGAAATTACCTCCCAGATTTGAGAGTTCGGAACCGTCTTTGGTGTGTCGCTTGTGCAAGTCGTTGTATGGCTTGAAACAAGCCCCTAGGTGTTGGTTTGAAAAATTGGTGTCGACTTTGAAAGTTTATGGCTTTATTCAATCCTACTCAGACTATTCTCTCTTCACATATAGTAAAGGCATTGTCCGCGTTAATGTCTTGGTTTATGTGGATGATCTTATTATTTCTGGGAATGATTCCGCTGCACTTACCGTTTTCAAAGCTTATCTCAGTGGTTGTTTCAAAATGAAAGACCTGGGAAGTCTCAAATATTTTTTAGGAATTGAAGTGGCCCGTAGCTCATTAGGATTGTTTCTGTGTCAACGAAAGTACACTTTGGACATTATTTCTAAAACAAGATTACTGGGAGCAAAGCCAAGTCGTTTCCATTGAAGCGAACCATAAGCTTGGCCTTCTCTTGGTGAATTTGTGCGGGATCCCGAATCATATCGACGACTTGTGGGTCGTCGATTTATCTTCTGATAACTCGACCGGACTTGGCTTATTCGGTCCATATTTTGTCTCAATTTATGCAAGAACCTCGCATGGAGCATTGGGAGGCGGCCAGTCGTTCGTTATTTGAAAGGGACTCCGGTCGAGTTTTTTGCCGTGCGGATAGTGAGTTGACATTGGAAGGTTGGTGTGATTCGAGATGGGCTTGTCCCCTTACCGTTCTCTGGGGATGGATAGTATTTTAGGCCAATCTCGATTTCTTGGAAGACGAAGAAACAAAATAAGGTTTCCGATCCTGCAAGGCGATACAGGTCTATGGTTGCGGTCCTTTGGTGAATTAAAGTGGCTAAAAGGGCATTGTTGAGTTTGGGTGTCCATCATTCTAAGGCAATTAAATTATTTTCTGATAGTCAGTCTGCGTTGCATATTGCGAAAAATCCAATTTTTCACGAGAGAACAAAACATATTGAAATAGATTGTCATTTTATTCGGGATGCAATAAATGAGGGTTTGATTTCACCATCTCATGTCTCCACATCGTCTCAATTGGCGGATATTTTCACAAAAGCTCTCGGAAAGGCTCAGTGATTGATAATAAACAAGCCAATTTGCCAATTCTTCAGATATACCGTTGTGAACATGGTTTTAATACTAAGAAAAATAGATAGAAACTATACTAAAAATGTTAAGAACTATAAAACTACCTTCTTCATTCATTTGATTGATATAATTACATTCACAAATCACCTATTTATAATATAAAATCAACTAATGGGATTATGAACTTGGGCTTATATCATTCATTACATATACTTTTTCAATAATCATTTTATTCAGATGGAAGACTTATATCAACTAAATGTTCCGTCTATTAGATTTTACTGATTTTTGAATTATTCTTTGTAACTTTTGGTGAGTTTAGATTATTGTTCATAAGTTATGAAACTATAACTAAAAGGTATATTGTTTCCTAAAACATCATTGTTTACTTTCTCCATTTTCACCAAGGTAAGTATTAGTGTGTGATTTAGAACTTTTCTTATCCACCAATTTGAATTCCTAGACTGTATGAAAGTTAGACATTGATGTTTGGTAATTGTGCTTGCTTTACTATTTAATATCTGCTTTTTTTCTTCTATTAAGTTATCTATTTTATAGTATTAATTATGTCTCATTTATCTGTCTTTGTATATCTATGTTTAATGTTTATGTCTGTATCTCTAAGTTTGGTGACCAGATTTTAAATACAAATCAAATGTTCTTGAACCTAATGGCAACATGTTTTTTTGCTTATTTATGTCTTGTGAGTTGTGACTAGATTTCATATGTTTGTTCTTGAGCCTATGGTTGTTCACATATTTCCCTTGCATGATGTGGTTATTAATGTTATGCCACTGTTCTTTTTCCCTGTACACCTCATCTAATTTTTAATGGAAGCCTTTCCAAAAGATGACCCTACCAAACCATGCGGTTTGACTTCTTTTGTTGGCTACAAGTCTGGGATGGCCCATATTGTTAGGGAGGTTGAGAAACTTGGATCCACTAAGTCTGATGTTATTCTTACGAAAGGTTCAAGATGCATTTTGAATTTGAAGATGTTGTTGAGAAAAAGTTTGCTCATGATTTAGTTTACATCATTTTTGAATGATAATTTTGAAAAAGTTTGCTCATGATCCACTGCTTATACTAGTTAGGTTATTTTTGAATGATAATTTTGCATTGAAAAAAATATAGATTGAGTTCTCTCGTATCATTTTTGAATATATATGTATTTGACAGCTCTCACCTATCTTCAACATGCCAACACTATGTCAAAATTGACGTTAGTCAGCGTCACATAGACAACGCTTATGTCCAAAGTGCTGCTATAGGATTTTAGAAAAATTAAAAATTAAAAATTTAAACAGAAGCGCTGTTAAAGGTATACTTTAGACAGCGCTCCTATAGGCCGTATTCATAGGTAACGCTTTTTTCCCTAAGCACCGCTATTTGTTTAAAAAAAATTAGAATAAGCGCTGCTAAAGGCTTACTTTAGACAGCGCTTACTAAAAGCGCTGCTAAAGGCATTATTCTAGAAAGCGCTGCTAAAAGTTATATGTTAGTGTCATACCCCCAAAATTTGCCCTCCTACTTCTCAAGACATTTCATACATCTATACTCAAGGATTCCTCAAGGATTGATCAGACAAACCCTCTCCTAGACAGTCAACCCAAACTAGGGTTTGGCTATCCTCAGATCCAGATGGACTTTTAACATCTCCAATGGGCATCATGCCTCCTCATATGCTTCAAAGATTCTCCATGTCAAGTTTCAAGTCTCACAAGTCAAATTTCCTCAGACAATTGCTCAGGTGGTTGAAAATCAGTTGTATTGAACAAAAAGTCAACTGTGGTCCACATACAGTCAAACTTTCTGATTTTTGGTCAACATCCACATTTTGAAGTCACATTCATCATTTTATCAAGGGTTGATCATGATTCATCAAGAAAACTCAAGATTTGCACAAAAAGTCAAACTTTCCAAATTAGGGTTTTCTAGTGAAAAGTCAACTGAACTTTGACTGAGCATAACTTCTTCATACTTTCTTAGAAATTTTTCCACCACCTCTCATTTTGAAGGAAATTCAATTCTCTACAACTTCATGTCTCACAAGAATGTTCAAAAAATGCTTCATTTTGAAGATATGGATCAAAACATTACAGGTCCTTTTCAAAGTCAACAAAAAGTCAACTTTTTGTTTTGAAGATTTAATGAGCATGGAAACTCCAATTGAGATGAAACCAAAGAGGTTGTTTAGAGGACACTTAGATCTTTCTAAAAAGTCCAAGAACACTCAAAAATATGGAAAATTGAGCAAAATACACCTTGCACAAGTTGGGTATTTTTGAAGAAGTGCACAAAGAGAAATACTTGTAAAAATCCAAAATTTTGCAAATGGGCCTAGTTTTTCTTGGTTTAAACTTGTTCCTTATCTTATTTGTAACCTTCAAGCCCAATTCCACGAATTTTGTCTTTATTTTTCTATTTAATTTGGATTTTATTCATTTAAAAACAAATTAAATTAAAAAATAAGGTATAAAATCAAAATTAAATGCAAAATTGATTTTTCTCTCATACTTGAGATCCAAGTAACTCACACAAGCTGGCAAATTTCGAAATTTGCATTGATTTAGCAAGAAATTGAAGAAATTGGATCAAATAAGGAAGATTTAATTTTGTACAAAATCAAATAATTTTTGCATTGATTGATCATTATTTGTTCCTCAAATCAGCCCAAAATCCATCTACTATAAATGTACAATGCATACCACATGAACAAGAACAGAAAAATTGCCTCAAAGAACCCTAACCTAAAGTCAAAAAAACCGTGCACTTCAAGCAATCTGCAGCCTTGGTTTTGGATCGATTCAACCAATTCTAAGCATCCAAACACATTCCTTGGAGTCCCTGGAATCATTCCAGACCTTTACATCTCTCAAAAACATCAAAAATTGAGAAAACACGATTTGGTTTGTTCATACTTTTTCAAAAATCGAATTCTGTTATTCATGCATTTTTAACATGTTTTGATGTTTGTTTTGTGTTTAGATTGAAGTTTGCAAGCTTTCTGGATGATTTAATTGCATTTTAGGTACCAAAAACACGAGATGCCATGGCTAGGGTTTCCTGTTGCGTTTTAGGGCTTCACTAAATAGGAAAAATTGGCCAAAACCGATGCCACCATTGTGTTTAGAATTTCATTTGCAATCGATTCATGTACTCATAATCCATTTATATTGCTTGTATGGAGTTTTTGAAATATGCAGGGGCCATAGCGTCGAACTTAGCCGACGCTAAGTTTCCAGAAATTCAAACGAAGAAAAAGGTGTTCTTTGCGCGTGATTTGAATTCCCGGGGAGCAAAAACGTTTAAAACGAATTCATTTCAATTCTTAAACACGTGGACGCTCTAGCTCAGTTGGTCATGGCAGCGCCTTGTGAAGCAAGGGTCACCGGTTCGATTCCCAGCCATGGCATATATTTTTTACAAGTTAGAAAACTAACATTATATTTTCATATTTTCTATTTTCTTTAATATTTTTCATACTATTTAATTTATCTTCAAATATTTTTATCATGCATCTAAAAAACACCAAAAATATTTCTTTTTTGCATAATCATCAGAAAAATACTTATTTAATTTTTAGCATTAAAATTATTATTTTTGCATGCATATTTAATTTAATTACTAATTAATCATTTAAATGACTTTTAATTGTTTTTAAATTATCAAATCAATTCCAAAAATTACCAAAAAATTTTCTTATCATATTTATGTCATTACTAACATAAAACCTTTTTCCTCATTCAAAAATACTTATTTTTACTAACATTTTCTTCTTATGCAATTTTCTCGTATTTTTCCGATTTTGTATCATTCACGGGTTATAGCAGGACGATTTTCTTGCTTTTCTTTTCAATTATGTAACTGCCTATGGGATGTAATAGTTTAATTAGGACTTTTATTTTCCGCACTCTTATTATGTAACTGCCCCAAAGCCATGTAATAGTGTAGGACATTTACTTTCCGCAATTTACTTTCTGCACCCTATAAACTGTTAGTAACTAGGCGTGTATGGCAAGATAAAATTGGATATAGATCACTCATAATTTCAAGATAACGTATCTGAATTTGACACACTCTTTACACACATGCACCCCTTAGGGTAATTCTCTCTCGTTGCCTTTACGAATACAAATGGTCAAGTCCCTCGAGCGTGGGGTATCCTACCACCGTTGCCTTCAAAACAAATCATCATAGTCCCGATACAAAGATCATAGACCCACGATGTAGCCTCGAATACATGATCTAGACCCTCGATTGTCGCCTACGAAAAATGATGATAGGAATGTGCTAGGATACTTCCTACAAGTTGCCTTCTATGACCATCGATATCCCTTCGAATGTCCGCTTACATCCAACGAATAGGGTTACACGCCTAATGGTATGGATAGCGCTATTCTAAAGGCGTAAAATAACATGAAAGCGACCAATTCGAGTAGGTAATAAGACTTTCGGTTGCTTGCTCAAATCAAATACTTTTTCACACCACAAACTTTTTCAAAGTTCAAAACTCTTTTCAAAGCGAAACATTTCGAACACTTTGTATACATTCCTACATGAATCATTACAAAGTCAAAGTGAAATGCCTTTTCAAAACATTTTGTCAAACACCGAAAGCACTTTTGAAAATGACCTAAGAGCAACTAAGAGCGTAGATAACTACGGATGAAAAGTGCTAATACCTTCCATTTTCATAACCTTCTCCCTTACGAGAATCTAACGAAGTTCTTTTTATGTACTTTTACCTTCCTTAATTGGATAAAAGAAAAGTCGGTGGCGACTCTTGCTATCCGCACATTTGCGATACAAAATCTCAAAGTCGGTTCACGTATTACAGGTTAAGCGCGCTTTCGGAAGCTTGCTAAAGGTTATCGTTACAACTTTCTAGAAGCGCTGCTAAAGGCATTATTCTAAAAGCGCTGCTAAAGACCAAAGCGCTACTAAAGGTAATACCTATATCTGCGCTTCTAGAAAGCGCTGCCTTAGGTGATTAAAAAAATTCAAAATCCCTAAATTAATCAAAAACCTCGCTCGTTCTTCTCGCTCGTTCTTCCTGTTCTTCTTCTCTAACAGAAATCGCTTTGATAAACTTATTAACCACCACAGCTTCCTGGTGATTCTAACCACCACAGCTTCCTGACCGCTCTGACACCACATCTTCCTCTCTCGCTCATAGATTAACCGAAACCCTATATTACTGTTCTTCTTCTCCAACAGAACCCCTCTCACGGCGTAACCACGACGGCGACAACATCTACAGCACTGTGTCTTCCTCTCTCTCGCTCACAAATTAACAAAAACCCTGCTTTTCTACTTTTGACAGAATCTTTATTTCATCAGTTCCTTGCTCCAGCTTTCTTCTTGTTGATCCTTGCTCAGCTTTGATAATAAAGAACCAGCCTGCTCACGATATCAAGGTGCATTTTACTTTTACCTCTCTCCTTTAACCTTGCATTTTACTGGTCTGTATATGGAAAAGTGTGTTCATAGTCAACATAGGGATGTTGTTCTGGTTTTCTATTCTTCCAGTGACCATTTTTTCTTTTTCTTGAATGCCGATTCTTTGTAGGAAACATATATGCCAGTTGATTATACTTTTAACATAAAGACTTTTGTAGGAAACTTCCACTTCCACTCATCCTCTCATACTGGCCTTGACTTTTAACTTCTATGAAATATTGAACTTTCTCTTGAAAGGTATATATGTTACATTACACACAACTAGCATCATATTTGTACAGCAGCTCAATACATATGGAAACATATTATGTAAAATAAGCCCATATGATTCTTATTTTGTTGTGTTTTTGTGTTGTTTCACATTTTTCTTGGAGGTTTCTTTTGTTTGTGAAGAGCCCAAGTAGAAAAGAAAGAGAAAAGAAAAACTTGGTGAAACACAATTGGTAAGATCAACCTTCAACTAGTTTATTTTAAGAGTGAACAAGTTCCACCAAATAATAAAAATGATGCATTTTAACTCTTTGTTTTTCCAATGTTTTGTGCTTGATTTGCATTTTGTATATTTTCTTGGTCTCAGGAACAAATAGCTAACTTCATACAATTAGAGACCTTTTATAATATTTAAAGAGGAGGGACTAAAATACAGAGCATTGCACCACCCCAACTAGACGCAGATTCAAAGAGGAGGTGAATCTTTCTTATTTCAATTGCTTATCTATGTGTTGTTACTTTTATTGGTTATTTTTCATGGGCCTTTTTTCAAGTGGTTGGAGTAGCTTTAATCAAATTATATTGGATTGTTGTGTGAAATTCAAAATTTAAGAGCTTCATCATTGGTTTTACAAAATAGATCCAAGTAAACTTGGACTTGTAGGCATATACAAATGCTATGTAGTATTTGAAACCTAAAGTAGAAGAATAAGGGAAAAGACCCCACAAATCACTAAATATAAGTTCCGAAGGAGTGGTGTAAGTAGTGTGTGAAGAGGAGAAGTGTAATCTTTGGGTTGTAGGCATATACAAATGCTATGTAGAATTTGAAATCTAAAGTAGAAGAATAAGGGAAAGTGTTTATATAGCACTTTCATGCTTACAAAAGTGAACATGGATAATGGGCTTATGCTAAAATATTATTGAATTTAGTCCCAAAAATTTATTTTATTTAATTTAAGAATGTACTTCTTAAAAAATATTAAGAACTTGCCTAGCCTAATGTGTACTATTGTATTTGTGTTTGCTTGCTCCGGATCCATTTCGTGTATACTTTGCATTTTGACTGAAACTCATTATACCATTGTGCCCTATTTTTTTTTGTTTAGCTTACTTAATTAGTAGTAAAACCATGGATAAAAAATGGATGTGTGTCGATTGATTTTCAAAAGAGTACGAGAATGGGGTATTAGAGTTCGTTAAGTTTGTTGTTGAACATGCTGAAGACCTGAATAGAATGAAATGTCCTTGCTTGGGTTGTTGTTATGTGGGTTGGGTTGACGCAGATGGATTGAAATCGCATTTAGTGATGCATGGAATTGGTCGAAGTTATACGTGTTGGATATTTCATGGTGAGAAAAGAAGCGAGAATGTTGAACCGGGGGTGAAAAGTAATGCAACTTATGCTTCATATATACGACAATGCCACAGATACATATGATTGTGATCGAGTCGAAGAGATTGCAGAAGCACTTGAAGAAGATGTTCAGGATTGTCCCAAAATGTTTGAGAGGTTGGTAAGCGATGCGGAGAAACCGTCGTATAAATATTGCCCCAAATTCACAAGATTTCTGCGGTATTAAAATTGTACAACTTAAAGACGCGCAATGGATGGTCGGATAAAAGTTTCACAGAGTTATTAGCTCTTTTGAGAGATATGCTTCATGAGGATAATGTTCTTCCTAATCGAACCTACGAGACCAAAAAAATGTTGTGCTCTATTGGCATGAGCTATGATAAGATACATGCATGTCTAAATGATTGCATTTTGTTTCGAAACGAATATGCATCGTTGAATGAGTGCCCTAAGTGCGATTTATCTCGATGTAAGAAAAAATTATCTCGGGGGAAACTTGTAACACCCCAATATTTCCAAATATTAAATAAATGGAATTTTAATTATTTAATTAATTAAAATGGAGCTTTTAGTATTTTTGGGAATTACTTAATTAAATAATGAGAATAAAGTGTTGGTTAATTATTATTGTAGAATAATGATAATAAAAAGGAATAAAGGAATAAAAGAAGGAAAAAGAGAGTTGGGAAGTATTTTGGAGAAAAAACTATCGTACGTGAAATTGAGAAGAGGCAAAGGAAGGAGAAGAACCAAGAGTTTCAGAATCCGACGAATCCTTAAGGTAAGGGGTGATTTCTAATTATCACCTTATAGGTTTTGGGATCAATAGGATTGATTGAGCATGTTAGAAATCCCAATTTAGGATTTTCTAGGTATGTAGAATTTGATCCTAAACTGTTTAATTTGCAATAATTCAACCAAATTAGTGTTATAGGATCATTGGGTATGATTGGAATGTGTTATATTGCATTGTGTTGTTGTTTGGTTGATTCTGTTGAATTTGGATATATGAATTCGTGTGAGAATGATAAGAATTGAAACTAGAAACAACATGTTGTCAAAATCTACATTTTCTACTACTGTAGGTCGTAGGAACCGGTTCCTGTGTGAGAGGAACCGGGTTCCTGGTATAAATTCCAGAGGAGAGGTGCAGTGCGGGGCAGGTTACTCCTAGGGAGGAACCGAGTTCCCAGTAAAAATTACAAAGGAAATGACTTTTTTTAGTAGGAATCGGTTCTCTGGTGGGAGGAAGATTTCCCATACAAAACCGAGGCGTGTTTTAAGAGTATGGGAGCAGGGGTTCTCCTGAGGAACCGGTTACCACAGTGTTATTTATAAAAATCACCAAACTTTGAAAAATCATATTTTTTAAACCGTAACTGCGTTTTGGACGCCGTTTTGGGCATTATTCTAAAAATCAAATAACCTATTTTATGAAATGAAGAAAATGATAATTAACGGATTTTATTTTGAAAATAGTCATTTTTCGAAGTGTGAATAATGGTGCTTAGTAGGAATAGTGGATGAACCAGTATAACATTGTTCTGATAGGTTGAACGTGAAATGATGCTCCTGTTGTTTATTCATGATTGTATTGAATATCATGTGTTGTTGTCGATGTTGTTTATTCATGGTATGTCGTTGTTGATATCATATTCCGTTGTTGACGTTGCATGCTATCTATTGTGCATGCATATACATTGGTGGTAGCTAATTCCCATTGTGTGGAATTACTGAGTTGACCAAAATCCGTTGCCGAGTTAGAATGGGCGGTGAGGTTTTATCTATGTCCGAGTTGGAATGGAATAGAAGTTAATGATGTGTCCGAGTTGGAATGGAACAGTATGTGAATTTAGTTCTTTGTCGGTACCACATGCATAGAGTCTTGCATTTCATCTTTTATGGATTATGACATGTTATGATGGATTCCAACGTTATAATCTAGTTGTTGTGTATGATGTATGTATTGCCTCGAATTGTGATATGAAACTGATTATGCTGAAGAGGGTAAACTGAGAACTTATGAATTTCTGTTGTTTTGAGAAACTTATAATGCATTTTAATTTATGACGAAGTCTCACCCTTACATTGATGATTTCAGATTAAAGTTTAACGGCTTAGGAGCTATTGAGGATGGATCATTGAGCTGTGCATTTACTATTTACGTGTCGGTGTCATGCTCTGACTTGTAACACTGGGGAACGTTTGGTTTAGAGTTATAATTAAACTCTGTTTTTCATTTAGATTTATTTTGGGATAATTATTGGTTTGAATTTATCCGGTTTGGTGAATAATTCCTCTGTGTAGAACATGTTTCTTGGATTATTATTTTAATGATGTTCTTCGGTAAAGCATGGCATTCTAATGGAATTTTATTTTAAAATAATTGTAATGCCCTTTTATTACATGTTAGCTCTGAATCTGTTAATAATTGTCGGGGTATTTTAGAAGGGTGTTACAAAAGTCTTATGGTATTTTCCTATTATTCCGAGATTTAGACGCATGTTTCGTAGTGAAACCGATGCTAGACACTTGACTTGGCATACAGATGAAATAATTATCGATGGAAAGTTTTGACATCCGAAAGATGCACCATAGTGGAAGAAAATTGATAATGATTATCCTAATTTTGGAGGAGAAACAAGAAACCTTCGCTTGGCATTATCTACAGATGGAATGAACCCGCATGGTCTTCAAAGTATCACACATTCCACATGGCCTGTGATTCTTATGATTTATAACCTACCTCCATGGCTATGTATGAAGCGCAAGTACATGATGTTATCTATGTTAATTTCTGGGCCTAAAAAACCAGGGAATGACATAGATGTATACTTGAAACCTTTAATCAAAGATTTGAAGATTTTGTGGGAGAACAGTGTGGAGGTTTATGATGGATATAGGAAAGAAAGTTTCAATTTGAGGGCGGTGTTATTTAGCACAATTAACGATTTTCCAGCATATGGAAATATATCCGGGTATAGCATTAAAGGTGAAAAAGTGTGTCCTGTCTATGAAGATGGAACCGATATGACGCGATTGAAACTTTGTCAGAAGAATGTCTTTCTCGGTCATCGTAGATTCTTAAATTCTAAACATCAATATCGTGGATGGAGAAAAGCGTTCAACGGAGATACCGAACAACGTAGAGCTCCGCCTGGATTGACAGGTGATCAAATTTTTGAAAAGGTGAAAGATGTGAGTATTCAGTTTGGCAAGCCTTTTTCATATAAAGTTGTAACAGGTGGGTGGAATAAGAGGTCAATTTTTTTTTTGAATTGCCATATTGGAAATCATTGTACGTAAGATATTTTCTTGATGTTATACATATTGAAAAAAATGTATTTGAAAGTGTTATTGGTACGTTACTCAACATAAAAGGAAAGTCTAAGGATGACCTTAAAGCAAGGGAGGACATGGTAGAGATGGCAATAAGAACTGAATTAGGACCCGTGAAGAAAGGAAGACGAACATATCTACCACATGTTTCTTATACTCTATCTAGAAAGGAAAAGAAAATATTGTGTAAGTTTCTGAGTGAAGTTAAAGTTCCAGAAGGTTACTCCTCATACATTAGAAGACTCGTGTCCATGAAAGACCTCAAGTTAAAGAGTTTGAAGACACATGATTGCCATGTCATAATGGAACATTTTCTACCAATAGGTATATGTTCTATTTTTCCAAAAAATCTAAGAAGCGCTATAACTAAATTGTGTTTTTTCTTGGTCAATTTGTAGTAAGGTGATCGATCAGATCTTACCACATAGTTATTACTTTATGTGACCTTGAAATGTATTTTCCTCCATCATTTTTGACATTATGGTACATCTTGTTGTTCATCTTGTGAAAGAGACACAATTGTGTGGACCAACTTATATGAGATGGATGTACTACATTGAGCGTTATATGAAAATATTAAAAGGTACATGAAAACCGAAGTCGTCCGAGGGTTGTATCGTTGAGCGATCGTTGTTGAAGAAGCGGTTGAGTTTTGTCTTGAACTTTTGTCCAATTTGCTATCCATTGGACTCCCAAATCTCATTTTTCAAAGAAAAAAAGGTAAAAATTAATTGGAAATGAAATTGTGGCGATGTCAAGGATGAACGAGATCAAGTGCATTTGTATGTTACGCACAATGACAATGAGGTTGAGTCGTTTGTTGAAATGCACAAGGCTATACTCCGGGTGAGAATTGAAGTAGAAATGAAAATTGGATAGTATGAGACCAATCAAAGTTTTATACAGGTTTAAGGATCATATATATTCAAAGTTTCATTCGATCCCTTCAATATCGACGAGTTGAGATGTTTGGCATATGGTACAAGTTCGATTGTGTTTTCTTATAGAGGATACGCAATTAATGGATACACATTTTATACCAAAGAACAAGATGATAAAAGTACTATGCAAAATAATGGTGTCACAGTCGTAGCTGAAGCAATGCACATTTATAGTATGAAGGACTTAAACCCCAAATATGAAAATCTGTCATATTTTGGGGTTATCAATCACATTTGGGTGTTTGATTACGAAGTTTGATTCTATCTTTGGCTGCAAGTGGGTACATAATAGTGGCATACGAATGGATAAGTCAGGGTTTTTGCAAGTGGATCTTAATAGGGTGGGGTACAAAGATGAGCCTTTTATTCTAACCTCTCAAGCTAAACAAGTGTTCTATGTCACAGACCCGAAGAGTACAAAATGGTCTATAGTGCTTTTATCTAACAAAGTGGTTGATGATAAAAGTCTAGATCAAGGTGATTTGATGTTGAGAATGAGTCGTATATTAGAAACGATCGGGATGAAAATACTACAACGGATGAATCATATATCAGAAAAGATCATGATGAGGGAATTTGGATCAATCCCTCCGTCCGCATTCTTAAGAGACAAGAAATTCGCAATCCAACCAAGAAAAGAAAGAGATGTTAGTGAAAGAGGTAATATAGTAAAATGTTATATATTCTACCATGAATGTTTCTGCCATTCTTGTTTATGCCACTGTTTGTGAAGTGTAAAGTTTAATTCTTATTTCTGCCATTCTTGTTTCTACCACTGTTTGTGAAGTGTAAAGTTTAATTCTTATTTCTGCCACTGTTTGTGAAGTGTACAGTTTAATTCTTATTTCTGCCATTCTTGTTTCTGCCACTGTTTGTGAAGTGTAAAGTTTAATTCTTATTTCTACCATTCTTGTTTCTGCCACTGTTTCTGCCATAGATTATTCTCAATTTCTGTAGTACTTGATTGTTAGGAACTAGCATATTTGTTTATACATTACTGATAGCTATTAGAATTTGCTAAGTGTTAGCTATCAGAAGTTTGCTAGGTGCTAGCACTTAGCAAACTTCTGATAGCTAGCACTTAGCCTTCAGAAGTTTGCTAAGTGCTAGCTATCAGAAGTTTCCAAAGTGCGAGCTATCAGAAGTTTCCCTTGTGCTAGCACTTAGCAAACTTCTGATAGCTAAGTTCTAGCTATCAGAAGTTTGCTAAGTGCTAGCTATCAGAAGTTTGCTAAGTGCAAACTTCTAATAGCTAGCACTTAGTAAACTTCTGATAGCTAGAACAACAAACTTCGATAGCAAACCGATAGCTAAGTGCTAGCTATTATAAGTTTGCTAAGTGCTAGCTATCAGAAGTTTGCTAAGTGCTAGCACTTAGCAAACGTTTGATAGCTATCACTTAGAAAACTTCTGATAGCTAGAACTTAGCAAATTTCTGATAGCTATCACTTAGCAAACTTCTGATAGCTAGCACTTAGCAAACTTCTGATAACTAACACTTAGCAAACTTCTAATAAATGATATATTTGTCATTTTATATACTCAATTGATTATGGAATTAGATATTTGGAATTATATATTTGGAATTAAATATTTGTCATTAGTTACTAATGTTTTTCTCTATTACAGGTTTGATGGCTAGTAACGATGAGCACCCACATGATGGTTCTATTAATGATGGAGACAATGATGGAGGAAAATCCGACAAGGGAGTGGAAAAGGAAATTAAACGAGGAAAAACTATTATGAAGAATATCATTCGTGATAGAGATAGAGGCATAAAATACGATATGCATTGGAGTCCAAGTGACCAATTAATTGAGCCTAACGGTTCTAAATTGACAAGTTACATTGGTACAGTTGTAAGGAGAGAAATTCCAATAACTTGTGATGAGTGGAGAGATGATACGTTGGATGACGCTAAAAACAAAATCTGGAGTGAGATACAGGTACTTTAAATTATGTCTTTAAATTATGTCTTTAAATTACGATTATGTATTTAAATTACTTATACTAACGCACTTTGTGTATGTTTTTTGTAGAGGTCTTTCAACATTGATGACACAAGAAAAGATTATTCTCTTGGATTGGCCGACAAAATACTAAGAGGGTTTAGAACATATTTAAACGGAAAATATCTTAAAGATGCCGAAAATTTTTTTGTTGATGCAGAGCGTCCAACAGAATATGTAGATGTGATTTCACTTAAAGAATGAGATGTCTTTAAAGCCAAACGAAAAACCCCAAAATTTCAGAGTGTAAGTGACGTAAATCGCCAAAGAGCATCATCTTCCGCGTATCCATACAAAAAAGGGTGTTTGGGATATGCACAATTAGAACAAAAAATTGTAAGTATTTACAAATTGCAATTATATACTTGTTCATCAAGAGTTATAACTGATCTTATTTTTTGTTTTAATGTGTAGTTAAAAGAGGAGAATAGTTCTGAAACATCTCCTCCGAAACATGTTTTGTGGAAGGCTGCCCGTGTGGGTAAGGATGGAGTTCTTAAAGAAGATGTACAACAAATTTTTGAAAAATGCGTAAGTATAACATTAATTCTAATTAAATTAAAATTTTATTAACATATAATATTCATGTTTTTTCGATATTCATATGAATTTCAGGAGATTTTGTCTCAGTCTACATCTCCACCAGATGATTGCAGGAGCATACTTAGTCGAGCATTAGATGTTCGTGAGTATTCTGGTCGGGTGAGGGGTAAAGGACATGGGGTTACTCCAACATCCTTGAAAAAGAAAAATCCCAAGACAAAATTTGCTAGCAATAAAGAACTGCAGGCAAGGTTGGATGCATTAGAAGCTGAAGTTCTTGAATTGAGGAAGGAAAAACCAAGACACCAATCAGAAAGGGAAGCTTCGGGTGTTAAAGAAACTAGTGACATAGCTAGTGTCAATTATGCGATTCAATGAGTATTCCCGAGGTAATTACATATATTATTATGAAATTAAATTAGTGTAATTTATTTAACTGACATATATACACATTAATGATGTCATATTTATTATTGATTTTAGGGCATTTCACCTTATCAACTCTTTTTAGAGACACCAACTTATCGCATGGTTGACAAGGAAAAAGTCCATAACACTCTGGGAGAAGTACTTCATCATAAACCGCTCCCTTCTGGATATTTAAAAGTGTCAATTAATATTGCTTTAGAGGAGGGTGCATTATTACCAATCCCAGACGAAGTTTCGGATGCAACATTGGTGGGAGAGGCAATAAGAGCGTATGTTGCATGGCCATCAAGACTCATTCGCATAGATGATGAGGTATACTTAAAACCATTATGAACCTTTGAGTACTCAAAAATTTTACGTTCATTTTACTTACATTTTTTTTTTGCATGGTAATGTTAGACTCCTACAAAACCCAAACCAAAAGATAAGGGGATTACGCGGCCAATTAAGTCAGTGGCATCAAAAAGCAGTCAACCAATTGTATGATATTTATGCTTAGATAATGTTAATTTGTCATCCTATACTTGACCACTCTAATTTTATGATATTTAGATTATTCCTGCTAAAGAGATTGAAGCTGTCGGTAGGGGTAAGGAGCCTGTAATTAGCAACATTCTCACAAAAATAAAGAGTGTTGCTAAGAGGACCGGGGCTAGAAAGAAAACTACTTCACAGTATAGGTTGTGCCTTTAGACATATATAAGCTTCACAACTATTTCACAAGGTGGTACTGGTCTTATACCCCTGGATGAAGGGATTTATGGTTTTGAAGGCATGACAACAATTGGTAAGGAGGATTTGGAACAAGTTTTTGGACACTTCACATTAGGCGTCGCTGTTATCAATACTTACATCAGCTATACTCCAATCAACTTTGTTTAATTAATTGAAGAATTTATTTACTCATTTCAATGAATAATTAATGTTAATGATGTTTTTATTTAAGATTTCTGTATGACAAGTTGATTCGTGCGCGTGGATTAAAATCCAGATTCGCTTTCATAAATCCCATCTTTGTCCACGCATGATCAATCATCTCAAAACCAGATGAAGTAATAGCGTTTGTACTCCGTTTATTTATGGCCAGCAAAGATACAGAAAAATTATTCTTTTTACCATATAATACTGGTCACAAGTAAGATTTTCATTCTAAATTTCCTCTATTATAATTTTTTCGTTTTTTAACGTTGTGTATAAAGTTTCCATCTAACATTTGTTTAATATTACAGTGGACACTCGTTATTGGTTGCAATTAATCCTGTGAGAGAAATTATATGTTATCTGGTTTCATTAGGCAATGATTGGACAACATAGCCAGATATGAAGAAGACGATTGACACGTAAGTGAGATTGTTCTAAAATATTCGTGTGTATATTTAATTATTTATGTGCGATAGTTCTAAATATTGGTTATTATTTTATTATAGCATTCTACAAAGTTTTCGAGCACAAAGAGATATTCAAGTACCAAGGAGTAGAGTCAACAATATTTCTTGGATCAAAGTGGAGGTATATATTTTCACAATTTTGATTATATAGCGATGATACTTGATAAAACAAGTTAAGGTGTATATCTTGATGTATATCCGTATTTTCTTTCCATGTGTAGTGTCCTCGTCAGTGCAATTGTGTAGATTGCGGTTATTTTATGTTGAAGTTTATGAAAGAAACTCTTCTTTTGGACCGATTAGAGATTCCATCCACGGTATGAATTTCTAACTTAGGAATTATTTTAATATTTCTCATAAAATGACTTAGTGTTTTAAGTAAATCATACTATGTTATATTATTATGTAGTACTTTGATGAATTTAAGTGTGCTTATTACTCAAAAGATCAATTGGATGAACTTATGGAGGATTGGTGTCAATTTGTTATGGAGTTGAGAATTTTATTATAAGGTATAACTTTGAGTTTTGAGAATATAATATATGTCGTTATAGTTGTGTTACAATATTATTGTTTTTGTTGTTGTTATTTGGTAACTTGTATGAATTTCGATTTTTTGATTTTGTTTCAGGTTATATAGGTGCAGATCGATGTAGAAGATAGAGTTATTTTGTAATTCATTGTTGATTTTGTTTCATTGTTGTATATATTAATGTTGTTGTTGTTTCATTGTTGTATATATTGTGCATAAAAGGATTGAAGATGTATATTGATGTATATTGACGTATATTGATGTTGTTATAATATTGTTTCATTGTTGTATATTGATGTTGTTGTTGTTTAAAATGTTATATTAAAGCTACAAATTCTGTTAAAAATCTGGTGCAAAAATGGTGAAATTAAATCTGATAGGCATCATTTTGTTTTAAATGGAAAAAAAATTATATTAAAAAATTAATTAAGGAAAGCGCTGCTAAAGGGGGGAATAGACAGCGCTTTTATTAAGAAGCGCTATCTAAAGTGGTTGAAAACATGCTGCTATAGGGGGCAATAGAAAAACGCTGCTAAAGGATAAATAAAAAAGCGTTGTATAAAGTAAAGAGCTGCTAAAGAGGATATCTATAGCAGCGCTTTTCAGAAAAAAGTGCTGCCTAAAGGGTATTTATAGCAGCGCTTTTACCAAGCGCTGTCTAAAGCTCCACATTAAATTTTTTTCAAAAGCACTGCTAAAGAGAGTACCTATAACAGTGCTTTTACAGTAACCTAAGTGCTGTCTATACCTTTAGCAGCGGTGGTTTTAGCAGCGCTTTTAAGCGCTGTTAAAGGCCTAAAAAAGCGTTGTTGTTTGGCATAGTGCAAAGTTACAACTTCAATAGTATGGTGAATGTGTATATTCCACATCCACGAGAATAGATTTGTTAAACATCAACATTGGAGAAACATCATTGGATAGACTTGTATCAGTAGTTGCATGGAGCATTTCTACTACAAGACCACAGAATTTTGGAGTTGCTTCCTACAATTCCATTCTTGGTGAAACTCACCATGTTTCCAAAGGAAACCTTAACGTCTTAATTGAACAGATACTTTGTTATTTCATGTTTTGTATTTTAGGAAACTTTACGATTATTGATCTTTATGTTTCGCAGGTTTCTCACCATCCTCAAGTATCTGCATTTCATGGCACTGATCAGAAAGAAAACATATAAATTATATTGTGCCACTATCTAGTTCAGAAGTTTGTTGGTAAATAAACTTGAACACATTCATATGTTATGCTCTTTTACTTATTAAAACAAAAAATATATGCCGGTAGTGGAGTAGAAGCTATCATGCATGGAAAATGAAAACTACGTCTACTTAATCATGAAGAGACATATGAAATAATATTAGGTCCTTGGTGTGCAAATATTGTTTAATTTATTTTTTAAAATGTGTTTATTTTAAGTTTAAAATTATTAATATAAAAAATGAAACATTTGAAATGTATCATTTTAATTAAGAAAAGATGAAATAATAGTTAAAGATAATGTATTTTTAAAAATAATTATTTAATATATTTTTCTAGGATATCATTTTTACCTACTGTCACATGTTGTAGTTAAAAAATAAATCTTTTTGAGAAAAATAGAGACAGACAAATAAGACAGTAGGTTAAAGTGAAGATCTGTTGGTAAAACGTCAACCGACACACAAAAATCCATTCCTAGACACACAGTATAGTGCATCGCCATGCTGGTCGCCGGTGAGTTACGTTCAGACTTTTACGTACACTTATATAGTGACGGATTGTCCGTCACTACAGGTCAATTTTCTTGTAGTGTTTTAGAAATTTAATTTAAATTGAGGATTTGACTTAATAATGACAACATCAATCTAAATATTAATCCCTCCGTCGCATATTATTTGTCACAATTGTTAATTTTGCACAGGTTAAGAAACAACAATAAATAAAAGAAAGAAAATGATAACTTTACCAAATTATCCTCTTTAATCATTGGTTTATCCAAATTAACATTATTATTAAGTGGAAAAACAATAAATTAGAAGTATTTATTAGAGGGTACAATTGAAAGATTAAATATAAAATTGCATGAGTAATCTAAAGTGACAAGTATTTTGAAAAAAATATTTTTCCTAAATGCGACAATTATTTTAGAACGGAAGGAGTATATGTTTTCATAGCATTACAAGCTAGAGGAATAGACACATTGTGGGTTGAGAGGTGATAATTATCTGTTGATTTTATCTGTGATAATTATCTATAATCTCTTAGACTGATTTAATCGATAAGAATAAGTATATTTCCAAAAAATCTGTTGATTTTTATTAAATTTATTAATTTTGTAAAAGAAACATGATTGTATTGGTGAAAGTTACAGAAGAAACTAAAGAAAATATACATCATCAACTTATAATACAATTGAGATGAAGAAATGTAAAAAGAAAAACAAGATAAAACTATGAATAAAATCATAATGGCTTACAACATTAAAAATACATGACTCAAAATTGATAAAATGGTAGACCATAGAATTTGTGACTTTATTTTATGTAAATAAATAGATTACATATGACTTCATCTAGAATGTGGAATCAAAACTTGTTTTTGTAACAAAACAATCACATTCTTCAACAAACTAATATTTTGATTACAACAGTGTGTATATTTTAATGAGATACGTACAATTATACATAGTTATATTGATAGTGTTTAATATTTTAAACACTATCAAAATCTTTCTTTCATAATACCATTGAGAGAATGGTTACTAACTTCATCCCTTGTTCGCCGCTAGACGAATTTGATTCTTTCATCGCAATCATTTGATCTGTTGTGTTTCTTTCATAATCACTATAACAATATATATTTTCATGAGTAGCATGCAATTGTAGTTTTCTTGACTTGTAAGAAATTGAAGTGAAAAATCATAGCATTAGGGTTAATTCAAAAATATTAAAAATAGGAATAGATGATTAAGGAATTGAGCACCTTGAATTAATTGGAAAAGATGATTTAGGCTCTTCTTCAATCACAATCACATGATATTCCATGCTGTTTTCTCTGTCAAAACAAAAATGTATGCATGTATGTTTATACCTTTCTTAAATTGTAGAGATTATAAAAGAATAGCATACATGATGTAAAAAAAATATATTAAAGGAATGTAATACCTTGTCTCAAAGGACTTAGGTTCTTGACCTTCCATTTTTTCTCTTCTTCTTGGCAACAATAGAGTAAAGATAGATCTCAAAATATATAGAGGAATGAATTTAAAGGACTTAAAAACTAAAAGCAACACGTAAAAATTGGAGAAGTTAGTTATTAACGGGAGGAAGATCCTCTCCATTACGTGTTCATCGAACTGAGTTATGAAATTGAATATTATAATGTGATTATTAATTTATTTATTTGTGTTCATTCAACTGAGTGTACCTTTTTTTACTCGATCAAACATGGATCACTAAAATATTATAATGTGTATTGTTGTAAAAAAAGTTGTTTTAAAAAATTTGTAGAATAATTCAAAGTATTTAGGAAGTAGAATAAAACATATATACAATTCTTTATCTATGGTTCTTATTATTTTTTAATAAAAAATAGGACAAATATATAATTTTCTCATACATATGTAATTATTTTCTATTTTTACTCTTTAAATTATATTTAAGTACACTTGTTATATTTTATTGAAAAATAATAAGGCATTTAAAGAATTGTATCTGAGTTTTTTTCTAAGAAGAAATATTTACCGCCAAATACACCAAAAAATTTGATATGTGACGTTAAAGAACAATGACAACGAAATAAATGGTTTAAAGCAACACAATAGTCATCAAATATAAAAACAAAATCACAACATGCTAGAAGTAGATTAACGACAAGAACACAAGAATTTGTTTATCTAGTTATCAATCAAATGATCGACTCTTTGGAAGAGCACCTCTTTGGTTTACTATATTTTCAAAAGTTGTAACAAGATATCTTTCTCTTTATTTCTCATGATTACTCAAGGATTTTAATACGTACTTTAACAATCTCCACTTTGACTTGAAAACATGGTGATGTCAATTTATCCATCAATCAATTTGCAGCTCTTTAGCATTGAAAAATTATTCAACAAACTATATCAAGTTTAAGTCGCCATTGAACTTTGATCTCGCCACTTGCATCCACTTGCTTTCAATCATCTTTTTCTTCTTAGATAATCTAACAAGACCATGATCATGGTTCTTCAACCATCTTTGACTCCACTTGTTTACAAATGCCTCCTTATTTTCAAAGTTTTGCTACTCTTCAGCCACATTCAAAGCATAACATTTCAAGGCCAACAAATCGTCCTTTTGAGATGGTACAGTATCCCTCTTTACCTTATCACAAGTCAAATGATAGTTAGAGGTCTTTGGAAATTGTTCCATCACTACTACTAGCATCCTTAGTATGAAACTCCACCTCAAATTGAGTCTTTTCCTTGGTGGCATCTCTTAGAACTTTATCCTCGAGACATAAGATAATAACACTCATGGCCTTATATCCAGTATCTCAGTCTTCTTTGTTTTCATTAGTCATGCAAACATTAATGTCTCACACGCAAATGTTTCAATACACTTTGCTTAAGTTAAAATTACTTGCATCTTCATTTTCCACAGTCCAAAATCGTTGTCTCCAAAGAAAATTGTGATTCCCCCTTTAGTCATGATACCTACTTGTAAACAATACGTCTATTTCCATGGTGGACGCCACTCATTATGAAATTTATAGAATAATTAAAACTACTTCAAAATAATTATTCAAAATTCAAACACAAAGAAAAATTTGATGTGTATGGACAAATAACTATGACAACCAAAATAAATGGTTTGAAGTAACATAATAACATATCAAAAGTGAAAGCAAAACCACAACACGCCATTAATAGATAAGCGGCAAGAACAAACTAACTTGTGTATCCGGTTCAATCAAGTTATCTACTCTTGGAGAAATAGTACATCTATGGTTTACTATATTTCCAAAAGTTATTACAAGAGATTACAAATGACTTGCAATAAAATAGTCTTCTAAGTTTCCATAAACAAACCATATTTTCTAACCCCAAGTGTTTCTCAATATCTACAACTCTCAATATATGAATCACATAAGCCTAAGGTGTTTATAAGTGTTTCTCAATCCTCTTATATACCTCCAAAGGTTTCCCTAAACCACTCCCTCTCTAAGTTTACTAATAATTCCTAACTTTTCTCGTTGTTTTTAGTTGATAAAGCTCTAAAGGTTGTCAAGACAAGAATAAGAGAGAGGCACTATGATTGTTGAAAACCATCGGATCCTTAATGCGGGTCATCAAGACAATAATAAAATAGGGTTTGATGCTTCATAATATTCTAAGATGAAGACCAGGCATTTCTAGTCAGACTCTAATGAGACCTCAATGGGGAAGTATTCCTTCTTTATGTTACATTTTGTACTGCAGAATTTATTTTGTGAGTCTTGGGCCCAAAAGGAGACTCTGAACAAGCATAAATGGAATTTTGGGTATATGATTCAGCGTGAGTTGGTTAGCTTTTCAATTTGCGTTTCATGGTGATTACCTTGTATGAATTATTACATCAAAATACATAGTTTTCATCATCAAAAAGGGAGATTATAATAACAAGATTAGTTTTCATTTGGCCTTATGTTTTGATTATAACTTTACATGTTATCTTAGAGAACAATTGTATACTCTTATGGTTTATGTCTAGTGTGTAGCTTTTTCTAAGCAGGTTATGACTTGGTAAGAAGGCGTGTGGCGTCATTAGGCTCGAAACTCAACACTCTAGAATAATACCTTTAGAGTGTTACAAGTTAAATAAATATTTTTGAAAGCTTCTTATGAAATGGTTCTAAAGAAATTTAGTACAAGAGCTTTTGATCATGAATTGTGGAAGGAAGCTTTGGAGGCCTTCTAAAGTTTTATACATTGTTCCAAGTTCTAAAGATGCTCAAGACAAGGTTACATTGAGCGAGTTCGGAAGATATAAAGACATTAGTTACGAAGACCAAGTGTTGAAGACTACGAAGACAAAGGCTCTTTGAACAATCTCTAAAGACTTAAAGACTTATGTTTTGGAGATACAAAGAGCTGAGCCTTCTACAACATGCTTCATCAACATACAATTTGGAAGCCTCTGAAGATGTGGAAGATAAATATCAAAACTAGGGATTGCATGTGATTGTGAGTATAAAAGTACAAAGATCTTTGTGACCTCTACTTTATAAGATGGCGTAAGGACAGACACTTTTGTACTATTGTCTACCAGTTTCACCATGATTGTTGAGAAGAAAACCACTAGTTTTTGTATTTCCTATTCTACCCTCCAACGAATCTATTTTTCATCTATAAAGGGAGGACTTGGAAGAATTTTAAATCAACTAATTAGTTTTACAAAACTACACCGAACTACTACACAAACTCTTTTAGATAAATTATTTGTATAGCTTTGTAAATAAGCAATGAGTTTTTGTTGTATCTTGTTATCAACACTTTTTGTTGTTCTATTTAAACATTGTGTAACACCTTGTTTGATAGAATCTTTGTATACACATATTTTTAAACCAATGGTTGTTGATAGGTTCCTTGAGAGACTCTTTGAGTTTGTATTCTCAAGAATACTTTGTCTGCGATCATAATGGATTTGCAATAACGATCGACGGACTTGTTGGGGTTATAATAGACTTATTGTGGTTGTCTATAATCGGTTGATTATAGTGGATTAAGTCCTTGTGTATAAGGCAAATCACATTGTAGGGTGGACTGGCGTGACTTATTTAAAAGTGAGCCATGATACAAATAATTGTGTTCATATATTTTTATTCACTTGTTAACTTTTTATTTGAGTTGCGAAAGGATTATATTTGGTGCTACCCAATTCAAGAAACACCCCCCTTTTCTTGTGTTTCTACGCCATTCATGGCTTGAGTGCATCCATATTAACCTCACTTTATCGACCATAACGTCATAGTCGATGAATATTAGTCAACTACCACATAAGAAACTATTTCTTTCATATGATAGTTACTAGTTCTAACCTTTTTAGTCTTCAAACGCTCAATCACTACATGAAAAACACGTTTTAGCGTCGGCAAAATCAGCTCATTAAGCCGTCGCTAAAAGGATAAAATCATGTTTTATTTTTATTAGGCCATTAATTATAGCGTCGGCTAAGGCGCTAAACCTAAACAAAAGTTTATTTTCCCTCTAATTTTTTGCCTCCTTTTTAGTTATTGTTTTAAATAATTATTGGTTTTTCTTATATTAGTGGCGTTCAGACCGACACTACTATTTATGCAAGATAATTTCATTTCCCTCAACAATTTTTGTTTGCCTCTTTTTTAGTTATTGTCTTAACTAATTATATATTTTTATGAGCGACATTTTAGGCCGGCTATTGTTTGTGCGAAATAATTTCGTTTCCCACTAATTTTGTTTCCCTACTTTTTATATATTATTTTTATAAATTAGATATAGGTTTAAATTATAATAATTTCATTTGCCTCCTTATTGTTAATTATATTTCTTTTTATATTTATCAATTAGATATGACATTACAATGTGATAAATGTATGGTGATAATAAATAGGTTTCAATTAAAATAAATACTAGTATTATCTAAAAAAATTGATATATAAAAACGTTATCGTCGGCTAAGAGCCAACGTTATATGTTGATGTGTAATGTTTTTGTTGTTGAGGGAAATCCAATCATATTTAAACATGTGGCGCATATTAGTGTCGGCTTTAGCTGGCGCCAACATTGTAATAGCGTAGACCAAAGGGCCATGAATAAGCGTCTCCTTAACGTTCATTAAAGTCGACGCTAAAATGGGACTCGACACAAGGACGACGCTACTTCTTTTAACCGACCTTTAGAGACCGCCCGACACCGACACTAGGCGGCGCTAAACCATATTATCGTCGGTTTTCGACTGATAACGAGGGTTTATAGTGAAGCTAAATCACGTTTTCTAGTAGTGAATTTTGCAAACTCTATCTATCATTTGTGCCATATCTCTAAGATATTGGGTATCTAACTTTTCCAAATAAAATAATCTAAGCAATTTGCATCCATTTCGACTAGTTCATGTTCGGGGACTTGTGGAAAGTATTATGCTATGAAGTCTCAACTTGTTAAGATAGTCATCAATTGACTCATTTTTTGTTGTTTTACACTCGCTAATTCTTTCAAGCGTACCTTTGATTATCCATGTAAAACTCTTCATGGAACAATTTGTCCATTTGCATCCAAGTGTACATAAAATGTGGAGTTAATCTAGAGAACCAAGTACATAAATATTTTGTGAACACAGGAATTATTTCATTTTAGATCCTCATTGTTCTCTTTCTCACCAGCCTCAGTTTGATACCTAGGAACATGCTCAATTGTTGACTCGTTTAAGTCACCAGTGAACTTGGTAAATGTTGGTACTTTTCATTCCATAGGTAGTTCGGTTTATAATACAAAATTTGGAAATGGAGCGAATAACTAGGCCTTTAGAGGCCACAATTCATGTAACCCGAACCATTATCCTTTCATCAATGGTCTCTAAGTTTTTCTCTCTGGCTAAGGAATCTTGTCGAACTTGCCGGACTACTTGGTCATCATTTTGAATTCTATTAACTATCATAATAGGTGGGGGTTTGACCGCTCTGAGTATCTACTATTCAACCCCTATAGGTATTTGTTTAACCCCCTGAGGTATTTCTTGTTCCTTAATTGACGGTTTCCTCATAATACTTCTTCATTTTGAACATGTATTTACGGTTGAGAATGTACAACCGGTCAAACTCGAACACGGCGCACCGGAAAATATCCTATTCGAGTAATCTAAGTTTCCAATTATTGCTATGTTGAACTCTAGATTAATGGTCTCAATATAGTACCCATTTGTTGAGTAATAAAGTGAATCATTTCGTGATCGCTTTCATAAATTTGTTGCCTCATAACCACCACATAACTTGTGGTGAAAGTAGGATTCGTGGGGCGAGAATCTCATTCATTTTGGATGACCAAAATGACTTCCAACAAATCGATTCCTAAAATGGTGAGAACGATGTTGTATTTTACGCAAACATCAAAACATTATTATGTAACTCATCCATCATTGAATTTGGAATTCCATAAATAGGCTCGCTTGACATAGATGGACATTATGAGACTAGGCATATAATGCCCAAAGCACTTATCACATCGGTCTAGGGGTCACGGTTGATTTTGTGATAATACCGACTGCTACGGGCATTGGACGGTATAGCAACAATACTTGATGTATACACAAATGTGTTACATGAATTTGCAGCAACTGCGCATCCCCCTGAGGGTTGTTATCCAATTGGGTTAGTGTTTCTAGGTTCCACCATTTTCCTAATGTACTTTATTTTTGTAAAAATCTCGTTATGTTTGGCTATCCAGCCACTTCTTAATCTCGTGCAAACTCAATTCTACACAAGAATCGTGAATCATACAAAATATTACTTTTGAAGCGTAAAAACTTAGCACAAGTGTCCCACCAAGTGTGCCAATTTATTTACATGGATTTCTAGTAAGCCATTGCTAGCCTATTATTAAATTTAACTTGTAAGATCGGCTATAAAATCCTAGAATATAGTGCTAAGTCTTAGATGGTTTTACTGTTTGGATTGAATATAAACTAGAAAAATATTCATGCAACATAAGTAAATAGATAGAAATGAAAAAATGCAATTGGAAAGTAAAGGAAATTATATTGAAAAAAGTATAAATTGCTTTGAAATTAAATTGGAACGCATGCATACATTTTCAAAAGTCACTCATTTCTCTCTTCGACATGGATACTTTGAGTTTTTCTTACAATGTTACAGATGTGGACCTCTAAAACACACCACAAATTTTACTTATATAGATATTCCAAAATAATTGATGCCAACTTAAAGACTAATTACAACCTGCAACATAAAAGTTTCATGCAAAACTATTCTCTAGAAATGTTCCACACGTCTTTGGTAATTGCTCGCAGAACTGTCCACATCTTTGATAAATTCTCGTAGAGTTTTCAAATTTGTCCTAATCAACCAAATAGCCTTTTATTTTCTAAATCCTCGGATAATCCTCTATGGAAGACTTCTACCGCATAGCCAACATTTTTCCTCCTAAGCTTTCGATAGAAAAGATGACCTACATTCTTATCGACACCTTATCCATTTTCCATAACCTTTCCTTGCATAAAATTTACCTTTATCCCAACTGTTTATCGTGAAATTTGGTAAACAACTATTGTTCCTCTAAATTGAAAGAGAATTTGGTTACTTGTAGGATCGACCAGATTAATCCTAAGGATCTGCGTTTATTTTGATCTCTTATCTTTTGTATGTCAAACCCTTCGGCGATGTTTCAAAGGTGGTAATGTGATGCTATAAAGGATAAATTTAATGTTAAAGACTTCTTGACTTAAACTTAAAATAAATGTAAAGTACTTCGATTGAAAAAATGATAATAAACATGAATTGGTGCATCATACGTACATTCTCACAATTCATTTCTCGAACACTGGTACTTTGAGTAATTTAGAGTAATTTACACAAAGATGATCACTGCTGCGAATCCTAACACAAAGATCCTAATTTATACTAATTTGACCCTAATGGTCAACGAAACAATGCCACGTTCGCGTTGCATGTTCTTCAATTCTTTTAGGCCTCCATGCGTCCATTTTGGATAAGATCAATCTTTTAAATTTGAAACCCTTTGTCCTCGAAGCGTTAAACATTCATGTGACTATCTAAGTGTCTATTCGACAATACTTCAAATAAATTTAAATCCAATAGTTTGACCAATGAATATCTTGCCAATACTTGGTGAAATGAAGTTCCTACTAAACTTGATCCATCGAACTCTTCACAATAATTTCTTCATGATTTCTTTCAAACTAAATTTCTTCCAAGATGTATCATTTTAGCTTAATATTTATGTACTCGAAATTTCCGTTTAACAAATTGCCCCCCAATAAATGTTTATTTCGAACAATGGCAGAAATAGACATTTTTGTAGCCTTTTAATTTCGACACATGATCCAACTTGTCGTAATTCTTAACTGATATGGTATCATAGTCATGATAACCCTGATTTTCAAACGTCTTGTCAAATATGTGTAGTTGTTTGTTCATCATTACCTCTATAAAGCACTATCAGCCTTGAAACTTACATAACTATTTGAATAACCTGTGACCATTCTCCACGTGCCCCACTTACTCAAGCACTAAAAGCTTGTTGAGAGAAAAAATTTAAATGTGTCTCACTTTGAATAGAAAATTCATTTCCATTTCAAATATTTTCAAAACCTTTTTATTATGAAAAAACTCTTGCATTCTTCCTATTTCTTCAACCTTCAAACAATCATCAAGACAACAATGGCACCTCAAAAGAGTATCAAAATTAACAAACATGAGAAGAGAACGAAGGATGTTGCCTCTGTTCCTCTGATTTATATAGCAACACCTATTTCAATTGGGAATCAGGAATGTGTTCCTTCACATCTTCTTGAAGAAGAACAACACGTAATCTACATTTCTCAAGTAATCATTATGTAACACGGTGGAAGAACTGACTTGTTTGTTTTGTGTTTTATCGCAAATGTGCGAATAGCAAGAGTCGCCACCGACTATTCTTTTATCCAATAAAGGAAAGGTGAAAAGAACAGGAAAGACCTTTGATAGATTCTGAGTATGGGAGGTAATTATGAAAAGGGAAAGTATTAGCACCCTTTCCATCCGTACTACGGGCTCTTAATTTCTTTAGCTCACTTTTTTTTAAACTCGCTTTCTGTGTGTGTGTGTGTGTGTGTGTGTGTGTGTGTGATTTGAAAATTATTTTGAAAAGTATTTCACTTTGACTTTGTAATGATTCTTGTATCAGCCCTCAAGAATGTATACGAAGTGTTTGGAAATGTTTCTTTGAAAATGTAAAGATTTGTAATGATTCTCGTTGGAATGTATCAAAGTGTTTGTTTGTAAATATTTTTGAAAAGAGTGTGAGGTGTGAAAAGCATTTTTTTATTGGAGAAGGAAATTTAGAGTCTTATTACCTACTCAAAAAAGGTCGTTCTTGTTATTTTCTTTCTCCATTAGGATAACGCTATCCATACCATTAGTTGGTAGGTAACTCTATTTGTTGGATGTAAAGGGACGGGCGTAGGATCATCGTATGCTCATTGAAGGAAACATTATAAGGATACCTTAGCAATTCAAAGGGAGGATCATCATTTTTCATAGGCAACAATCGAGGGACGAGATCATTTATTCGTAGGCAACATCGAGGGTCATCGAGGGACTATGATCTTTTTGATGATTTTTGAATCGAGGGACTTTGCTAATGGTACCCCTACGTTCGAGGACATGACCATTATTTCGTAAGCAACAAGAGATTACCCTGGAGGGTGCAAGTGTGAAGAGTGTGTTGATTTCAAATATTTATCTTGAGATTAGGGTTATCTATGTTGTTTTTAGTCTTGCCATACAATCCTACTATCCATACATCTAAGTGGTTAATATATGTACAGAAAATAGAGGTGGGGAAAGTAAAAGTGTGGAAAGTAAACCCTACGCTATTACAAGGCTTTGGGGCAGATACATAATAAAAGGCGCGGAAAGTAAGTGTGGAAAATTAAATCTACGCTATTACAAAAAACAACCTTGCGACCTATACATCGATTTCTATAATTTAAATGCAAAAAACAATAAATAAATAATAAGAAAAATGTTTTAATAATTGTGAAAACATTCTAAACCCTAATTGTAACGCCCCAAATTTAATTAATTATTTACTTAAATTGTATAGGGATTTAATTATTGGATTATTAAATTAAAGTTGGATTTTATTCGGTTAGTCAAAGAATTAATTAAGTTGATTATGTTGAAGAAATAATATTAGAATGTATTAGTATTTTTAGAATTATTAATTAAATATGGATGAGTTAGTTATAGAGGTGAAATACCATTTTGGGGAGTAATAGTTAGTAGACCCATTAAGAGTTTGGTGGCCCATTAGTATTTTAAGTGGCTTAAGTATTAGTTGGAAGTGGCATTATTAAAGGAAACAAATATCACTTACAATAGCACTAGTACTTAGAAAAATAAAGGAAAAGAATAACACCACATACAGTAGCAGGAGAGAAGAAATAGAATTGGGAATAAGGGTTTGCTAGAAGTTGGGGAAAAGCTCAAATTGCAGTCCGAGAGTGGTTGTTTTCGATCAAGTTTTTCGAGCTCTCTCTAATCCAAAGGTAAGGGGTGGGGTTCAATTTATATAATCATTTGTATGATTATTTTTATGTGGGATTTAGGGTGTATAAATTCACTATAGATTCAATGTTTTGTGATGAAATTGATAGATCAGTATTGAAAATTGAATTACAATAGTGTATATATATTTTGAATAACAATGGTATATAATGGTATATAATGGTATTTGTATATAATCTCTTTGTTGAAATAACGGGATTAGGATTGTAAATTACCGTTTTATGAATTATAGGTATATGAATTACAGGTTTATAAATTACAGGTTTATGAAATAATGCTGCAAAAATGCAGGTTTAAAAATTACAAATTTTTTTGATTTTTCAGTAAAAACCCTAAGAAAGCGCTTTTATAAAAGCGCTTAAACCACCTATAAGCGTTTTTGAGTAAAAGCACTTCCTAAGGTATACATAAGAAAGTGCTTTCATGGGTGGCTAAGGCTGGCCTAAAGTAGTTCTTAGGCGCTTTTCTAGAAAAAGTTGCCTTAGGTAGACCTTAAAGCGCTTTTGCCTAAACAAAAGTGCTAAAACCTATAGCGATGCCACCTCTGAAAGCACTTTTAAAGCCCAAAAAGTGCTTTCGAAGGTCTTAGTGCACCTTTTCGATTATAAAGTGTGTTGCACCTTGGGCACATCGGACATTCAGATTTTATTTTGTGTCAATTTCCATCTGATCATCTTTCCTCCTACTTCCCCCAATTCGAGCATATTGGATATTTTGATAAGTTTCAACTGTCTTTTGATCATAAATTCTACTACATCTAGGACACATTAGCCCTTCAGAATTCTTCTTGTGGCGGCGAATCAAGTAATCAAGCATACTTTCACCAACCTTTGGGTAAGCGTTCCTCATATGTTCGTCTTCCCTTCTGAGGCGCCTTTTGACTTCCTCCATCTCATGGAAAGGTTGATTTAAGTCTACCATATTGACTTTGAGACTAGGACCATCAATGATCCTAATTCTTTCGAACTGGACTATAAGGCCTTTTATAGCCTTTGTTGTTTCAGCACTTGGAACAAACTTTCCTTTAATCCTTTGGTTCATCATTCCTTCAATGGGATTTGGAACTTTGATACATGTAATAAAACCTTCACTAGTCTTGTTAGTGAGGCCATCAACAACCTCATTTGCTTCGACACCTGCACCAAAGTCTTCAGTAACCTTGTCTTCAGGGTGTTGGTTCATGTTGAAGTCAACAATTTCCACCATATTGATATCAACACGCTCAACATAGTTGGTTTCTGCCACATGTAAAGGGTAAACATCAACCTTCATCTATCCTTTGGTCTTTTATTGAACTTCATCTCATATCCTTAATAGCATTCTTAATCAGATCCCTAAAAAGAAAACATTGTGAGGTTTTATATCCTAAAAAGTTATGATATTTACAAAAACCTTTTTTCTTCCGTTGATCCAACATGGGTATTTTGACACCGGGTGGCATTACCATTTGGCCATCCTTTACCAATAAATCAAAGATCTCATCACATTATGTTACGTCGAAAGTGTATGTTTTCTTATAGAACTTATCGTTCTTTTCTGGTTCGGTAGGATTCTTTCTGTTTGAATGGGCTAGGACTTTGCAAGGATAAGGTGGTCCTTGCTTTAATTCAGCCAGATCTACTTCTTACTCTTTAAAGTTTGAACAATCGCTACAAGCTTCTTGTTCATCTACACTTGCTACAACATATGCCACCATTTCTTTTCTATGTATTTTATTTGCTCTAGCCTTTTCGACCTTTAGACGCTCCACTTGTCGAACACTGTCTGCCAATTGGGCCATGTCTCTTAAATAATGATGATCTAACTTCTTTCTAATGGAGAAACCTAATCCTCTTGCAGCCATCTCAACCAATTAGTGTTTAGGCAATTATGTAAAGCACCTTGCCTTTAATAATCAGAATTGGTTGAAATAATCATCTATTGGTTCGTTGAATTTACATTTGATATTGGCCAATTAACTTGGGTTTATCTTCAATTGACCTACATAAATTTTTCATGAAATAGCCTTTCTAAGCGTATAATCTTGGATAGAATTCTCTGCGGAATAGTGAACCCTCTTGAAAGCATTTTGGTTAGCGAACTAGGAAAGTATTTTATTCCTAAGTTTTCATTCTTACATATGTCCCTAGCCTCAATGACATACACGGCTATATGTTCGACGTTGATTCTCTAGTGTCACTAAATAATTTTGTGAACTTTGGGACTTTCCATCCTCTAGGAAATTCAATTTGCAAAATATACTCGGATAAAGGAGAAGTATAATTTGGACTCAAGACCAACATTTACCCCATTTTGCACCATGATTACTTGACCGTAGCGGGAAAATTGTCATTTACGGTATGTCAACATGTTGAATCCCTTGGAGTACTTTCGACATCCTAGTTTCGATTTATCATCCGTCCCTCGTTGTTCCTCCCTAGGGATTGCTTATTAGAATATTGGTTGTTTGATGTGTACCATTTGGTTAACTTCGCCATTATTTTGCATGAATGGATGGGCTTGGTTAATTGTTGGTTCTTCCTAGAATACTAGCCGTTTATATTTCTCTTATCAAGTCGTGTTGGGGGTGTCGAACCGGTTCCCTTGAAGCCTCAAAGAAATATGTTATTCGCCCCATCTGCGTTGCCATTTCCTGGTTCGCCTGGGTATTTTGTAAGCTT
Organism: Vicia sativa; assembly: GCA_021764765.1. Taxonomy (NCBI): domain Eukaryota; kingdom Viridiplantae; phylum Streptophyta; class Magnoliopsida; order Fabales; family Fabaceae; genus Vicia; species Vicia sativa. The sequence goes on from CM038796.1 coordinate 16,622,255, forward strand.
TTCTGGGTGGTATTTTGAATTAATGGGTTAAAAATTATACTCATTTCATGATAAAGTACCCCCACCATTTCGTGGTTACTATCACCCATTTGTTGCCTCCATACTGACTGTGAATTTTTAGTAAGATGAGGCAATTGGGCAACGAATCACAGTGGTTGAGTGGTTGAATTACATTATTGACTCTTGAACGGACCCTAATCTTGGTGAGAAAGTGGTTGTTAGAGGATTTGTGTATGTGGGCATACTATTGTGTAATCCTACCATAAAATATATTGGCATTCCATCTTTGATCATCATTGGGATTGAGAAACTTGGTGCATATGTTATAAACACATTACCCCCTAGATGTCTTGGGGTCATTGTTTGACCCTGACTGGCTACAGAGGATAAGATTGGTGTACTTAGTGAGTTCAACTGTATGGCCATCGAATTTACAGTCGAAGGAATTACCATTGTTCCTTGACTTGATGATATGGATTCGTACTAGAAGCAGTTGTGCCTCCTCTGTCAAAGGAGGAATATGTTATACATTATTCTTGGGTGGGTTAACCATTCTCTATTGTAATTCCTTTTTGGTATAGGATCGTTAGTATTGGCTAATTTTCCACTCCTCAATCTCATGCAACAATGTTGACAAACAAGTAATCACAACAAAAGATAAAAATAAGAGAAATTCTAAATAAAAACTAGACAGTGGTCCCACTGGGCGTGCCAATTTGTTTACCGTGAAATTTGGTAAACAATCGCTGGTCATCCAAATCAAAAGTGAATTTGGTTACTTGCAGGATTGACCAGATTTATCCTAAGGACATGTATTTAGTTTTGATCTCTTATCTTTTGTATGTCAAACCCTTCGATGAAAACTGATGTTTTGAAGGTGGTAATGTGATGCTTTAAAGGATAAACTGAATGTAAAAGACTTCTTGACTTAAACTTAGAAAAAATGTAAAGTATTTCGATTGAAAAAATTATAATAAACATAAGTTGGTGCATCATATGTACATTCTCAGAACTCATTTCTCGAACACTGGTACTTTGTGTAATTTAGAGTAATTTGGAAAAAGATGGTCACAGTGCAAATCCTAACACAAAGATCCTAATTTATACTAATTCGACCCTGACGGTCGAGTAACGAATTAATACTATGCTCGATGTTCATGTTCTTCAATTCTCTTTAGGCTTCCACGCGTCCTTTTTGGATAAGATCAATCATTTAAATTTGAAACCCATTTTCCTCGAAACGTAAAACATTCACGTAATGGTCGAAGTTTCTATTCGAAAATACTTCCGAATAAATTTAAATCCAATAGTTTCACCAACGAATCTCTTGCCAATACTTGGTGAAATAAAGTTCCTACAAAACTTGAACCATCGAATGCTTCACAATAATTCCTTCATGCTTTCTTTCGAACTAAATTTATTCCAAGTTGTATCATTTTAGCTGAATATTTATGTAGTCAAATCTTCCGATTAACACCAACATGGTCAAAAATTCCTAGCTAACATATACATAACTTGTAAAAAGCAAAACTCCATCAAATATTTTAGGAGGAAATTCTTGATCAAACTTTTTATCAAAAACCTTATGATTATAGATTCAGTTGATCATAAAAATTCCATCAAATTAAGAGAAAATAGAACCAATGAAATCACAAAACATAGATCAATGAATCAAATCACAAAGATAAACAAGATATCTTATTGTAAAAGATGAAGATCCAACTTACCAAAGGTAGATCTTTAAAATTATCACAAAAACAACTTCAAAAACTTGATTCAATTCATCCCCTAAGGAACAATATCCATATCTTTGATCTAGAGAAATAATTAGGAGAAAGTGTTCGGATGAAGGTTTAGCTCAAAGATTAGTAAGCTTCAATGAAAAGCTTACTAACTTTATGAGAATGGAGCTTTGAGTGAATTTGGTAGATGAAGAGAGTAGAGAGAATTTTTAGCAAAGTGATTTTGGCTATAAAAAGCTTGAGATTTGAATGAAATGAGGGCTCTATTTATAGAATTTAGGCTTGGGATTAGTGGTGGTTTGGAGTTTGGTTTGAAATAGAAAATTAGGCTTGGGAATTGATTTTGGAGCCAAAATTGAATCAAGTGGTGCATATGTAATCAAATGAAGCTGTATGACGTAATTTAATTATGATGAAGTGGGGAATTATTTTTTTTATAATCAAGAATATTCTCTAAAAAAAAGGAAAATTAGAGACACGTGCTGAAAATTTTGAAAATTGCTTTTTTTTCAAAATTTTCCTCAGGAAATCGATATCCACAATAGAGGTAATCGATTTCCACTACAAAAATAAAATTGGCGCAAAAATAGTTAAGGAAATTGATTACCATGAATATTGAAATTGATTTCCACATAAGAAAATGCCGAAACTTTATCATTGAATGTTTTGTCTTGATACCTACAAAACACAAATATACAAAAACAAAAGAAAATATTTTAGTACTTTGATTAGAGGTTAGTAAAATGTAAATCACATATATACATGATACACAATTAAGGTTTTAGTGATTCCTCAAGAAAACTTAAAGATATGAAACAAGGAGAACCAACTCGAATGTGTGATCTTGGTGTATTGTGATGATATGAGGTGATAGAGGATCTTATCAGCAAAACTTGGGGTGTAACATTGTTTCAGTTCACTTTACCCTCTTATACCATATTTAAATCAAGTAATTGATACATAAAGCTTCACTTCCTAGTATGCTCAAGTGTTTGCTTTTCTTGTATTCCTTAATGCCTATTCCTCTTGTGCATAACCCATAAGGTTAGATAAAATGTATTTATGGTCACATTTATGTGAATTGTCTACCTACAAATGTTTGATAATATGCTTTATAAATAACCTTTTTGTTTGCATCTTATTTGAGGGATTTTGTCCTTTTTTGGGCCATACTTAGATAAGTGTGTATGATAGATGATGTCTGATAATATGAGAACTTTTGTAGTATGATGAGATATCTTAGATCATGCTTATACCTAGGTGTTTATCTTTTTTCTCTTATTTTCTTTCTTGTTTTGACATTGGCTTGAAGCGGTAACTTCTAAATTGTTTGTTTGTACTTCTATTTGCCTAGTTAGGTGATTTTCTCTTCTTTTTTACTTATGTTGCATTGTTTAGGATAGAGTATATTTGTATATATGTTAGAACCAGTAGATTTAATATGTTTTATTGTATTCTCATAACATGTTTATTTGTTAGTTAACAATCACTTTTGTGCTTTGCATCCTTACTTATTCAAGTAGGATAGTTCTTAAGTTAGGAAATGTTCATATCTTGTATGTATCAACTCTTTTCTTCTATGGTTTAATGTGTGGTTGTTAATTTATCATCTTTTATTCTATTTGTTTGCTTGTCTGGGTGTTCACATAATTGCACATTCTCTTCTTCTTTGACACTTTCTTGGTTAAGAAGGTATGCTTTAGGTGTTTAGTTTAAAGTACATATGTATGAGTAAGTGTTTACTTCTCATGTGATGTTTGATTATTAAATTGACATATTTCCTTATTATTTTCTTTTATGACATGAATGTTACTTGTTGAAGTTCTCTTTGTGTTATCTTTGGTCATGATTTGCTACTTGCTTAGGGGGTCACCTATTAGCTTATGTTTTTTGTTGCTTGCTTGTGTAAGTAGGTAATTGGTAGGTATTGTGTTTAATTTATTAGTGTATGAGTAAGTGTTTACTTCTCATTTTATGTGTGATTGTTTAATTGACATATCTTTTCTTGTCTTATCTTGATGACATGAATGCTACTTGTTTAAGTTTAGTCTTTTTGTTATCTTTGATCATTATTTTCTAGTGTTTAGGTGTTCACCTAATAACATGAATATTTGTTTGATAGTTTCTTGGTTAAGTTTGTATGCTTTAGGTATTTTGGTTAAGTTCATATTTTGTGAGTAAGTGGTTACTTCTCATATGTATGTGTGTTTGCTTTCATATCTTGGTTGACTATGTGATTTCCTATATCCTCTTCTTTCTCATTTCCTTGTGAGTATTGACATGATCCCCATAGGATGTCTTTGGATCATTCTTGTTAAAATTTGAACTAAAGTAGACCTTAGGACTGTTATCCATGTATGATAATATTAGGTAGATCTCCCCTTATCCCAACTTTAGGTCCACAAGCATGACAACAAGTAGGATTGAGATCCCCTTTTGATTAGTCTTTTTCTTTTTGCATCCATTCTAAAACTAAAACTTTTTCTTAATCAAAAATCCAAAAACATCTAACATTACTCAAACACTTTCAATAATAAAGGAGAAGTTCGTAGATACCCTCACCTTCTAAGGGAAAATCTAATGTATTACATGACACCCCAAATTAACTCAATTATTAAATAATTAGAAATTTAATTATTAATTTAATTAAAGGTTTAATTATTGGCATTTTTGAATTAATAGATTTAATTGATTAATTAAATGATGGAAGTGTTGGGGGTGTGAAGTTGAATTGTAGGGTGTATGGAGTAAAAAGCTCTACTAAATCCTAATTAATTTATTTCTATTATTTCAAAAATAAAAAGGAATAAATAAAGGAATAAAAGGAAACAAGTGAGAAGAGGAATTATGATTGCATTCTCGTGAGATTGGAGAAGAGAAGAGAAGAGAAAAGAGGAGAAAAAGCCAAACGCCGAGAATTCAAAGATTCATCGCGAGGTAAGGGGGGATTGAATCTGATTAGTATGCCTTATAGGTTTTGATGATCAATAGAATAATTCAATTCGTTAGGAATCTCGAATTATGATCCTAGGTTGTGCCCTACCGTTATAATCCGACGTAAAACCATAAATTGGAATTGTTAAGAACGATTAAATTGATGTGGAATGATTCTAGGTTAATTAGAAAACGTGTTTCTGTGATCAAAAGTATGTGAAATTTCATGAATTAATTCTGTTTGGTGATAATATGAAGTTTGATGATGATTGGAATTAATGGGAATTCGTAATGAAGAAAAAGCGAATTTTGATGAAAAACTAAGCTATGGGTCGACACAAGACCTTATGAATCGATGCAAGCAGTGGAAAAGCAGAAAACCAGAAGCGTTGGAACCTTATGCATCGACTCATAGAGCCATGCATCGACACATAGAAGAAAAATTAAGTTATGCATCGACACATACGTGTTATGCATCGACACATACTGAACTATTTTTGAAAAATGCAAATTTTTAACTGTATGCATCGATGCATACGATGCATGTGTCGAAACATGTTGTTTATGTATTGATGCATAGGCTTATGCATCGATACATATTATATAGTCGAACATGAATTTTCCGAAAGCGATTTCGGTCATATCTTTGCCACCGTAACTCTGATTTAGGCATAGTTGGTATCGTTGAAAAGCTTAGAACGAGTACTACCTAATAAAAATATTTTCAACACTAATAACTGAGATCCGGAAGAATTATTTTGGCTTCCGTAATAAGAACTCGTTGAGAATTTGTAAATCATTTGTTGAGTAAATGTGCAGTATGTTAATTCCATAGGTTGTGACTAACATTTGATGTTCATGATTGCTGTTACCATATGCTACTGTTGTTATTGATTATAATTGGAATAATGTTGTATGATCATATTCCATGTTTGAATTGTTGCATGCTTCTGATGTGCATGCATGAGCATTTTGGTAATGGTACATTCCCATTGTGCGGAATTGAACTTGCAGGGCCAATAACCGTACCTAATGGATAGAGGTGGTGAGGCTAGATTCTTGACCCAGTGGTGTATGGGCGAATCATTAATTGACGCTATTTTCCGAGGTGTAAGCGGAACAGGGTGTGGACTTGGTTCACGTTTGGTACCACATGCATTTGAGTCTACATTGCATGTGTAGTTATAACATGTTAGGATGATTTCCAGTGTTATAATTGCATTGATTGTTGTTGTATGCATGATGAATGTGTGAATTGTATTTGTGAATCGTATGCTAATGTTGTTAATAAGGGTGAATAATGAATTGATTGTTTTATTGTTTTAAAGAAGCGTATAATGCATTTTAATCTTGATGAAATCTCACCCTTACTTTGATGATTTCAGATTGAGGAGATTAGTTGCTCGGGAATTGGTGAGGACAACTTATAGGTGCTATTTAGATAGTCCGCGTGTCGTGTCATGCTCGGTAGTTGTGACCTTTGGGAGCGATCGTGTGGAATTTTATGGATTTAAAACTAGTTCTTTTGGTTTATGTTATGGAATAGTTGTGATTAGAATTATTCAAATTTTATGTTATTTCATTGTATAAACATAATCCTTGGTTTTGTTTTATTTAATAAGTTCTTGATAAAAGGCATGTTCATTGTTTTGTTATTTTTGAATTCTTAAAATTGTGACGCCCTTGTCGTTATGTTTAAAACTCTGATTAGAAATATATAAATCGCGGGTAAATTAGAAGGGGTGTTACATATTCTCCTAACAAAACACTCAAACAATCAAATTTCTTTTCCCCCTTGGGGCTTTTTCTTTTGAAAACTTTCAAAAAGGACATGCTCGTCAGCATTGTTCTTAAAAAACACACAACAAACCAAAACACAATTTTTAGGTGAACTACGAGTGTCTTGATCCTCAATTTCACGAAACGAGTATGTAGGCATAAAGGTTCTCAACCGCGGTGGATGCAATAATAAAAGCTTTCTTTTTGTCTATAACTCTTTCATACATTCCCTTAGCATTATGCTTTAGATTTACACACCATTTGATTAGAATAAACTTGAGTAGACCCTATGGAGTACCACAGACGTGAGGGGTGTTAATACCTTTCCTATTGCATAATCGACTTTCGTACCCTTATCTTGGTTGTGAGACCTTGATTCATCCCCCTTTAGGTTTATTCAGTGTTTCTTTTTCCTCTCTTGAGATAAATAACATTGATGGTGACTCTTCTTTGCCACTTCGGGTTTTTTTTTGAGATGCGACAATATGGTTTATAAAAATTAAAATAATAGCTAACACAACCAAAATTATAAGATTGAGAAGTTAATATATATTGCGTCAAGCAATCTTGAAAACAAAAACTAAACAAAAAGAAATATAAAGCATGAAGAGTAGCCAAAATCATATGGGTTAAATATAAAATGATTCGAGACATTAGAAAATAGCATCAAAGATAAGCGATGATTTTCATAACAACATAGAATGGGCGAAACCTCAAAACCTTGTAGAAAGAGATTCAAAGTGTTGAAAGAATGAAGAAAAAGTCAAAGAAGGCGATGAGCAGTGACAGTGAAGGAAGATAAGTAAAAAAAAAGTGAATTAGGCGGAAAAGGGTTGTTATGACATGACAACTGCAAATTGCGTATGTTGAAAAGGGGGAGACAAGTTTGTGTTAGCAGAGAGAAAACAGACAATAGCAGGTTTCCATATTGATGTTAATTTTCGATAAAGTTTGGGAAGGGCATCAACTATAATGAAAGACTCGATTGAGTTGTGACCAGTTTTAAAAGAAAGTTGAGATTTAGTTTGTTTAGACACTTAAAACCTTTAAATTAATGAGGTGTCTGTAAAATACGGAAGGGTTGATGGGTAATTTCCAGAACTTTCTTATATGATAGATTATTTTAACAGATTTTAAAAAACAAATGCTTTAAATTTATTTAAAGAGTTTAAAATATATGAGGATGTATCAAGTAGGAGTGTGGCATACCACAATTTTATACCTATGATATCATCTCATATCATCTACATATGCATCATTCCATCATTAACAAATTGCAAAACAAGATAGCTTGTGTATTTGCTTCTTGAGCCAAATTAGGGTTTTGAATCAAAATCATTCATCAGTGCAAGATATGATCAATTAGGGTTTGAATCTCCATTAATCTCAATTGATATATCTTCATCAATCACCAACAATTTATCCTCAAGTTCCCATCATTTCCTCAAAATCAACCATGAATCGACCAAATTAGGATTTTGATCGAGGATGGTGCATCATTCACTTTTGGCTCAATGTATGACATAATTGCTTGGATCATGATCTCAAGATCACCAATTCAATATCTTGACCTAATTTCTTGGTTCAAAAAATCTCCAATGCAATGGTTGATTGATAGTGAAATTTTGAATCATCTGACAAAAAATCAACTGTCCAGACCAGTCAAACTTTGACTTTTTTTGGTCAATTATAAAATTTAAAATTTTCAATAATCAAAGTATTTCATATTATCCAACTTGGTCATCAAGAATCAAAAAATGTAAGAAAGTCAACAAAAAGTCAAAACTTGAATTTTTCTAAACGCTTAGAAACAATTTCAAGTGTTTTTACAACTTTTTTCACCATTTTCATGGTCATTTTTCACCAAGATCCATTTTGATTCAAGAATCCACCCAAAAACCATAACACACAAAATGAAATGAAAAGGAAAGTATAAAGAAAATATGTTTATGCAGCGTCGTTCGGTGACCTAAAAGCTTCACTCGGCGATTGCCTTATTAACTTGGCCCAAATTAAGTCACGTCCTCAACTGACATAAATATCTATCATCGCCCGGCAACAGTCAACTTCGCCCGACGACTCATCTTTTCCTCGCCCAGCGACCCAGCAACAAAGCTAGGCAGAGCGAAACTCCAAAATTGGACCTTCCTCTCGCCCCAACGTCGCCCAACAATGCAGACGCGATGGCCCTCACCAGGCCATCACCTGAAGATCCTAGACAGTCCATCAACTTTTGTTTCTTTTCCTGCATAACTTCCATGGCTTCCTGATCAGTGCATTTTAATGCACATTCTTCCATATTTGAATTTAATCATTTCTATGCTTTTCTTTATTTATTTTTATATTTTATAATTTTTTTCGAATTTAGTTTATTTTTCTTTTAATTTAATTTTCGTGCTTTATTTTCAGCATTTGCAGCTTTCGCGGAAACATTTATAACTTAAGCTACATGAACTGGATTGAGGCGTTTGACCATGCGTTGGAAAGCTAAGAGAAAGATCTACAACTCTCTAGTTGTGGCCAGAAGCTGATTCGGACTGTAGAAAGGTTGAAAAAGTCGTTGAAGTTGCAGAATTTTTTATATTTAAGTTTTGGGTCATTTGTTTTGGGTCTGGGTTGTGTTTTTGACCCAGTTGGGTTATGACCCGAATCCTTGTCCTTGCTATACCTAGCAGCCGCTACAGTAATTTGAGATTACATTTCATTATTCAAAAAAATAAATACTTTTTGCTTTGGACGATTATGATGGGGAACTAAACATTCCAGAGTCGATCTAGTGTATTCAGGTTCCAACACTTGAGATTATTATAATGTTAATTTCAGTTTAATTCCTTTCAATAATATTTTGTTTATTGTATGCTTAATTCGATTGCATGAAATATATTGATTCAATTTAGTTGATTGTATGATCCTAACTTAGACTCATCGCATTTGCTTAATTCGTTGTTGTACGATCAATCATGTTTGCTTAATCCATGAAAATTTATCCCGTTTGCTTAATTCGGACAATAGGATCGTACATCTCACAAACTTCATCGCGCTTGTTTGGGTTTGTATCCAAATAGGAATAGACAATCTGCTTCGGGTATTAAAATTATAATAATCGATGATAGTAGGAACTGAATCGGTAGATTGACTTATTTTATAATCACTTATTTTAAGCGCTTATTTTCTGCTTTTTCTTAATCGAACACCAAACCAACCCCCTAATTTAATTTACCTTCGGTTAGTAATAATCAAGAATCCTTGTGAGACGATTCGAGTCATTGTCGCTATACTACGTTTTCAAAAATTACTCGTTTTGATTCGCGCGCAACAACGGATCACTTCCTCTTTTGGCCTTATTCCTTTATTGATCAACTTGCATCTTGGAGCTTTTATTCCTCTTGCTCCAATAATGCAACAAATACCTACAAAATATATACAAAACTAATCAAACGGTACAATATGTACACAAAACACAATAAAACGTATTTACAACAAAAAGCAGGGTTATTCAACCGATATTAACAAACAAGAACGGATAAGTGCCACAAAACATATATACAAAATAACTACATTTTGGCACTTATCAGGTTTGCATTTCTAACCATGTGCATTAAATGTTAAGATTCCTTTCTTATCTCTTAAGGACAAGTTGCCAAAAATATCAATCCTTGCTTGCCTTGATCTCCAAACTTCTTGGCCTATAAATAGAGGTCATTCCTTCATTTGAAATCACACCAAAACAACTACAAACTTGTTTTCTCTCTTCTTTCTTAAATTGCAAGTTTCCTAAGTTTCAAAATGTAAGAATTACAACTTCCAATTCTTGCAAGTTCTAACCAATACCTTGCTTAAAACACCTTCTAAAAATCATTTGCAAGTCGTTTGAACCATTCATACATCACAAAATCAACCAAAAACCAGTTTCCTCAAGAAAACTCCATTAGAGTGCATTTTGAGCCTTAACCAGCAAATTCTTAATCCACTAGTGCGTTTTTCCTTTTGATCATTCAAACATCATCCATACACCATATAGAAGTGATCCAAATCATCAATCCATACAGTAAATCCGAATCATCATCTCCATATTCAACTTGGCCAAGCTGGGTCGGGCGAGAGAGTTCTAGGTAGTTTCCAGACGAACTAAGCATATCAACACCTTCCCTAAGGTTCAAGGAAGCTATCCAGATCATCGAAACATCTCTGTAACACCTCCTCCAGAGAATTTTATTCTCACTTGAAGAGGTAAGTGCTCAAAGTTTAAACTCTATAATTCATGCATCACGATGAAAAATTGAAATGGCATCTTGTTTTTGCACTCATACTAAATGATAACCCTCAATCAATTGCCATTTATCCACGAACCTACACGATTTCATTAAGCTTGGATTGAATTTAGGGTTCATCTGTTTTCTCACGAATTCGTGATCTTACACTAAAAGTAAATGAAAAAATTGTCACAAATCAATTCCTTGTGAAAAAACGAGCAAGTTACATGTTTACCTCTTTCAATTTCATCAAGAAATGACAGAGTTATGAATCAAGGAAGCTTGAGGTTGAAGATGATGAACATGGCAGGTTTTCAAATAATTCAAATATTTGTTTCATAATATAATTAATTGAAGTGAGATAAATGAACGGATGTATAGCCATCCCGTGGTAGAGTGTCCGCCTTAAGTCACTTATTGGCCTAAGGTCTACGGTTCGAATCCTCACTCCCGGACTTTTCATGTTTTTCAAATTGATTTTCAAAACCATTCACAACTTGATTTTCATTATAACCTAACCAACGCGTTTATCTAACAAGCTACGCGTGTGGCCTAGTGGTTAACCTTTTCACCTTTCAAGCCAAGGACCTGAGTTCAACACTCATCAAGGCCAAAGCAAGTTTTTATCACTTGTTTTTATCATATTTTTTAACAAACTTCAACATTTTCAAAAACCAACCAAAACTTCTTATTTTGAGATGATTATTTACACACTTGTCATTTAGTATATCTATTTTATGATTATGTCAAAAAATCCCAAAAAATATTTTCATTTGATATATTTTTATTAGGTTAAAAAGTAGGACTTTTTAAGTGTTTTTTCAAATACTCTAAAAATATTTTCTTTTTGATTTTTTCTAACCTAATCTTTTTCAAAACACTCATGTGAATAAATTTTCACTCTTCAAGTCTTTTCAAAACATTCAAAATATTTTATTAACTTACACACCTCCTACACCATGATCGATTCAATTTATTCCTTGAAAATACAAACCGAACTAGATTTCTTTCTCGTAAATCTTTCAAACTCGAAATCAAATTGATCATGGGCCTCCCTTAAGGTGTAACTCCCAACCCTTTGTACATATTCAAGTATAACTAGCTTCTTTCTCTTGTTTTATCCACTTGTTTTTACATTTCTTTCACTAATTCCACTGGTATTAAGAGGAGCATTATTCTTGGTGAAACTGCTCTTATTCTAGTGGGCCTCCCTTAAGGTGTAAGTCTCACTCCCTTGTATATATCCAAGTATCACTAGATTATTTGCTTGTCTTATACACTTGTTTATATATTTCCTTCATAAACTCCTATGAATGCACACACACACACACACACTTTCATATATATGTTTGTTCATGTTTATTTATGTCAATACAACTAGTATAACAACTAGGTTCCTCGTAGCCTCCTCTTGGGCTTTGTACAAAAGAACTCCCTTGTTGAGTTGGCCTCCTCTTGGGCCTCATACAAGAAAGAGATTTGGAAATCTCAAACAGCCTCCTATTGGGCTGCGTACAAAGAATCTCCTTAGCTAGGATAGAATACAAAGAGTATGGTTTCCTGGTGAAATCATTCTTAAAACCAAGCCAGCTATACCCTATAGCCTTCTCTTGGGCTTCATACAAGGATCCTTGATGTCCCTCGAAAAGTCTCTTCTTGGGCTCACAATACAAGAACTCTCGATGTCTCTCGGATGACCTCCTCTTGGGCTTAAAATATAAGGACCCACGGGCTTCTTAAAAGCATCCCCCCAAACAAAACAAAACACTTCTCCACAGAGATGAGAGATGAATCATCTCTATGGAAGAAGTATCTCATCTATAGGATCACGTTCAAATAAAAAAAATTCTTAAAACTAAACATCTTTCTTAATTGTAAGTGGCACACTTGTACACTCAAGTTTAACGCACATTGCTTACAATGAAATATTCAACATTTTTCTCAAACAAAAACATCTTCTCATTCTAAGAACTATAAGCGGTATACTTGTACACTCAAGTTAAACACCCATTTCTTACAATGAAAGATTCAAACATTCAATTTTCAAAAATGTATGTGATGAGATAAATTAGATACATTTTTTATTAAGATGACATTTGTCGCTGTCTCTTAAAAACATTGCTTCCACTAGCACATAAGTGGGAACTACGATTTCTCTGACTTTCTCAACCTCCTTTTGAGAATACGTTGGCACAAGGACTCACCCTTGGCGAGCATACTTCTTTCTCTCTCAAACCACCCAAACCTTAGTTACCCTTAGACCCCGAGCTACAATTTCTCTAATTCCCTCTAAGGGATATGTATGCAGAAGATTAGAATGATATTTGCGAGCATAATCATAATTAAAAAAACTTAGGTTCCTACCCAACTTACTTTCTTAATCCCAAAGGATAAACTTTTCCAATATCATAGCAAATAAAACACAAACACACAAAAGGTCATATAGAGTACTATAGATACATAGGGTGCTAATACCTTCCCTTTGTATAACCTAATCCCGGACCCAAAGAATATATGTTCCCCATTGCTTAACAATTTCCTTTATATTACTAAATATTTCTCATTTTATATAATTTATTCTTTTTTTTGTGTGTGTGTTTATATACTTTTTATTATTAAATCACTTTTACTATATATATTTTTCATATTATATATTACATTTTTTATCAACGTAAAATCATTTTCTTTTTATATTTTATATTTTTTTTGTAATTATCTATATATTTTATATTTTCGCCGTTCATCAATTTTCACTGCGCACAAAGTATTTTTAAAATAAGAGATAGGATGAGTGAATCAAGACCATTGAATTTGATAAATGATCTTGATGAGCATTTATTATCATGACTTCATCAAAATCATTTATCAAATTTAATGATCTTGATTCAATCCTCATATCTTATTTAAAAATACTCCTATTATATATATATATATATATATATATATATATATATATATATATATATATATATATATATATATATATATATATATATATATATATATATACTCAGGGATAAGATTATATTATCTAGACCAAATTAAATGTATCAAAATAATTTAATTCCTTGAATTACTTTTTTAGTATTTATTTTTTGACCAACTAAAAGCACAAATACATTTAAAAAAAAAAATAACCTTATGCATGACTAAGTAAACCAAATTAAATGTACTAAACAATTTCCTTTATATTACTAAAAATTTCTCATTTTTTATAATTTATTCTTTTTTTTTGTGTTTTTATATACTTTTTATTATTAAATCATTTTTACTATATATATTTTTCAGATTATATATTACTTTTTTTATCATGTAAAATCATTTTCTTTTTATATTTTATATTTTTTTCTATAATTATCTATATATTTTATATTTTATATTTTCGATTTGGTTCCCTCGTTCATCAATTTTCATCGGGCACAAAGTGTTTTTAAAATAAGAGATAGGATGAGTGAATCAAGACCATTAGATTTAATAAATGATCTTGATGAGCATTTATTGCCATGACTTCATAAAGATCATTTATCAAATTCAATGATCTTGATTCAATCCTCCTATCTCTTATTTAAAATACTCCTACTAATACATTCTTTTATATATATATATATATATATATATATATATATATATATATATATATATATATATATATATATATATATATATATATATATATATATATATATATATATATATATATATATATATGTGTGTGTGTGTAAAAATTACTCCAAGGGATAAGACTATATTATCTAGACCAAATTAAATGTATCAAAACAATTTAATTCATTGTATTACTTTTTTAGTATTTATTTTTTGACCAACTAAAAGCACAAATACATTTAAAAAAAATAACCTTTTGCACTAAGTAAACCAAATTAAATGTACTAAACAATTTCCTTTATATTACTAAAAATTTCTCATTTTATATAATTTATTCTTTATTTTTTGTGTTTTTATATACTTTTTAATATTAAATCATTTTTACTATATATGTTTTTCATATTATATATTACTTTTTTTATCATGTAAAATCATTTTCTTTTTATATTTTTTCTGTAATTATCTATATATAAAAATTCATATATATATATATATATATATATATATATATATATATTTTTTTATTTATATATCTACCATATAAGAACATAAACTGCTATGGAAAAGCAGTTTATACCCCTAAACATTTTTTAACAAACATGTTGATTGATGGGGCAAGTTGGATCATTAACTACTAAAATGGTAACTATCTAACCGAAAATAACACATGTTGTATGGGTAACCTGTAGTTCACATTGTGTAGGTTGTGTAACAAGTTATTAGTTGTGTTTCTTCAACTTGCCTTGGTATCCGCCACGCTTGTCCCTGTTTTCCCATGTCTGCATAAACTGCTTTTGATCACTTCACACACCTAACAATTCTTCACCCACCTCACTCCTGTCTCCCACAAAATACTTTTTTCTTATATTGTAACCCACAAAAGATAAAAAAAACAGCAACTTATTATTCACAACGTACAACATGGCGAGACCGTTCGAGATGGTGAAGGACATTAACGACCGAAAGAAGTTGTGGAAAATAGTTGTGAAGGTGCTACACAAATGGAAGGTGACGACCACGACTAAGGAGCATTTTGAAATGATAGTTGTTGACAAAGATGTAAGTTTGTATGGTTGTTGTTTTTTTCGGTTGTCTGATGTTTTATTGTGTGCACAAGTTAGCGTACATATCGACTCGATTATATAGGAGACGACACAAAGTTGATGAAGGTTATGACGTCTTTCATGTAATAGAAGCGGTGTAGGTAGAGTTACTATATTGTTTCATTGGTTGTTAGATAACCTTTTCACGTTTTCCTTCTCATGATATTGTCATCCATGTTGTTGTATCAACCATGTTCGGGCAGGCATATGACATCGATTTAGCCGTAAATGTTACTTTCACCATGTCAAACTTTCAAGTTCTACGTAATGAACTTTTGTTCATGCCGACCACCCACAAACACATGTTGACGTTCACTGGTGGAACAACTATGACTGATATAGGGAAACATGACATCCCTAATAAGAAATTGTACCTGACCCCGTTTGATGATATCATATCTGGACAGTCACCAAAAAAACTGCTTATAGATATAGTCTTTTATTTGAGTTATTCATCTGTATCACGTGTTTTCTATGTTTGTCAAGTTTTAACACACAAATTCAATAGAGCTTATTGATTTTCATATGTCATTGGTATGGTCGACGAGGTCGGCTCCACCGAGTTAGCCTCGGGAGAGGAAACAAGCTAACTTGGTTTTGAGGGATTTAAGGTTTGGTTATACATACAAACAGATAAAAGTTTTCATTTAGGTCGTATATCTTTCAATATCATCCTAATATTGTGCCTTTCTTCAATGATAACATTATGCATTGTACCCTTTGGGAAAGCTATGCTCGACTTTCTTTGAGTTCAAACAAAAACAAGTAGATACGTTGACTCCTCTTTTATTACGCTTAATAAAAGTAAGGAACAAGGATGGGTGCGATATTTGTGGAATACACTTAACTTAATGAATTTATATTGTTGATTTCGCTAACATAATTATATCTTATTTTTTTATGGTAATCACTATTTAGGTCACTACCCTTTGGCAGTCACTAACACATACAACATTACAATAATCCATATCAATGAAGACATTCCCGAAGTCGCATATTTTATTAACCGGTTAATCTATCTTATTGAGGATAGCTCTTACTGGAATTTCATGTGTTGTGTTTGTTTGTATGCAGTTCTAACATGTTTTTTTACAACTTTGAAAGTATACCTAAAAACTTTCTTTTGGGGAAATCTGTCAACACCGCAAGCAACCAAACTCGAGAATGGTCTCAAAGATTTGAGGGCTCCCAGGTATCAGCCACAGACAAATTCCTATCATAGTCAATCCACTTGCCAATTCAAAATATTCCACAGCTTTTTGAGGTTCGTTATTTTCTTTTGCTTGATGTTTGGAATTTCAATTGAATGGTCGTCGATATTGATCTGTCCCAATACTCATGATTTTTCGTTACGTGCATCCGACACATCCTACCTTCATCATTATTGTTGCTACAACTGACCAGCTTATCATGTCCCTTAATGGATGGAACTATAAGGCATGTCATCAATGTCCACGGGTGGCAAAGGGGAACTTCCCTCCTTATTACTACAGGGATGGCCATCGCACGGAAACTAAAATTTGGAGGTAAATCAATTTTTGTAGTTACCCTGCAAAGTGTGTTCTATGATTCATAACTTCGTTTTATTTGTTTGTGGAATAATAGGTTTAAGATATTTCTTGAAGAAGTTCATAACGGTCAGACGAGCACCTTTTTTTCTGGGATCGTGAGGCTTCACAACTACTGAAGACTTCTGTCGCGCAGCTCCGTGCAGTTATGCACCAGGTTTATATTTTACATTTTTTGACATTAATAATTGATCCATCAGTAACGGCATATTCGGTTTGTTAAGTATTTTTGGTGTACTGAATTAGGCTGGATTACAAATCCACTGGAATTCCCACAAGCACTCGACGACATACTGGGTTTGAAATTTGCCTTCAAGGTTAAATGGCAGCCACGATGGGCTAGCTCTTCGATTGTGTAGTGCCTTGCTGATGACACAATCGTGAGGCAGCTTGAGGCAGAGTTTGCAATTGACCAGGTTTTACTCTACCAAATTCTCTTGGGTTACTTTTCCATGCATCCTAACAAGTATTTCTATCCAATAATCCTACATTTGTTTTTGTCCAGGAAACTACTATCACTGCTGATGATGAGAAGGATCGGTTGGTTTTGGATCCTATATTTCTCATATGCGCTACGAATCCCTCTAAATATTCATGACACAATCCGTACTTTCTGTAGGGCATGGAGAGTGTTTCAAAGATGTCCATACCGATGAAGTGAAGCCAGTCGTTGAGGTAGGTATTCTTTTCTTTAACACAGGGTAAAACCTCAGACAAAACTGTATTAACCAACTATGACATCCATGTCACAGGAGTTCGAGATTACTTCCACACTCATTTCTAATTTGTACACCCTACCTACCACAATAAAAAGAATGTCTCCGGATGCCACCTCGAACCATCTATGAGGAAAACTCGGGGAGACCTATCATCTACAAAGATTAAAAAACATGAAAAGGGGCAGAAAGTCTGCAAGCTGATTCATTTGATGCAATACATGTTAACTACTTTTTTGGCCACTCTAATTGACATCCTTCCGTATTAGGATTCAATTTTGTACACTCTGTGGCAAATCTTATTTTGGTGGAGTAGTTATGACTCTATTATTTTGGTTTATTATGGGAATTGTGAACCTCTAACTATGGTCATAATACTTATGTGTAATGTTTATCCTATAAATTTATAGTAGTTTTATTATGTCTCGTTTGAGAATCCCGACTTTATAATTTTCATTCGAATACATTGCGTTATACCCTATTAAACAAGTCACCTAAGACATTATCATTTGATTTGTGAAATTATAGTTCAGTGTCGGCCTAAAATAATGTTGACGGACATCGATTTAATTGCAACATTAAATAACAGAAACAGAATATTAACGACAATGTTGTAGTTTAGTTTGGGCTGCTCATATTAAAAACTGTCTTTACCACGACAAGGATGAAGCATGGTCGTATCAATTCGCAGTTGTGCCTGAGTAGATTTTTTTGAATTTTCAGCATTGGCATCATGAAAAATGTAGTTAACTAAAAATTACAAGTATTGTTCCACCATGTACAGTAAAAAATGCTGCTTTTCAATAAGAAATACACATGCCTACCCATACTCATCCATGTTTGTACATTAAAAATAAGTTATCCTAATATATATGGTAGATATTATTTATATGTAAATCGGGTACAATGATAACAACAGATGACTTTTGTAGTTGTCAAATCCTTGCGTCACTCGGCCCCCATCTATATGTTTTCATAAGTCCACCTACAACCTACCACTTGCTCATGTTGGATGAATTTACACGAATACACCATTATAATAACATTATACATAAAGCTCAAAATGTTGGTCACATTATTTTTTCCCACTTATATTTTGGACTCAAATTAATTCAAATTTTAAGATCCCCCTCCTACTTAATACCTACTTTTTTGAAATTGTTTTTACCCTCCATCTGTGTTTGACATCAATAAATATGCACACCACATCGCCAAAGTGTTTCCATTCTACTTTTGATTTTAGGCGCCATATTGATTAAGATTAACTTTTGACTTCAACCCATACATGACATTTTATCCATAGGTATGGTTGAATCATATTATACATTGCTTCATCAAATACAACTCCTACTTATAACTTGATGGTATCCAAAATGACCATGTTACGAGGTTGAGTCAATGGTCCTTACTGATTCAACCGCTTGACTGATAAGGATGTCATGACTTTCAGCATGATCATCTAATTTAATATTGGCTTTTATATAACAATCTATATGTCACTACATGACGTGTGTAACCAACTATTTATGTGACTTTCAATTGTAAATAATGTAACATTCCAACGACTCGGCATCTTGGCGGCGAAGAAGCGGAGTACTTATTGATGAAAAGAGGATGGCCAGATCAGGGTCCATCTCATCATCGGCACATGAACATTGTGTTGGTATCCTATACACAGCCCTCATGCGTGTCGTAACGCCTTCCCCGTAACATGGAGCTACACATTTGAATGATATCACTAACACAGTTCACAATGCACCTTCAAATAGACACTTGCTTCCATCATGTCCCTTGAAGAGGAGTTGGTTTCAGTTTTAATCTCCCACAAACCTATTCAACGCGTTCAACTAGACGCTTTTGTGCGACATACCCTCGACCATTCATGGTTTTGCGGACATTACAACCTCCCTCGTGCCTGTTCTATCTGCATCAACAATTGCACATCAACCTGGACGTGAACCTCTGATACGTCTGTCACCAACCAATAACGGGAAACTACCAACAAATCCATTTGGAGTAGTCTGGGAAAATAGAAATGTTGTCCTACCACATGTGAGTCTATACGAAGTAGTTCTTCATCTCGTGATACACAAAATCAACAACGGCGTATTCTGGTACACTGTAGTGACTCTCAATCGCCTTCCATTCGCTTACAATTACAGGGTGTTCCGCATTAGTGTTGAACACAACAGTATGTTGAACCCTGTCGTTGTTCATTATCGTCCATGTCTTGGTAAGATCTACAATGCTCACTTTTACAAACATCGGATCTATCTCCGCAAAAGGCTACGGAGACCACCAGCGTTAACACTCGGGTACGTAATTGTTAATACATGTGCATAAAGTAAAAAAAAACCTTTGTATGACATGAATAAAAAGAACATTTATATTAACTTACTTGAATACTTAGCTTGTCTATTGTTATGATGTCAACCACCTTTGAGTGCACCAAAAAATCACTCTTCTCCATTAAAAATGGTGCAAAGCGGTGCCACTGATTAGGTTGTTCAGCAACACACTTATGAAGGCAACCTGTTTTTACACAACCATGGTGGTTGTGTGTAGTTATAGGTATTAACACAACCTTATTTTATGAACCATTTATTACACCCTTGCACCATGTTTCACGTGTGTACAGTGCATAATATGACAAACAACATTTTCAAAACAACACTTGATATATTGATAAGCTTGCGGTGGAATCTCTATCATAAAGCATATACTATATTGAATGTACAATAATACCACGTGGGGTAGATTTAGCATGGCAGCCATGCAATTTAAGTTATGCCACTTTGCTTATGGATAAAGACCAAATACCCCACCTATTTTAATGCTACCTTTGTTTATAAAAATTTTCCTCTAATGCTAACCCTTTTACGGTCCCACCATCAAACACTAAATAACACTTTTGTTGCAACAACATCACAAACTTAATACTACTACTATTGGTTGTTCCTTTCAATGCCATGCACACATATAACATACTACGTTGTTTGACTTCCCTGCTTATTCTCTATGCATGTAAACATGCTGCCATCTTCATATATGGGTGGAATTACATGATCAACATCCACAGTTATTGTCGACGTCGGAGGGTAACGAATCGTGAATTTCAGGATATCTCCATGGGTCAGCTTCAGGTCTTTCGCAAACTGGTACCAACCGTCTCCTACAAACACCTCCCCACCCGCCTTCTACCTCTTCTCACTGGCTCGAACATTCCTCTTCTTCAAAATGCATTGCTTACCGGCTTTCTTTTCACTGTCATATAGCTCTTTGCCATCCTCTAATTTACTCAGGCATGTCATGCTAACGTGGTGCGGGATTTGCTGGAAAAATTAGGCACATTTATCGTTATTTTAACTTTCTACGCATCATAACTACTACGTAATAATTCTAACATAAAATGCTTACAAGAACATTAGAGCACGTCACGTACGGGTCTACTACAACCCGGGTCCATGACAGTTCTTCCTTATGACCATCGGCCACATCCACGCTCACAAAATCGTCGTCCATTTCAGCTATCTCCCTGCATTCATGTTACATGGGGAACACACAGTTAACAAACAGAAGGAAAAACAAATGGCATGTATGTATACCTGCATTCTATTTCAAACAGCTATGTCTTACATGTCTGAGTCGGATGATATGCAGATAACCTCGTGCACCACTTTATCCTTCGGAGCTTCAATGTCAACCACGGTATCAAACGTACCATCAACCACCGTGTCGTTGTTACCATCCCGCTGAGGCTTCTCTTTTGGCGGTGCAGGACCGAGCACCTTTCCTGCAACACCCTCAACTGCCACAGACCACTACTCTACGTTTAACCCTCCTCCCTCTTTTGCTTCAACAGTTTCATTGGATGCCATCACTCCACCGCTTGCAAAACCACTCTCCAATTCATCTACGTGAACTTGCCATGTCCAATGCACGAAATGCCTTGGATCGATGAGTTTGATTTTCCCTTTCTTCTCAGCTCTTGTCTCTGCTTTCTCCAGCCGCTCCCACTCCTCCTCAATTTGTTCCCAAAAACATTTCCGCTCTTCCTCAGAAGGGATCCTTCTGATGCACAAGAAAGAAAGAAACATTCTGATTCAGACTGAACCTACCATCAACGCATGCAGCTACATATATTCAATAACAATAACGTCAAAATCGTAACATGTACTATTTGTAAAAGAAAACACACATTCCCTTCCGAACCATACACCCTAATCTAACAACGATCATGCATCCAGTATGTTCTCTATAACATATATCGGTCAACATAATTGGACAAACGAAAGAACACATACGTCGTTGAGAATCGCTTACCGTTGATAGTCGGCCATTGTCGTCTCTAGTTTGCTGCAAAATGCAAATAGTGTACACGAATGGATGTTTCGGAACTTTGACGTACTATGCTTCATCTCTCAGTTGCCTTGTCAAAGTAGCTATAAGGTCACCCCACTTATGATCCCACTTTCTATTTTCACACTTATTATGTTTTACACTTACGTTACTTTTTATTTTCGTTTGGTGTTCCCAACAAGTGTTGAATTTTTTTTTCTTTCCAATAATATATACTATATGGGCAACTAAAAAATTTCTGATGGGCTGGCCCAACTTTAATAAATATCATTTTCAACTACTACAAAAAAAATTTACTACCTTCACACTTTTCCATCCATAACCCATTCTATTTTTTTATACATTCCTTCTTCCAAATCAAATACACTTTCAAAATTATTATTTTTGTCGTGGTTATAACAATCTTTTTCTTTCATCGTCTCACCGAGTTTCAATATATTTAAACATATAAACTTTTAAATTTGGTTTGATTATACGGTAATTTCCTATATCTGTGCGGACGCACGGGTTTCCCACTAGTTTATCTATATGAAAACATTTATTCTTAATAATATTTTATATTATTTGTTACTACTAGTTATTTAAAAATATTGCAATTTTTTTAGTTTCTCGACGAACTGGGTATTTTAAAAAATTTATGGCTTATATTTGAAATTTGGCATATTTTTAAAATTTTGAGTTTTTTACATATTTTTATTACATTTTCCTAAAATTTTGGCACAATTTTAATATTTCAAATTACAAAATTAAATACAGATAAAAAAATCAATAATTAATTTTATTTTCTTCGGAAAAAACTCCATAAAATCTTCTAAGGAACAAGTTCTTCCAAAAAAATGTTTCTTGTTTTTTTTTTAATTAAAAGGAGTTTATGATGAAGCAGATTTTAGAAGAGTGAAATTCTTCAAAATATTTCTCAAAATGTATTTTTTATTATTATTATTTTTTTCAAAAACGATGATTTCCAAAATAAAATTTGGTTATTTCTTTTTCCAAACAATAAGTATTTTTTCCAAAAAAATTGATTCTTTCGGTAAATGTGTAGTATTCAATTCTTTAATTAAAAAAATATTCAACATATAGACAAAATTAAATGTACCAAAATATTCCATCAATTCATTAATTAAAAAAATATTCAACATATAGACAAAATTAACGTACATTAAGTATTTTTTCTTTTTATCTTAAATGAAAAAAAATAATTAATATATAAAAAAAGATAAGAGAATGAAGCATATATAATACAATGCATCAAAAGGGTGGCAAAAAACACTAGTAGTGTTGTACCACACAAAGAACATTTCATTGAGTCAGAAATATTTCATTGAATAGGCAAAGTTTGGAGTGTTGTGAAAAGGATAATGGAAATTGTTGAGATAAGCACAATAATGAAAGTGTTGTTTGGAGCACTTTTGGTGATTTTGGTTCATATTTTGAATATTTTGGTGTTGAGACCAAAATCACTTAGAGCAAAGCTTCATAGACAGGGTATTTATGGTCCTTCTCCTCACTTTTACTTTGGCAATATTCCAGAAATGAAGAGACTTTTACTCCAAACTCAATCATCACAAGAAAACATCAAAGATGGTGTTTCTAAATCCATTTCTCATGACTGGCATTCTAATCTGTTCCCTCATATTTACAAGTGGAAGAAACAATATGGTAAGTTATTGTATCCTTCCCTCATAACTTTCAAATTATTATCATTCAATTATTCTAAATTATTCTAGTTGGATTGAAAAAATATGTCAGATATGAACAGCAATCATATGGGTCAGACGTTTAGGCCAGTTAACATGGATTATCGTACATGATCAAAATATTTTTACAACTAAAGTGTTGTTATGAAAGATTTAAAAAATATTTTTACAGTTTAATCATAATTTAATTTAATAGTTTATATTTATTGTTATTGTAAAACTTCTAATAACGCATTGTTTTCAAATACTTATGATATTTCAAATGTGGATTTCTCTTTAATATTAATCTTCTATAGATCTCAAATTCTAAAATCAGTATAGGTAAAAGTGAGGCCTATGTTACCCCCTTCAAAATTGTGAGTAATTTATCTTTAATGACTTATATCAATGAAATTTTATCATATAAATTTATTTTTTTAAATCACATATTAACCTAAAATTTTAGAATATTAGATCTATGTCTTCTCACCTAAAAAATATATTAACATTCTCTTTTTCATCCAATGTAAAAATTATTAGTCATACGTAACATACCAACATCTTATTATTCAAAAATCAAATTATATTTTTATTTTATTTTATTTTGATTCATTAAAGTTTTAGATTAATATGTTATTTTAAAATTTTAATTTATATGACAAATTTTGATTTAAAAATATGATAAGGGATAAATTATTCTTAAATTTAGGGTGGATAGTCAAGAATTTACCATAATAAAAATATTATTTGCAGTAAATGTGAGAATTATCACATTTTTGTATTTTGTAAAATGCGCATTGTATATAAATTATTTTTAGTCAAGAAAAATTTTTTTGGTAGTACAGATATTTTTCTTTGAATGTAGTGTAACAATAATTAAATACATAATAATATATAGTTGATTTAATATGTAAAGTAATCTAATATATTAGTCTAGGACTAATACCTATTACTTTAAAATTTGAGAATGAAGAATATAAAAATAAAAAATTTCCTTTCTATAAAACTAACACCTAAAAGGAAATTTTAATTACTCCACAAACCAATCCAAGTTGTTATTTTCAAAATTTGAGTATGCTAGAGTATGTTTCATTCAATAATTCATTGATAATTGTTCCGGTCGAACTCAAGTATGCTGATTAGTGCAACTGCAATTACTCTCTTGGTCCACAAACCAACCTTATCTTTTTTTACTGTAAACAACCTAACCTTATCACATTTTTCAATTATATGCATGTAGGTCCAGTTTTCTTGTTTTCTTCTGGGAGTATACAATGGTTACTGGTGACAGATATAGATATGGTGAAGGAAATTGTCCTACACACGTCTTTGAATCTTGGGAAGCCTTCTTTTCTTTCCAAAGATAATAGACCACTTCTTGGACAAGGTATATTATCATCAAGTGGCCAATATTGGGCTCATCAAAGGAAGATAATTGCCCCTGAACTCTACCTAGAGAAAATGAAGGTACCCTAATTTTAACAACTCAAATATGATAATTCTATCTCTCTAATATTTATTATATATTATTATAATTAAATTAAAATTTTGAGATTTTTTTAAACTTAAAATTTTCAAGATTTAAAACCCTAGTCTATGTGGTGGTTACATATTATACTACGAGTTACTGTCACAATCTCAAATATAATTTTAGGCTCACTCAACAAAAAATCATTTTTACTTTTTATTAATTTTTAGATTTATAAAAATATAATAAAATAATTCTCAAATCTACATTTTTGTGATTGTGTTTAAAACTTGTATTCAAATTCTTGTGACCATGGAATAATAATCTAATTGTAGCAAAAAAAGTTAGTAATCTAATTATCATTATTCATAAAATAAATTCATGATGAAGGCAAAGGTCAATATGATAATGGACTCAACAATTGGACTATTAAGATTATGGGATACCAAATTGAAAAACGATGGAGACAGTTTAGAGATTAAAATTGATCAAGACTTGCGAAACTTGTCATCTGACATTATTGCAAAAGCTTGTTTTGGAAGCAATTATGTTGAAGGAAGAGAAATATTCACAAAGCTTAGAGAACTTCAAAACCTCATTTCCAAGATATTTGCTGGAATTCCAGGCTATAGGTATGTAATATATCCTTCATTTAATATTATTTGTGTTCTTATCATTCTTAGGTCAATATCTCTGTAACACCGACATTTCTGAAAGAAAAAAAAAATGTTTGTGTCAAAGTTTAGAACTCTAACAAAGAACATGATATCATATTCTGTTGTAGATATTTGCCAAACAAAACCAATAGACAAATGTGGAAATTAGAAAAAGAGATAAACTCTAAGATATCAAAGCTTGTAAAGAAACGCCAAAACGATGCTCGAGATGAACATGATCTCTTGCAAATGATACTCGATAGTGCAAAGAAATGCGAAAGTGGTGATAGTTTCTTGCCGAATTCTATCTCTCGAGACATATTTATAATAGATAATTGCAAAAATATATTTTTTGCTGGATATGAGACTACTGCAATTACAGCATCATGGTGCTTAATGTTGTTATCTACACATCAAGATTGGCAAGATCGTGTTCGCGCCGAAGTGCTCGAAGTTGTTGGAAATGATGGTAATAATGTAGATGCAACTATGCTTAAAAGCTTGAAAATGGTATGTTTTACACAATCTATGTACCAATTCTTTCAAATTCTGTCATGTGCTAATAATTTTTGTATTGGATCAACTCGTACAGTTATGTTTGGCTTTAAATAGTTTGTCGCAAGGCCAGATACCTAGCTTTTAAAAAATAAATACTATAATTGTAGCAAATGTATATAAATGTTTACTTGCATTGCAGTTAACTATGGTAATTCAAGAGACATTGAGGCTTTATCCACCAGCGTCATCGGTTAATCGAGAAGTTTTCAAAGATATTGTTTTTAAAGGTCTATTAGTTCCGAAAGGGATGAATATTCACATTCCAATGCCGATTTTGCATCAAGACACGAAGCTTTGGGGGGATAATGCACATGAATTCAATCCGGAAAGGTTTGTGAATGGAGTGCAAGGAGCATGTAAGATTCCACAAGTTTACATGCCATTTGGAATGGGGTCTCGTGTATGTGTAGGACAACATTTGGCCATGGTTGAGTTGAAGGTGATGTTGTCTCTCATTCTGTTGAAGTTTCGGTTTTCTGTATCGCCGAGTTATCGTCATTCGCCTTCCTTCCACATGCTTATTGAACCCGGTCATGGAGTTGTTCTCAGCATGACAAAAGTCTAATAAAAATCAATGTGATTTAAAGAACCCTCTTCTCATTTTCTTGGAGTTCTTGATTTTCGTTGTCTTTAGAACTTTTTACGAGATAATATCTATGTGGTAAGTGTTGAAATATTAAATTAGATTTGATAAAAATATTTGATTTGATTTGATTTGATTTGATTTAATATTTAAATATAATCCAAGTTGTGTAAATCCAAGCCCAATTAGAGTTGTATATAAATAGTCCTAGTTTGTATCATTATTTGTACAATTCAATAATACAAATTTTTATTTCCTTTATTATTCTCTCTTTCTCTCCTCACTAAAAGTGCCCCGCGCACTAAGAAATTGGTATCCAAAGCTTCCGGTTATTGTTCTTGATCGAGTTTTCAAGAATTTTACGTCAGAGATCATATTTCCAGGACAAGTGAATCAACTACTGCGAAGATGGCTAGTGATAAGGACATTCTGAATTCTCTTCCAATGCTAGACGGAAAAAATTGGATCCGATGGAAAAAAAACAGATGCAATCCTTGTTTGGCTTCCATGAAACCCTAGAGGTGCTTACTGACGATGTTCCTGCGTTGGTTGCAGATGCAATCGAAGCACAAAAAAAGCTCACAACGAAGTCAAGAAGAAAGATTGTAAGGCTGCTTATTGCATTCAGACGGTTGTTGATGCTGCTAATTTTGGAATCTCGATCTTTGAACGAATGAGGCATGGGATATTCTGGTGAAGTATTATGAAGGAGGTGAGAAAGTTAAGGTTGTCAAGTGACAAACTTTGCTACGACAGTATGAATTGTTGTCGATGGGAGAAGATGAAAAAATTGCAAAATATGTGTTGAAGGTTCAGAAACTCGTCTATCTCATGAAGGGTCATGGTGAAACCATAACCGATAAGATGATAGTTGAGAAGGTAATGAGAACGTTGACCTCTCACTTTGATCACGCTATCGTAGCTATTCGAGAATCCAACAAACTTGAAACCACTAAAGTGGAAGATTTGGTTGATTCGTTGGAGGCACATGAGATGAGGATTATCGAAAGGAAAGGAGTTCAAGACTTGATACAGGCTCTAGAAGCTCAGTCATGGAAAAAGGATGGTGGCTCCAACAAATTCAAAGGTAAGTTCAACAAGTCTCAGGGCAAGAAGTCTTGGTCGAATTACCACAAGAATAAGGTCGAAGATAGAAATTTTGAATCCTCAAAAAGGGGAGGAGGAAACTATTGAAAGGACAAAGAAGATAAAAAGGGTGTACAGTGCTATAATTGTGAAAAGTTGGGCCATGTAGCCAAAAATTGTTGGTACAGAAAAGACAATGGATCGACAAAAAGCAAGGACGGAGGAGCGAACCTTGCCAAATTCGATTATTCCAAGGTGGTATAGTGGTTATGGTCATTCATGCCATGTCCAATCCAAGATCCGTTCATCAACTCAGGCTGCTCGAATCACATGACTGGTCGAAAGGAGTGGTTGGCAGACTATGACGAGTCAAAGAAGAGCAAGATAAAACTTGCTGATAATAGTTCGTTGCAAGCAGAAGGTACTAGAAACCTAGTTTTTCAAATGTGTAATGGAGGGAAAGCTATGATTAAAGATGTGCTCTATGTACATGGAATGAAGTGCAACTTGCTAAGTGTTGGACAACTGGCCGAAAAAGGTTTCTCAGTTGTTATGAAAGGTGGAGCTTTGAAATTGTTCGACACCAAGAACAATTTGGTCTTAAAATCTCCGTTGTCGAAGAATAGGATATTTAAGACTATGATCAGTTCGACAGAAGTTCAATGTTTGAAAAATGTTGTTGACCACAAGGATAGTTGGTTGTGGCATTTGAGGTTTGGACATTTGAATTTTGATCACTCAATCAACCGATTACTCAAGATATGGTTACCGAATTCCAAGTCTTGAGATTCACAAACTTTGTGAAGGTTGTTTAGATGGAAAGCAATCTAGAAATTCTTTCATTTCGACTATGCCGATGAGATCATCCTCATTCGAAATGGTACATTCGATGTATGTGGTCCATTCAAAGAACATACCATTGGTGGAAACATATATTTTGTTTCGTTTGTCGATGAGTTCGTGAAAATTATGAATCTATGTGATAAACCAAAGGACGAAGTATTCAAATCTTTAAGATATTCAAGATACTTGTCGAAACCGAGAAGAAGATCAAAGTTCTGCAAAATGGATACGAATACACTTGATGTTTGATAAATTATGTGTAGAATATGGTGTTGATTATGAGGTAACTGCACCTTATAATCCTCAACATAATGGGGTTGCTGAAAAAAGAAATAGAACTATATTAGATATGGAAAGGTGCATGCTAAAGCAAAAGAATTTGCCAAAGTCTTTATGGGGAGAAGCTGTTTCGACTGCAGTTTATATTTTGAACATGTGCCCTACCAAGATATTGAAGGTTCACGAAGTAAATGGCAACGACCATCGATAAGACATTTGAAGGTGTTTGGCTCTATGTGTTATCATATTCCCGATGCAAGAAGAAGGAAGCTTGATGACAAGATGACGGTAGGATATCATAAAATTAGTGCATCTGAGCTTTTCAATCCAATTAATGAGAATATTGTGTGAGTAGAGACATTGTAATTGATGAAAATTGCCTAGGATTGTAATTCTAGTAATTCAATTAACAAGCCACCGTGAACTCGATTTTGACGAAGAAATTAATGGGGTCAAGTCGAAAATCGAGAATCCAATCAAAGTCGAAGATGAAGAAAATGTTGATATTCCGACAACAATGTCGAAGAGGGTGTGACTAGAACAATCCATAGACCTCAACAAACTAGAGTTCCTCCAACAAGACTTCAGGATTATAAAGCCGGTGATAATGAAGTAACACGGATAGAAATTAGTTCATTTTGCTTTACTTGCGGTGTTAAACCAATCAACTATAGTGAAGCTTTGAAGAGTAAAAAGTGGAGTTAGAAAAGGTCAAGAGGCAAAAACAAAATGGTGTTAGTCGATTACCATCACATATAAAAGCTATCAAGTGAAGTGGGTGTTCAACAATCGCCATGCCAAGACATAAAGAAGGATTAGTAGCTCGAGGGTTTCCTTAAAGAGAAGGACTTGACTACTCTTATTGCTCGGCAAGATTGGAGATTATTCGACTAGTAGTAGCAGGCATGCAAACAAGGTTGGTCGATATTTCATTTAGATGTGAAATCATCATTTATGAATGGTCCTTTAGAAGAAGAGGTTTATGTCACACAACCTCACGGTTTGTGATTAAGAAGGAAGCGAGTCAAGCATATAAGTTGCATAAAGCCTAGGGCATAAACAAGCAAAACCGCTCGACTCATACTTAGTCATTATTTATCCAAATCAAATCGGTACTATGTTGGGTTGTAGCGCCATATAATCATCGCTTATATGTTGATGACTTTCTAGTAAATAGCTTGAAGTTGTCAATTGATGACGAAGGAATTTGAAATTCCGGGAAAACTTTCTTATTTTCTAGCCATGGAGTTTCAAATAACAAAGCAAGGTATGGTGATACATCAAAAAGTAAAGAGATACTAAAGAGATTTAGAATGGATGATTCAATCATGCATCCTCACTATCGAACCAAATGGAAGTTGGAGAAAGGAAGGAAGACAAAGTTAATGTAACTTTGTTCAAGCAAATTGTGGGATCTCTTAGGTATTTATGCAACCGACCTGATATAGGTTTAGTCGCAATACCGTATCACACCAAGGCTGCAAGAAGAAAATCTCGACCGGTTCGATAAACCAGGATACTATTTCAATGAACTTTTGAAGATAAAGAAGCAATAGTTAATTGTTTTTAGATCTGATTGGTGTGGAGATAAGGAAGATCGAAGAAGCAACTTGATATTTCTTTCAAGTATTTTATGCCCCAATATCGGGTGGTAACATGTGGTGGAATTGTCATCTTGTGAAAATATATAGAGGATCCTATGCTTTTGTCGAAATTTGGATCAAATTGGTCTTGAAGAAATGGCTCGCAGTGAAGAAACCGTTGGTGTTGAAAATCGACAACCGTGACATCTTCAAGAATCCATTCTACATGGAAGAAGTAAACATATCGAAGCTAGGTTTCACTTCGAAAAATGCCGAGGTGAACTTGAAGTTAGGACTTAAGTGCCGCTTACATCTTCACCAAAAATTGAAGATTTGATTCGAGAAAGAAAAGAATTAAATCAACTATTTTAAGGATGTTCGACAACTTGGATTATGGGGTGTGTTGAAATATTAAATTAGATTTGGTAAAAATATTAGATTTGATTTGATTTGATTTGATTTAATATTTAAATATAATCCAAGTTGTGTAAACCCATGTCCAATTAGGGTTGTATATAAATAGTCTCAGTCTGTATCATTATTTGTACAATTCAATAATACAAATCTTTATTTCTTTTCTTTCTCTCCTAACTACCTCACGCACTAACATGGAAATTGATATCGTAATCTTGAAGGACATAGGTTAAACCTTCAAGAAATTGGTAATAATTTTCCTCATTATCATTGTCACACCTATTAAAGAGTAGTACAGAATGGTTGTATTTTACGATTCTTATTAATGTTGTCAAAACTTGTCATTTTATTTCTTCTTCTATGAGATTTATTTATATCTAGTGTGAGCTGGTAAACTTTTTTTTAAAGATTTTCATATCTCATCAAAACCAAATATGACTTGCATATAATTTAAAAAAGCAAAAACATCATAAGCCTTTTAAATTAATCTTAAAAACGATCACCAAAAGTATATAGAAGTATGTTATTAGTCAAAGACAATAGAACTTTTGAGACTACTACTTAGAAACAGTAGTTTGATATTTTCTAAAAGATATTCTTAGTTGTTAGCTTAGATATTTAGCATAGTTTTTGTTTGTGTCTACGTGGCAGTTTATTATGTGCATATAAAGAAGTTTGTAGTTAGGTTTTAGTAAGATTTTGATATATAATTTCTTTATCAACGAGTTTGTTACAGCCGTTTCTTATCTTTTTGTCTCTTTCTCTCTCTTCTTTTAACTTCATGTGCATCTTCATCAGCATCTTCAACTTTTGTGCACCAACAATTAGTATCAGAACTCTGGTTCGATTCACATGAAAATACGAGAGTACATGAGGAAGGTGTGATTGATTTCTTTGTTTGAATTTGCGTTGAATTCACTATCGTGACCTGTATAGAATTACATTTCTTGATTTCACGGGATCGAGAAACACGAGTGTTTGGTGAGATCTGAGTTTGAGTTTTACTGCACAAAAATAAACATGAGTGGCGGAAATAGTTTGAATATTAAGCTTCCGATGTTTGACAGAAAAAACTAGAATCGATGGATGATTCAAATGTGTGTATTGTTTAGGGCTCAAGGTATTCTTGATCTTGTCACTAAAGCTTATGTTCCAATTGCATCAGATGCATAGGAGGAACAAAGAAATTCGTAGAGAAATACGAGGAAGAAATATCAAAAAGTGTTGTTCTACATCTATCAGCGTTTAGATGTGAAAATTTAAGAAAATCATTGATTCGGCGATGGCGAAAGTTGTGTGGGATATACTCACACGGTGCTACAGTGGTGATGCATCAGCGAAGAAGGTGAAACTCCAATCTTTCTGTAAGCAGTATGAGATTCTCAACATGAAGAATAATAAGAAGGTACATGATTACATCTCTAGAGTGATTTTGATCACAAATAAGATGAAATCTTGCAGAGAAACTCTTTCTGAACAAGTACTCATCAAGAAGATATTAAGATCTATTACTCCTCAAGTTGATTACATTGTTTTAGCAATTGAACATTCTAAAGATCTGGACACCATGAGAATTGAAGAGTTGTAAAGTAGTCTACAAACACAAGAGTTGCGTGAGACTGAGAGAACCTCTGAGAGAGAGGTCGAGCAGGCTTTAAAAACATATTTTGTCAAGAAGGACCAAAAAGAAATCTTGGTTAGAAGCCAAGAAAAGTGTTGGAAATGTGCCATAAAACCTTTGATGATTAGAGAAAGAAAACATAATTTGGAAATTGCATATACCGCAAAAATCGAAAGTTTCAGAAATTCAAAAAACCAAAAGTCGGACAAACCATATGGTCATATGGACAATGAAAAGTGACCGTACGAACATGAATAGTAACCGTACGGGCGTGAATAGTGATTTTGGGTTTTTCAAGCTTTTTTACAATTTCTCATTTTGGGTGTTTTGGTCTCTTTCAGTTCAGTCCATGGATCCATGTATAATTGGATTATGATTTTGGGATTTGTTTGTTGGATATTTTCTATTATAAATATGTATCTCTTATATGTTTGCACGTGCTACAATCTTAGAGCTTACACCAAAAGGAAGAATAAGGGTTTGAAGGCATAGTATAGGGCTTTTGCTATTCTCAAGAGAAACCTTAAAAGGCAAAGGTTTTGGAAACATTTGGGGTTATCTAAGGTTATTGGGAATTGGGAAACACTTGTTTTACCTCGGGTTTGATTTATTCATATATTAAAGGCTGAAGGGGTTGGGAAACACTTGGGTAGAAAATAGTGTAATTCTTGGGCACCTTCAGGGTTGTTCTTGGGAACCTAAAGGCAAAGACTTTTCTTGTAACTCATCTATAATATCTTGTAACAACTTTCTGAGTATAGTGAATTGGGGAGTTGCTCTCTCCCCTAGAGTAGATCATTTGATCGAACTGGGTAAACAAACATTCGTCTTTTTCTCGCCTTATTCTGTTATATTTTCTGCGTAAGAATTGTTATTGCTTCATACCATTTATTTTGGTTGCTACTATTATTTGCCCCACAAATTGTTTCTTAGTTTTGTCATAATTAACAACAAGATGCATAACAAGTGGTGTGGTGAGCATAGGGCAAAGATGTATTGAGCACCATGGGAAGATCAGAGAACGAGAAATTTTCCAGTAACAACGACTTTGGGTTGTGGAAAATTAAGATGCAAGCAGTTTTAATTCAAGAGAATTGTATCGATGCTTTGAAGAGTGAAACATTGATGCATGCAGGTCTTACACGGGTACAGAAGACCGAGATGGTGGATAAGGCTAGAAGTTTCATTATCTTGTGCCTTGGGGATAAAGTTCTAAGAGAGGTCTCCAGGGAGCAAACTGTTGTTGCTATATGGGAAAAACTTGAATCATTGTATATGACTAAGTCTTTGGCTCACAGGTTGTGTCCGAAATAACAACTATATTCATTCTGAATGGTGGAGCATAAAATCATAGTTGAGCAGCTTACAGAATTTTACAACATTATTGATGATCTTGAGAATATGGAAGTGAAGATTGATGATGACGACAAGGCTTTACTATTGCTGTGTTCATTACCCATATCCTTTGAGCACTTTAAGGATGCCCTTCTTTATGGTAAGGAAGGTACTATTACTTTGGATAAAGTCCAAACAACGGTGAAATTCAAAGAATTTCCAAAGTCAAAAGATTTGAATATTGAAGATAATGGTGAAGGCTTAAATGTGTCGAGAGGAGGAGATGAACGTAAAGGGGTGTTCAAATCAAAGAGGTATGACAAGTTAAAGGTAAAATATTTTAATTGTCAGAAAATCGGTCACTTTAAAAGGGATTGTCCTGAGAGAAAGGTCAATGAAGATTTTGTTCAAGCTTCAGTTGTCTTGGGTGAGGAAAGTTATGAGTATGCCGAAGCACTAGTAGTATCAAGTTTTGAAACTAAAGATAGTTGGGTCATTGAATCAGGTTGTTCTTATCACATGTGTCCAAGATTGAATACTTTGAAACTTTGATGATGGTTCAAGGTGGAGTTGTTCTCCTTGGTGATAATAAGGCTTGCAAGATTCATGATATTGATATGGTCAGACTTAAAATATTTGATGATCGTGAACTTCTTATTGTGAGGTATGCTCCAAAACACAAGTGAAATTTATTATCTATAAGTATGTTTGATGATCTAGGCTATTGTACTAGAGTTGAACATCGAGTTTTGAAGATTTCGCTTGATAAATTGATTATTGTTAAAGGGTCTAAAATATGTGGTATATATATTTTAGAAGGTTTAAATGTTGTTATTAATTCATCAGTAACTAGTGGAGGCTTTCATGACAAGGGAGAACTATGGGATTTGGGTTTAAGGTGTTATGAATGCCTTAAGAAAGTTTTAAAGGAGTATAATAAATTTTGCAGAAATCAAAGGATAAAAATGCATGTTACCGCTGAGTTGTTATTGAGTTTTTGGGGGAAACTTGAGGTTAAAACAACTTATTTAGTTGGTAGAAATTTCTTGAAGAAGAATAGAAAACCAAGGAGAAATGTGCTAAAATTATAATGGAAAAACTCATTGAGGCGGAATTTCCTACTATGGGTGCTACAGTGAAAGGCATTACATAGATCTCGATTATCATTTGAGTCATGATAAGGTAAGGAGGATTATTGTAGCATCTCAAAAGGACTGTTATCTAGCCTTGGATATTATGTTTTAATGTGGTTGAAGGATGAAAAATAAAAAAACCTTGAGAGAGACATTTGAAAATAGGTGGAATCAAGGGTGGTTGAAAAATCATACTTGTAGGCTTGTTAAACTATATTGGCTGAAAAAGGTAACAAACAAGTGGATATCAAGATTCAATGGTTGCTTAAATTTGATCAAGGTTATTGATTAGAGTTTCAACTTGGTAGAAGCGTGACATTGTTGATTGGTATCAACACAGTTAAACGTCAAGGTGAAGATTGTTGAAATGTGCCATAAAATCTTTGTTGATTAAGAGAAAGAAAGCATATTTTGGAGATTGTATATACCAAAAATTGAAGTTTGAAAAACCAAAACCATCGACGCCGTCAAAACGGTGAAAAGTGGTCGTACGGACGTGAATAATGATTTTGGGTTTTTTTTGATTTTGATAGTTTGGGTGTTTTAGGCTCTTTGGTTCGGTCCATGGATCCATGTATAATTGGATTTTTTAGGGCTTTATTTGTTCGATATTTGCTATTATAAATATGTATCTCTTATATGTGGTGTTACAATCTTAGAGCTTACACCAAAAAGAATTTGAAGGCATAGTATAAGATTTTGGATATTCTCAAAGGAATCTTAGAAGGCAGGGGTTAAACCTTTGGGGTTATCTAAGGTATTGGGATTGGGAAACGCTTGTTTACACCTTGGATTTGAGTTATTCATATATTAAAGGTTGAAGGGTTAGAAAATTAATTCTTGGGCACCTATAGGGTTGTTCTTAGGAACTTGAAAAGACTATTTTTTGTAACTCATATATAATCTCTTGTAACAACTTTTTGAATATAGTGAATTAGAGAGCTTCTTTCTCCCCCATAGTAGATCGTTTGATCGAACTTGGTAAACAAACCTTCGTCTTTTTCTCGCCTTATTCTATTATATTTTCTGTGTAAGAATTATTATTGCTTCATTCCATTTATTTTGGTTGCTACTATTAATCGCCCCACAAATTGATATTGAATTTTATCGTAATTAACAATAAGATTCACAATGAAAAGACATGGTGGTTCTCGAAGTCATAAGTTTTCTACTCTCGAGAAGAAACATCGAGAAAAATGAGAAGCTTGATAAGAGAATGGTTTAGTGTAACTATTGCAATAGGTTTAGCCACTTTTCTAAATATTGTTTGTCAAACAAGGAAAAAAAAACATAGCCATAGGAGATTTTGATGACGAAATCGATGTTAAATCATGAGGATTTGTGATTAACGGTTTTGAATCAAGGATTCTACCTACGAAGATAAGTTAAGTCGAGAAAGATAATTAGAAGGTTCTAATATGAGTTAGAGTCGGAAGATGACTCTTAGGCACAATTTGAGTCAGAAACTGAAGGAGATTCTAAAAATGATTCAGAACCTGGAGGAGACTCTGAAGTTGAGTTAGAATATGAAGAAGTTTCTAAAGATGAGTCAGAGTTTGAAAGTGAATCTAAAGATGAAGAAGACTTTGAAGGTCAGTTTGACTCTGAAGGTGAATCTGATTCTGATCCAGAATCTTATAATGATCTAGAATCTGGTGGTAATCCAATTTCTAAAGGTAGTGATGCTTCTGAAGGTAGAGTTTCTGAAGATGTTCATGCTTCTAAAGGTGGTCTAGCCTCTGAAAATGGTCCAATATCTGATATTGTTCCAGAATTAGAAGAAGATTTTGAACAAGTTCTGAAGCCATAAAGAATCAGAAAAATACCAAGAAGGTTTGTAGAGTTTGACATGTTGCAAGATACTAAAGTAGATTCTGAGGGAGAAGTCGTTCAGTATGCCATGTTAGTAGAGTTTGAATTAGTTAGTACTGAAGAAGCTCTCAAGAAGAAAGTGTGGCTGAAGGCCGT
Source organism: Vicia sativa (assembly GCA_021764765.1). Classification (NCBI taxonomy): domain Eukaryota; kingdom Viridiplantae; phylum Streptophyta; class Magnoliopsida; order Fabales; family Fabaceae; genus Vicia; species Vicia sativa. The sequence continues at coordinate 16,659,518 of CM038796.1, forward strand.
GAAATAAGAACTTGAGGTTCTGAGGTACATTAAAGGGACTCTGAGTAATGGAGTGTTGTTCTCTTCTAGTATTAAAATTGGTGCAGAGCTAATATACTTCTCATCTCATATTCTCTCTTATTCTCTGTTATTCTCTCTTATTTTTCTATCATGACATCTCCATACATACATACCAGAGATGGATACGTTGTTTTCTCGGTCTCAAAACCTCCAATGAAAATGAAATTTTGGCACATATTTACCATGGTCAAACTGAGAAAAGAGTTGATGCGTTGGTTAGAGGGAGAAATAGAAGTTGGTGAAGAAATTAGAAGGATCCAGAGGAAGAGAACAACCATGAACTTCACAACTGGTCAACCTCGAATTTGGTTGGAGGAAGTCAAAACAGACGTCGACGTTATTGCGATGATGTATGGTTCCGATGAAATTGTTTAGACGGTTGTAGTGTCTTAAATAATTTTTTGTGTTGTTGATGCTTCATTTTCATGATGTTGTTTTAATCGTGTAGTTTTTTATTTTGTTGTCTGCGTATTGGTGTTTGTAAGAAATGTTATTAATGGAAAGAATAAGATTTGTTACAATATTAAAAAGTGCAGATAAATTAAATACAAATTTCAGGATGTTGAGCTTGTAGGACGTTGGGGATAATTTTTTCGATTGTGTCCAGGTTGATGACATAGACCACACTTTCTTTCTAGTTTATCAACGTCGTCCATTTCAGTTGTTATACGTTTGCTCTTGGGACGACCCTTTTTATTTCTCCGCATTTGACTGTTATGCCAAACTACTTCCCCTTCGTACGCAGGCCAATAATCTGGTTTTGCTACTGGTTCGAAGGCATTGTTGTATACGTTGAGCAAGGTCTCAGACTTGTAAATTGGAGAAATAAGTACTAGTGCATCTTGATGAACATGTGCACACACCGCAATAACATGAGAGCAGGGCATTCTAAAGGCCTGAAACTTTCCACAGTCGCACCAACGAGATGGTAGTTTAACCCTGTACTCTTGTCTAGGCAAACCCTCATTGTGGTCAATTCTCTCTTTGACAATGAAGTTATGGTTATGTCGGTCGAATCTTGTAAGAAGATGAGTGCTAGCTTTGGCACTTTCAGCCTTAATAAATTTCAGACAGCTTTCACTCCACACTTGTCCGGATTGTAACACCGCGTTCCACTTTTCACCTCTCTTTGCAAACAAGGAGGCCATCCTAAAATATGTTGTACTCACCAAAGCAGTTATTGGGAGTGCTCTTATGCCTTTAAAGATGTCGTTCATTGATTCGACTAGATTTGTTGTCATGTGGCCCCAACGCACTCTATTATCGTATGACTGTGTCCACTTTTCCACTTGCAAATTATCAACCCACGCACCTGCATCTGGGTTTTCCATTCTGATTTGGCTGCGATAATATGTAAAACCTGTTTGTGTTAGTGCGTACGATGCGTTCATAACTGTTTTCCGAAGACGCTTATCTTTGATCTCGCGCATGGAATTTTGAACGATATGTCTTGCACAATAAACATGTGTAGACGGTGGGTCGTGCCAACTGTTAGCGGGATTGTTGTACGCACTATCAATTGAGGCATGTCTGTCAGAAATCAGACAAAGATCACGTTGTGGAGCTACTTGTGTTCGAAGATTCTTTAGGAAGAAACTCCAAGTTGCTCCAGTCTCTGCCTCCACAAGAGCATAGGCGATTGGTAACACGTTATTGTTGCCATCCTGTGCGACGGCCATCAATAGGGTGCCCTTGTATTTCCCGTACAACCATGTTCCGTCTATCTGTATGATAGGTTTGCAGTATGCAAACCCAGTGATGCAAGGTCGAAAATCCCAAAAAAGTCTACTGAATATACCATGTCCGTTGACACAGGTACCGTCTTGGGCATACGCCAACGTCGTCTCCAGAACATAACATGTTCCAGGAGCATACGTTCGTAGTGCATTCATGTAGCAAGGTAACTCTTTGTACGAACCCTCCCAATTTCCGTAGATTTGCTCAATAGCCTTGTTTTTTGCTAACCAAGCCTTTCTATATGAGGGGGTATAGTTGTATGTTGTAGTGATGTGGGATATTCTTGTTTTCACCTTCAATGAAGGATTGCAGCTAACAAGAGGTAATATTTTTTGACAAATGAGATCATAATTCAATTTGCGGTGATCATGTGATTGTGTTGAATTAACATAAGTGTGTTCTATCATAAAACCTATCACCAGGAATCACTCTGCAATCTATACGATGCAGTTAGATGGAAGTTACACTCAAGGTGGGTAAAGATGATTTTGTATCTCTCTAAATTTGTTCGATCCACATGAAACTCATAGTTGTTTATCATGTGGAACTTTTTATTGCTCGCACGTAATCTTCTTTTGAACGAAATTTGTCTTTGACTTTTAAATTTGCATCTGACTGCACTTCAGGGTTGTAGAGTATATCAGATGAAGGGTCATTTGTGCACATGTTGAGGGTGGTCATGTACGGAGGTGGTGTATAGATCTCATATGGAGGCAGTTGGCGTTCTTCATCGGCCTCTGATTCTTCATTTACCATGATGTTGAACTGCATCTCATCAGCTTCCTCTTCTTCATCAGCAACATCCACCTCAGCTTGTTCCTCCTCCATAGGATCAACCCTCTATGTGTCCTGGAACACAACGTACAACTCAATCGAGTCGTACCCAGAATATTCATGATTACAAAACATGTTTTGCAGATCTTCGTCGTCTTCAACAACTACCTAGTAAAATGTTACTTGGTTCTCACCAGTAAAAATAGGATGTTGGTAGAAAATGTGTGACGTCGGACCTCGCCGAAGTTTGGTCTAGAGTCTTTTATTGAAATACGAAAAATTCGCATTGTTATTTAGACAAAATTGGATATTTTCGGTGTTTCTGAATAAAAAACTGGCTACCTCACTATTGTACGTCTCACCATTGAAATGTACAGTGATAATATATTGTGGTACAGATGACATTTTTTCCGGGTTTGAGTGTTTGAAATTTGGGTGTTTGAAATTTGAATGTTTGAGATGTTTGTGTGTCGAAAATGTTTGATTGATGTGCATGATGATGGAATATATAGGACAAAATTCAAATTCGGAATTTTAGAAATGAATGTGTAACCATGTTGAATAGTTATATTTGGCAGGGGCATGCAATCTTCTATAGATACTTAGTTGCATGCCACTTACTGGCGCCTAGTATATATGGAGCGCCATGTACTTCCATGACAAGTGCATGACTCATCAACAATCGCTATAATATGCTCCTCATTTTTTTTCCATCACCACTCTTCACTCTACCTCTACCTCTAATGCAATTCTCTCATCTCATATCATCAGTAGAAATTTCAATCATGAGTCTTTTGACGTTAGGAGAATCTCACCGAGGAACAAGGGCAAACATTGCAACCTATGTAAGTTTTGTTCGTTATATTCTTATTTTTTCTTACATTCTTTTTTTATTATATTTTTAATATTGATTACACTTTCATACACAATTTATTTTCACATTATATTTAGGACACGAAAAAATTTAGATGTCGCTCACATCATTATGTTGTTCCCGATCCATTAATCGTTCCATACCTTGTACGTGCCGGTTTTGGAGATGTTATTAAAATCTCCAACTGCACAATCGATTCAAAGTTTATTCTTGCATTGTGCAAAAGGTGGAGACCTGAGACACATACCTTTCATCTGCCTGTAGATAAATGTATCGTCACACTAGAGGACGTTTACATGTTGATGGGTCTTCCGATTAATGGTAAGGCAATTAATGGTCCGGTCCAACAAGCAAACACTCTATGCAAGGAGATGTTGGATAGAGATATGGTGGAAGGTCCTAGTGCAAGAGGCCAACGTATATTTTTATCCACACTTAGAGTGCATTATTATTCCCTTGGTTTGGACGAAAATTCCACCGAGGAAGAAAAAATAATAAAAACAAGAAACTATATTATGTTAATGTTTGGGAGTTTATTATTCCCCGAGAGTACAAGAAATAGTGTAAATTTTATGTACTTGAGTTTACTTGGGGACGTGGATAACATAGGAAAATATAGTTGGGGTTCCGCTGTTCTAGCCCAGCTATACAATTCCTTGTGTAAGAACTGTAAGAAAGTCACATCAACTTTTAATGGATGCGCTTTCTTACTTCAAACATGGGGTTGGTGGAGAATGCAATTACTTAATCCCGTCAACGACCTACTTCGATTTCCATACGCAACAAAGTAAGTACATTGCTTAATTATTAAAATATTTATATCTTTCATATATATAAAATCTTAATATATTAAATGTTAATTCATTTAGGTATAGCGTAACGGGCATGGATTACGGAAAGAATCTGAGACACAATGTTGTCCTCTATCGTAATCTAATAGACCACCTTGGCGCAACTGATGTACGTAATTTCGATTAACTCCAAATAATTTTAACTTTAACGTATATTATTTTAAAATTTATCATTAATCTGCATTTTTTTATCAACAGTTTACATGGAGACGTATTTGGGTTTGGACCATGTACCCAATGATGATGATGCAGAGGTTTGGACTGCGAAGACTGTAATCATACGGTTTAACATTGTGGAAATGCACCACAGTGACCATGTGAAGATGCAGTTCGGTATGTTCTAAGACATACCATGCGATCTGATATGTTTGGATCCTTGGCATCTTAGAAGGGTCGATGCCCAATGGGGATATGATAATTGGAGAAATTTTGTCAGGGAGTATTGTAGGATGTGGAAAAACCGAGCAGACCATATCTTACAATTTCCCGTTTACGAAGATGACGAGATTATGCAACACTCTCGTCAATACATTGCTTGGTATCGATCGGTGACAAATCCAAATGCATGTTTCAACTCATTATTTGGTCGACCCTGCGCACTGGGGCAACCTTGAGCCACAACAACCGCGACAACAATACGCCATAACCTCAACAACAATACCAACAACAACCTCAGCGCCACCACCAACAACAACAACCACAACAATACCAACACCACAACGGACCAACATTCATCAACCTCCACCAACCAACCCGACGATACAGAACCACCAACACTCAATCCCAACCCCAACCCCAACCTCAACCTGATTACCAACTCAACCAAATGCTCGGCCCATAATTCTAATACTCACATATGAGACACACCTAGGGATGTCAGTTTGGACTGTTAATGGGGATCCATGAACGCCCGTTCGGGGCCCAGATGGGGAATTTTCCCGTGGGCGGGATGGGAGAAAAATTCCCAGAGCATTTGGGGAGGGACGAGGAATACACCCCACCAGCCCGCCTATTATTTTAATATAGTTAATTTAATATATATATTTTAGATTAGGTTTTTTAGTCATTTCCTTTTTGTTTATTTATAAAAATAAATAAATAAATATTCATGTATTTATTAAGAGAGAAATGTAAATATTAGACCCTAAAAAGTTGAAGCGTTTCATTTTCTTACGCAGACATTTAGAGTCTCACACGTTAGACTCCTTTTTTCTTCTCGATCAAATCTCCATTCATCTTCCTCTTCCAATTCCATCTTCTCTATTTGGTGTGCTTCCATTATTCACAGCTCTTACAATTTCATCAATAAGGTTTGATTTTCATAAATTTGTTCATGTAATTATTTATAGGAAAAATAGATTATTTCTCTTTGATTCTCAAAAATTTTATATTATTGTTTATAGAAAAAAGTAGATTGTTTCTCCTTGATTCTCATAAACTGTTCATGTAATTGCTTATAGGAAAAGTTGATTATTTTGATTAAATTTAAATTAAATTGTTTAGAAATTTTAGAGTTATCAAATCATTTGCATATTAAAAAAATATAAAATAATCAAAAAATTACTCATTTTTATCTCCTTTTAAATATTTTTGTGTTCATTTTTTATCTATACTATGCATTTGTAATTAAAATAATGTCGTCAGTTTTTCCTTAAAAAATATTAAAATTATTAATATATCACACTATAATTTAATTTTCTATATTAAACAAAAAAATATTACTTTTTAAATGAATCAATATATCATGCTATCACGGTATCACCCATAAAAAAAAACCAAATATCTTATATTTCTAATTATTAATGAAATAATAACATATAAACAATAATATATCATGCTATCACCCATAAAAAAAATATATATCTTATATTTCTAATTATAAAACCAAAGCCATTAAGTGAAATAATAACATATAACTTTTTACAGTAAATATATCATGTATATAGGTAAATAAATGTATTCTCAATGTATATAATTAATTAATATATGTTATTATTTCTAATTGAAAAGTTACGATAAATAAGGCATATTTAGAAATATGTGTAATGCATCATATATTTAGAAATATAAGATTTTCTTATTAATTATTTTTGTGTGAATTTCATGTATTTACTATTTCATTTATTTATTATTTTTCATATATTTATTATTTTGTTCTACTTCCATGTAGCCTTTTAAAATTTGTGTTTGTGTGTGCCGTTTTTGGTAAAAGAATGGTTGGTGAAGTTCAATCATCTAATAGTCCTAATGTTGCTTTGGAAGGGAATGAAGTTCTATAGAAAGTAGTGGAGTTTCACTCACACAGGAAGTTCAATCTACTCCAAATGAAATAAATATAGAAAATCAAGATCACAAGCTCCCGTTGAACCCACTACAAGTCCTAACAAAGGGATTAAAATCGGATGCTTGGCCCTATTTTAAAAGGCAAAAATAGGAGGCATTTGAAAGGCTATATGCAAATCTTGTGATAAGAAAATTGGTGGTGATACAAAAATGGTACTAAACATTTATTTGATCATATTAGCATATGTCCAAAAGCATACAGAGAGAGGTCCAAAACAAGCCATGCTTAAAGTGACAGAAAAAAAATCCGGAAACAGACATGAATCATTTGTGGTTGGAAATTATACATTTAATCAAGATGTTTCTAGGAATGAACTCGCGAAGATGATTATATTGCATGAATATCCCATCATGATGGTTTACCATATTGGTTTTAGAAATTATAGTCATTCTCTTCAACCTTTGTTCAAGATAGTTTCTCGCAACACCATGAAGAATGATATAATGAAGTTGTATGAAAGTGAGAAGTCAAAGCAAATGAAAATACTTGCAAAGAATAAAAGTCGCATTGCAATAACTACGATATGTGGATGCTAGCAACGAAACAAAGGATATATATACATTCTGACTCATTACATTGATGAAAATTGGATTTTGCGAAATCGGATCATCGGTAACTTCTCCCTTCCATTTACGTTATTATTATAATATAGTTATTTTATGTGATATTTATTATAATTTATTTTAGGTTCATTTATGTCCCTACGCCACATCTATGAGGTCATTTGTGATTTTTGGTAGATTGTTTGATGGATTGGAATATTGATAGAAAATTGTCAACATTAAGTTGATAATTGTAGCACCAATGATGCTCGATTGACCATTTGATTGATAAGATGTCACCTTCTTCTTTTATTTTAAAGGGAAATTGTTTCATATGCGTTGTTGCGCCACATATTAAACTTGATAGTGAAAGATGGCATGCAAACAATTTCTAGTTCAATTGAAAAGATTAGGGAAAGTGTCGGTTTTTGGGTAGCAACACCAAAGAGGGAGGAGAAATTTAAAGAAACTTGTAATCAATTGAACATGACTTATGAAAAGAAGCTTGCACAAGATTGTAGAACAAGATGGAACTCTACTTATTTAATGCTTGTACGCATTGCCTTACGAACAAGTTTTTAAGCGTTTAAAACAACGCCGTGATTCCCAATATAAGTGTGCACCAAGTGAAGAAGATTGGAAAATGGCAAGAGAAATTTGTGACAAGTTGAAATTATTTTTTAGTGTCACTGAGTTGTTCTCGGGTACTAAGTATCCAACATCAAACATTTATTTTCCCAAAGTTTGTCAAATAAGATTAGCTTTAAGAAAGTGGGAAGATTCTTCTAGTGATACTATACAAAGTATGGCAAGAAGTATGATAGTGAAGTTTGACAAATATTGGAGTTTGATTAATGGGGTGATGGCAATAGGGGCTGTTTTGGATCCTAGATATAAAATAACTTTGTTGAATTACTTCTTCCCACTTATGTATGGGAATAATGCTCCCAAAGAATTGGAAAAGGTAATGTGTGAAGATTTAGTTGAAGAATATCAACCAAATAATGATATGGTTCCTACAAGTAGTGAAGTTGGTGCATCAACATTGGTAGATGACATTGATGTCACAAGTCAAGATTGGGAGAAGGCTTATTCGAATATGTGATGGAAAATACTTCAACTACAAATGTCAAGTCGAATTTACTTCCTACTTGGAAGATGGTGTCTTGCTTGATAAACAAAAAAGAAAATTTTGACATCTTAGGATGGTGGAAACAAAATGGTTTGAAATTTCCAACTTTGCAAAAGATTGCAAGGGACTTTTAGCAATTCATATCTCTACCGTTGCTTGAGTCCGCCTTTAGTACTAGTGGTCGTGTTTTAAGTCAACAACGTAGTAGGTTGAAGGAAGACACTTTAGAGGCTTTGATGTGCACTCAAGATTGGATCCGAAAAGATATAAAAGGTAATATATTTTTATCTTTTACAAGATTAATTGAAAAGGATTTTTAAATTTTAATTTAGCTATTTGTTTCTTAGGTTATTCAAAACGTTGACTCGAATCGAATGTGTGGATGAAGATATGGATGATGATGATGATGATGATAATAAGGTAATTTACATATTAGTGTTGATTACCTTTTAGTTTTAAAGTATTTTTTAAGTAAATATAATTATTGATTGTTTACTTTTCGTAGGAAAAAGAAAGTCATATCTAATTGTGGAATGAGGAAGAAGACCTTGCAAGGAGAAGTTGAAAAGAGAGACATGATTGATCATTACTTGTTTGGATATTTTGCTTAATATTTTAGTTTATTTATATGTAACTTTGTTTTAAGTATTTTGATATTTCTACTTTACGTGTGTTATCAATTGAGCAAATAGAGATATGTTGACTTTTGCTTTTAGTTGACTTATTATGAAGTATTTTTTAGCTTTTCAAGCATACTCATGATGCTAAATTTTATAATTATCCTTATTAGTTTTGATGAAGTATAGTTTTTAAGCATAATTATGTTGTTGGATTTTTTAGTTGTTTAGGCATATTGTTACTTTAAAAGTATTATAGTTCATTTTGTTGAATTTTATAGCATTTTATAGAAATTTATAAAAAATATTATTATTTTGTGTTCCATTAGTATTTTTAATAAAAAATAATAAATGTCAAATACTAGTATTTTTTAATAACATAATAAATATGTGAATTCTTTGTGCTTTTTATTTTTATAGAAAATATAAACATTTTAAAAAAATAAAATATTAATGAATAAATGTAGGATCTATGGGGATCCCATGAGAAGGGGATGGGGATAGAAATTCCCCGTGGCGGAGATCGGGGCGGGACGGGGAATGAATTTGATGGCGGGGAAAAAGATGGGGAAGTGTCCCCCCGGCCCCGCCCCGCCCCATTGACATCCCTACACACACCTAAATACAATACACCGAACAAAAAGCATATGTTCAACCCCCTATATGGGCCCATCAACATCTCCTCCCGGACAATCGCTTCCCGAGAATATTCCCCAACCAACCCAACATACCACCAACCATCACCGTACCAAACCCCACACCATTCATATGGGTACGAGTCTCCAAACACTCAATTTCTTTTTTATCCCGCTCATTCACAATCCACATATACGGATGACGACTGCTATCGTCCCCAAATGGAACCTAATTCCCCACGACAACGACCAAGCTATGAGAACATGGGAACACGTTTATCGAAAGTCAGACAAGCAATGCAGATCTTGAGGCATTCATGAATCCTGATCGCATTCACTACGAGCAGCCATCAACCCATGATCAGGTGCCATCGACTCAACAACAGCCGGATCAAGAACCTCGCATCACACGAGTTAGGAGAGGACGCGCATGTAGAACCCGTGGTCGTCTACATGTCCCGGGTCGCCGGAAATAAATTTATGTAATTGCTATTCGTTGTAATGATAATTTATAATACAAGTTTTATTTCACAACATTGTCATGCACTTTAATTTAAATTGAAAAAAAATTTAACCTAATACACATAGGCGTCATCTCATATGGCTTTTCCCATGTGATTTACAGATAAGCGTCATCTGAGATGACTTTTAGGAGGAAAAAAACACATGGAGGCGTCATCTTAATTGACTCCTACTTGTTAAAAATCAATGCAGGAGTCATCTGAGATGACTCCTGCTTGTATGTTAAACCTGAAACATGGTTATTTGGGTAATTAATTTCAATACATGGTTATTTGTGTTTTTTTTAAAACATAATTATTGCAAAAAAAATCACAAAATTGTGTCTGTCTAATTGCTGCCCACAACCCTACAACGTACTATTAATAGTACTTGCCTTAGCATCAAATTTGGGAATCAGTTGGATTGATTTTTCAGGATCATTGATTCTTGTCTAGTCTTAATCTGCATGACAAATTTCTAATTGATCATAGGACTTCAAATTGATAAGCCTTAAACATTCGAACCTAGTCATCATAAATGACAATAAGATAATTTTAATGGTAATGAAAAGACTCCAAATTACGTCACCTTATCCCTCCCACCCCTATTTGATTACATTTTATTTTTCAATGTTAGAATAAATACTAGTAATGTTTGACATGTGATTAGTTTTGAAGAAATAAATAAAGAACAAAAAAGTAGAATCGAGTGAATTTGTTATCTCTTCTATTAGAGTTTATTAAATTTGCTCTATGACCAGCAATGGGTCAGCAATAGTGGCATTATTATCAATGATGATGCCAAATTGTTTAAACAATAGTACACAGGTTTGAATTTATTTATAGTATACAAGGAAACAGGATAACTATGCCTGAAATCTTATGTCTAGGTCTTGTCCCCTTTTTATAGTCTTATGTTAAATATAAAAACAGTCTTATAATTAGTGAAAAAACAAATAGTATAAATCAAAGTTTTGGTAGATTTTGCCAATATCATGGAATCATGATTCAAGTGGTTGTAAAGGTTTGGGTCATGAAAAAGAACTCTCAGTGTCTCAAAATCAAATTTCGCTAAATAGTAGCAGTCTATAGGTTAGATCAATCCATACAGAACTTTACTCTGGGTTAAGGAAAGAAAAAAAAACTTATCTTCAAGTTCGGACAATAAAAGGTATGATTAGATATGCCCCCAACTTGTCAATCCAACAGGATGATTACTCAAGCTCAATTACAACTACTGCCACGACCAAATGATTTAGCTGCACATAGTTGTTGGCTCTCAATTAGTCCATACACTCATGATTTATGATGTTTTTAATGCGTGAAGCTGAAGCAAGAAGTTAAGCTGATTTTAACATTTAAATACCACAACGTGGCTAACATTTATATGCAGTGAGCATGATGATGAGGTGGAGAACATGCTTCCAACCATTTAAACCAAGCAACAAATTATATGACCAATGATCAGCTTATTTGTAATAAACACACCTCATTATTGAATCGATTAGAGCAAGTCGGCAAAATAGATTGAACATCTTATGAAAAATTGTTCTCTCCTTATTTTTACCATGCTATCTTACAACATTTCTCCAGCATATACAGCTACATAAATTTACAAAACTATAGGCAAAATTAAAGAGAATAAAACAAATGCACATAGTTTTACCATATGACTGTCACTGATCACGTTCCCTCCTACTATACAATACTCGTAGCAGATAGATAATAAATCTGCTTGCTTTCAGCCAGCAACTGGTGGAGATTATGGCCGTAGTAGCTAGCTAAAAATCTCTTCCACAATCTCATGCTAATCGACTAAAACAAAAGTTGTAGTTGATGGTGTCACAAAATGGGAATAGAGATGCTCTCGTTGTTGACATGATGTATTTCATTTTTTTCAGCCTTGATAGCAGCCACTCTAGCTGCATTGGCTGCTCTATTAGCGGCTGATACTGCTCTATTCACTCTTTCATCTACCTTGGATACATCATAGGCTTTTTCAACTGCTCTTCTAGCTTCCTGTTTGTCCACAAAGATTCACGTAGTTAATAATGAAAGCTCACAATACTGCAAATTATCAATCAGTTTACAGTTTTTAATGTCTTGTTGTCTATCCTTTTTTACATGAATGAGCTCATTTGAACCATATAGAAGAAAACGTCCAATTATCTGTCCATAACTCAAGCTTTTACAAAGAGGAAAATACTTTAGAGCCAGAAATTTCGACAGAATGAGATAGCAAGCTAAATAACTCCTACAACTTATCATTGCACTAGTAGAATTCAGTCAAAATTCTAGACAATTTTTCCTTCATACATAGAAATGTATTGTTTACTAGTAAAGAATTACACAAACACATCGGATACCAATCAGAATTTTCAAGCACAATAAGAATTATTCATGCAATGTTAAACACAGAAAAGATATGTACATTATTCAGATTATTATAAGCCAATGTGTAAACACATGAGAAAACATTTGAAATCAATCATATTTTTTCTTAGTGTAAGCTAGGAAACGGACATTTAATAATAGATTAAGGTTAGTATGAATAAACAAAGTGTGTACCTGCACCATATTAAGTACTCTAGAATGATTAACACCCACTGGCGAAACTGGATATGTGGCGTTCTGTGTGCTCGGAATGTCAAGGACTCCATTTTTCCAGTGACCAGATTGGGTTTCTCCGTTTCTAAATGTATACATTCCAAGACCATGTCTTTTCCCCTCATGCCAGGTTCCTTCATAACGATGACCATTCGCAAAACAGTATACCCCAAAACCATGCATCTTGTCCGCAAAATATTCACCAGCATATGTATCTCCATTTCTAAATAAAAGTGATTATAGTCAGGATTAACAACAAAAAAATTCTAATCCCAGAAATGAACATTATGATTTGATTCCAACAGTAATGAACTGATGATAACAGCAAAAACAATGAAAAGTTACCTAAAATGATAGTGGCCAAGACCATGCTTAACACCCCACTTGAACTCTCCAACAAATCTACTCCCATCATCACAAGTATGAACACCAGAACCATGACTATGTCCATTCAACCATTCCCCAGCATAAACATCCCCAGTATAAAATCTATAAACCCCAAACCCATGTCTCAATCCATCTCTATACTGACCCTTATACCTACTCCCCTTAGACCATGTCTCCACCCCAAACCCATCATATTTCCCATCCTCCCAATCCCCTTCATATCTCCCACTCATATTATAGTAATAAACCCCACTCCCACAACACTTTCCATTCTTCATCTCACCTTCATAAACGTCGCCGTTGGAATAAACCCTAACCTCTAACACAACGACCGTGCTTGTTAACTTCTCCCTCGCCATAGTCGGCAGTGCCGCCACCGCTTGAGAGTGAGAAGTACGGGAAGCGGGGAGGATTTGAGAGGGAGAGAAGAAAAGTGCGGCGGAGAAAGCGAAGGCGGAGAGGAAGTTGAAGAAGAAGGAGTGAGGGACGGGAGAGAAGAAAGTAGAAAAGGGAAAGGATAAGAGGAGGAGGAATCGGAGACGGTGGCGGAGACGGCGGAGTGCGGCGAGGGAGAGGGAGTATAATTGGGGGAAATTGAAAAAGGTTAGGGATTTAGAGGAGGGTTTGAATTTGGTATGAATTTTACGATGATGATGATGATGAATTGGGGAAGAATTGTGATGAAGAATTGAATTGTAAAGTTTAGGGTTAAAATCGGAAGAAATTCCGGTGCTTTCTTTTCCGATCTGAATTTCCGATTTCTTTTGATGCATTACATTAACTTGTTTTCTTTTTACTTCCTTGTGAATTGTGATGAATGATGTTGCGTTTTGTGTTTTGAAAATGGGGGGTGTGTGTCGTTTTGATCAGGTGAGGATGGTGTGTGTTTTTTATTATTTAAATTGTGTTGATGTGAGGAAACGGAAAATGAGAGGCGAGATAACTGTGCATTGGAAGTGTCGTTATGGAGTGAGTTTGGGATTGGATGGACTGAGGAAGACAAAGTCGTTTGTTTTTTGTTTCGACTTTCAGAAATGAATGAGCTATAACAACTTGGACGAAATTTCCCATTGGACTAGTTTTGGTTTGTTTGTTTATTTATTGTAGAGTGAGAGGGATAAACTTTGGTTGAGTTCAAATTTACAAAACTTAAGATTTTTTTTCTGAATTGATGGGAATGAAATTGAATAGTTATATCAAAAAAAAATTGTATTAATAAAAATAATAGTAGAGGTACTCAATCCTATAAATGGAGGAAGTTTTACGAATGGTTACTTAATAAAAAACTAAATAAGAGAACTCAAGAAAAAGTGAATGATTTACAAGACAATCTTATGGTTTGACACATGAGAACTTTACTAGGAGCGTTCGTTATCCAGAGCATGTCCAAAAGATGAATAATACTTTCTTTCATCTATACATCAGTACCAAAAATTTATTCTAAGAATTGGTAGTTGCTTTTTACCGAGAATATGGTCTTGTTCCTCCACCACACGAATGAATTATCCACATGCTGCTTTACCTACACATCCTATAAAATAGACAAAATAAAATAAAGTCTAATTCAGCTTCTTCCTCCTATAGCAGCTTTTCCCCGTTAACTTCACATCCTAAACCCATGTATTCTCCATCCAATCTCTCATATATGCTACTTTGTGCTTTAAATGTGTTGTTCGAACGAAAATGGGAAGAAACAAAGTGTTAATAGAAAAAGGTCCAAGCCACTCGTTTCTTTCAAAATCAATAGAAATTCCATTATCAATTTTACAATAAATGTTGTTTGTGAAAACAATTATTGCCAATTTTTCTCCTGAGCCAGAACATCAACCTCCTCGCATACCTACTTATTATCCTGAGACAAGGACACACGAGACAAGCGACTCCTCAAAGATGAAATGGATCCTCCGGTCGCTTCCTCCCGTGGTAACCAACCTCGTCCTCGATTCCCAATAGCCTGCTCATCTTTCTCATGTCGAGCGGAGGCAGTTTGGCTTGGTCTACCAAGTCTTAATCTAGTGTTCAAATTCTCAATCATTTTCCTAGAAAAAAATAACAATTAATCAAGGAAGGAACAACTTTGAAAAACTTAAAACAAATACCCTAGACTTATTTTCGAATGTGAATATCTGAAATAACATGTGAATGTCATTTTCAAACAACTGAAGTTTCTTGCCCTAAATCACCCAAAAATTTCCCTTTTACACCCAAACAATCACGTTTCACAAATTATACTTCAATCTAAATAAAATATTTTACATTTGTAAAGTAGAATAGTGGATTCATAGAAACTTACTCAAATTCGAAGCTTTGAAGTGTTATTGAAATGTGTTTTGTTTCTTGAAGATGTAATTTGTTCTTGAAATGAGTTGAAAGTGTAACTCAAATATTGCAACAACAAAAAAAAAGTTAGAATATAGAGGGTTGAAATATAGATGAAAATGAGAAAGACATATTTTGTCTCAAACTTTTGTCTATATTAATACAATTCAGACATGCATATATGAAAATTCATCGTACTTAAATTAAAGTGTTTATTGGGATTCCAAAGCTCTTTGAAAATGAAAATTAGGTTATTTCAGACATACATATTTAAAAACCCCTTTAAAATAAAATATTTGGTTCTTTCGAATATGCATATCCGAATTCAGAGGATATTACAAAGGGCCTATAAGAAGAGACAAGGGTGCATAAAGAAACCCTAAAAAAATGAATGAAAAGTAATTTGTGTATAGTTATTGTGGCCCATTAGTTAAGCCCATACCCGCAATCTTATAAGTCATTCATCACAAACCCTCGGTCGAAACGATTTGCAGTACAGCCGCTCATCTTCGTTTCTCACAGCTTCTCTTCAAACAATTCCAAAATGGTTCATTTTCTCTCTTGTTTACCATCTCATTCAACTTCAACTGTTTTATCTGTTATTCTAATTTCATTGTTGTTTGTGATTTTGTTTACAGACCAAGAGAACCAAGAAGGCCGGTATTGTTGGCAAATACGGTACGTTCTATCAAATTATGTCACTTTTCAACATTTTGTGTTGTTTCTGTTTGTTAAAATAGTGCCTTTGTTGTGGTTTTTGGTTTCAGATTTGTTCTAACCCTAAATACTTGGTGGGTTTTTGAATTTCAATTAGGGTTTAGTTTAGATTTTAAATTCTTAGCTAAGATGAGTTTATGGTTTTTTAATTATTACAAGTTCTTGGTAAAGTTTGAACAAGTTGTTATTCTTCTTATTTTGATGCTGTTTAGTACAATGTTTTGTTCAATAAGTGCAAGAAACATCATCATTGTTTAGGATTTGATAATGTTTTTACGTGATTGTGATTGTGTGATGTATATTGAATGTGTTTTGTAAATGGTGAAAACTGATGAGTTTGTGTTATAATTTCAGGCACCCGATATGGTGCTAGTTTGAGGAAGCAAATTAAGAAGATGGAAGTCAGTCAGCACAGTAAATTCTTCTGCGAGTTTTGCGGAAAGGTACTTTGTTTTTGTTTTGTTTCTGTGTTTAGTTTTTTCGATCCGTGTTGTTTGATTATGTTCTCAATTTGCTGTTGCGATTTTGTTGTGTGTAGTATGCTGTTAAGAGGAAGGCTGTTGGTATTTGGGGCTGCAAAGATTGTGGAAAGGTCAAGGCTGGTGGTGCTTACACTTTGAAGTAAGAATCTTACTCAAAAAAATATGTTTTCTCAATTGATTATTTGCTTGTTTATAGTTTTGCTAATGTTGTGGTTTGTTTTGTGCTTGTTTATTTGACAGTACTGCCAGTGCTGTGACTGTTAGGAGCACCATCCGAAGGTTGAGGGAGCAGACTGAGAGTTAGAAGGGAATCGGTTTTACAATTTTGTTATTGCAGAAACTCTTGTACGTCTTTAATTATTGTTATATTTGATTTGGATATTTGACGCCACTGAAATTTTGAAGGTTTTGTAAGTGTATCAGTTATCTTTAGATTATTGAATACTATTTAGTTTGATGGTTTTGCTTCTTCATACAATGGTGAATATGTTTTTTGCTCAATCGGATTATTTTCCATTTAGTAATTTAAATTCGTTTAAAAACATGCACAAGTTTAAGGCTAAAAGAATATTGGTTATAGCTTGTTTGATCCTATGATTTCTGTAATATGGATCTTAAGGATATAAGATATGAGTGTAATGCTCTGATTAACACATTTAATCCATATGTTAAAACATAGTGTTGATAGTTAAAAATGGATGACAAAATGATATTTGAGTTGCTTTCTTTGTTACGCCGATGGTTTGAAATGTTTGACAAAATGATATTATTCCAGTAGTTACTTGTATATTCTTTTTGCACTTGGTCTCATGAAATGTCAAAAATACCTTTTATCTTATTAGATATATCATTGAATACACCATTTTTTTCATTTTTATCAAAATTTAGTTCAAGGATACATCTTTGAATTTTTTTGAAGTTAACTTGATAATATTTTTATGCAAAAACACATTGAGTGAAATTCGAATTTTTTTGAAGTTAACTTGATAATATTTTTATGCAAAAACACATTGAGTGAAATGTAAATGTAAAGGATGGTGTTAATTGCGGTTATTGGGGTTTTTGAAGTTAACTTGATAATATTTTTATGCAAAAACACATTGAGTGAAATTCGAATTTTTTTGAAGTTAACTTGATAATATTTTTATGCAATAACACATTGAGTGAAATGTAAATGTTAAGGATGATGGTAATTGCGGTTATTGGGTTGTAGTTAGCTCAATATTGAAAGAGTTGACGGTGTATAGCGAATTCTACATATTGCTAGGGGGAAAAAATAACATTTTGATGCATTTCATGATGATCATATTTCTTGTGTTAGCGGTCTTGCATGAGAGTCAAAATGGATGTGTTTTCCCAAAATGAGTCATCAAGTGTGT
The DNA here is from genome assembly GCA_021764765.1 of Vicia sativa. NCBI lineage: Eukaryota > Viridiplantae > Streptophyta > Magnoliopsida > Fabales > Fabaceae > Vicia > Vicia sativa. The sequence goes on from CM038796.1 coordinate 16,677,475, forward strand.
AACGATTTGACAAATATGGTTTCTCGAAAACTTCTTTTTTTTCCCATTTTAGAGTTGCCCTCGTAAAGATCTTGCTGGGCACATTATGATGCATTTTAGATTGTAATTGATAGACTTTTTGAATGTATTTTTGTCAACAATTTAATCTTGATATAATTTAATACAAATGTAATATATAACATCAATAATGATGGTCTAATTTTTGATTAAATTTTTTATGGTTTACATTGTATGTGCTTGTATACTAAGTTTTTGGTTTGTTTCTGGTTCAGGTGTATTTTCAAAGATACATCTTCGAATTAATTTTAGAAAAATTAAGAGATGCACCTCCGAACTAATGTTTGACAAAAAATAGAGTTGGAGCGTTCAGAGATGTATCTCTGAAAAAAACTAGGATACTTTGGGGTTTTTAGAGGTGTGTTCCACACCATTAGGGTGTGAAAAGAAATTGTCTTTCCATTAATCAATCAATTTTCAAGTTCAAATATCATTCTTTGGACATTTTCTTCTATATATAACCCATTAAGCATAACATACACCACCCAAGATGATTAGGATGTAATTTGGACAATAAAACACCCTAAGTTTGATGGCGCAACAATCGGTGGGAGGTTTAGGCGAGGAGCATTCTTATTTTTGGGACTTTCTGTCTGAACAACACACATTTGTGGGAGACACACCACTTGTGCACCTAAAACGTTAAGGTGATAGGTGAGTGGATTCTCCCTCTTATCGATGCTTAAGTCACCACATTCTTATTCAATGTGAGACTATTTTTCACATTACTCACACTTGTATTATCTACAATACTCCCTCTCAAATGTGAGTCTACCACAATGCTCCCCCTCAAACTTGTATCGCCGTTGACTCTCTTCAACGGAACACTTCTACCTACACGCGAGACTCTTACCCTTGTCTATGTGGAGATACTTTTGATACAAGTAAGTTGGTCCCTTTCTTGAACCAAGGGCTCGTGATATTATTTGTTGGCGCAACAATCAGAGGAGGGTCGAGCAAGGAGCATTCTTATTTTTGGGACTTTCTGTTTAGGCAACACATCTTTGTGGGAGACACACCAGTTGTCCACCTAAAACCTTAAGGTGATAGATGAGTGGGTTCTCCCACTTATAAATGCTCAAGTCACCACATTCTTATCCAATGTGAGATTATTTCTCCACATTACTCACACTTGTATTATTTCTAATAAAGTTGGCCCTACCGTAGTAAACTAGGACATCCTCCATGATACAAAAATCAGAGGCGCTTATGGTCGACCCGTGAGGAAGGCTATTGCCCGAAGCGACCTATGTACTTTTTTTCTTCCTTGAATTTCCTACACACATCCATAGTGTTACACCACCGATATCGCCTCCCTCCACGCTCTTGTTTCCATTGCTCCGACGATGATTGTGACACTGGCGACTAATGAATCGCGACATATTCACCTTTCACTCAAAATTATGCAAAAGTTAGATGAGAAGAATTTTCATCTACAATGTGAGCAAGTTGAAACCTTACATCAACGTGCATGATCTTACAGATCTAGATGTTAGCACTCAAATTTCCCCTCAATATTTGGATGATGAAGCTCGCAGAACTGGTTCGATTAATCTTACATACTCGGTATGGATTCAGAAAGATCAGATGTTATCGCCATGGCTTCAATCTACATTATCTAGTGAAATTCTTTCATGTGTTCTTGGTTGTTCTCATGCACATTAACTTTAGAACCGTCTCTTCAATTACTTTCAGAAGCAGATGCATGCTAGAACATGTCATCTTATAGTAGAATTACATGTTATTACTCTTGATACTTTATTTGTTCAAGATTATCTTTTGAAAATTTGCATTATTGTTGATGCTTTGGCTTCAATTGGTGATCATATTCCTCTTTCTCACCACATTGATGTCATTCTTGAATGTTTAATTTGAATATGCTCGTGGTCTCGATTGTTGAAAGCAAATTTGGTATTATGGACATTGGTGAAGTTGAGATTCTGCTTCTTGCTCATAAACTTATACTTCCTAAGTTCAAGAAACAAATGGCTATTGACCAAGTCTATCTTAATCTGACTCTTGTAGTGCCTTAACCACATTCTTATAAGGATTCTCAATCTACCAATGTTGATTCCTCTTCAACTCCTTATGGTGCTCACAATTTGGAGCAGGACTATTAACATTTTTGTGGTGGCATAAGAAATCTTGGTGTTCGATTTGGTAAAGACAGTCGTGGAAGGTTCTCCAACTCTAACATTTAGTGTTAAATGTGACCTAAATTTGGTCATTCTGCTCTCAAGTACTAGCATAAGTTTAACTATCAATTTCATCTTGTATCTATTAGAAGCAGTTACACTTAGAATTAGTGGCATAGTGCTCCCAACTTCTTTACTCAAGCTCCTTCTCATGTATAAGCACAACCTCCAACTCCCTCAAGATTTACTCCAGCCTTCACCAGTCCTCCCAACACCTTTGTTGCAAACTCTCTGCCATTTACCTCAAACTCGTGATTTCCTGACTCATGAGGTCCATATCATGTCACTAATGATGTTGATAATGTATTCCTCAATGGTTTTTGCTCAATGAAGAAGTTTTTATGGAGCATCCTCAAAGGTTAGTTAGCTCAAATCCTTCCTTTGTGTGTAAAAGCCCTTTATGGCCTCAACCAAGCCCCTAAGAAATGGTTTGAAAGACTTGAGAGGCAATCAAGATGGATTTTAAGGCCAACAAGTGTGATCCTTCCCAATTCATTTTATTCTCCAATGGCCACTCTATCTATCTACTTGTTTGTGTAGATGATATCATTCTGACTTGTAGCTCTAAACCATTTATGGCTGAGATAATCAATAAACTTATTTCAACTTTTTCACCTAAACCCCAATGCGATCTTGACTACTTTATTGGCATTAAGGTCAAACAAGCCTCAACCATACATATTCTCTTAACTCAGTCAAAGTATCTTAAAGACCTTCTTCAAAAAACCATTATGATGGACTCTTATTCTGTAAACACTCCCATGCAATCCACTTGCAAACTCACCAAAATTGGCTATGCAACTCTGCCTGATCCTTACACATAGGTATGTGTAGGTTCACTACAATATGCCACAATCACAAGACCTGACATCACCTATGCAATCAATAAGGTGTGTTAGTTTATAGCACATCCTCTTGAAGCTCACTAGATTACTGTTAAGAGAATCCTCAGATATATTAAAGGAAATCTTGGCCATGGCTTACTTATTTCCCCATTTTCTCCTCATACATCACCATCTCTTCAAGTCTTTGGTGATGCAGATTGGGCTTCAGACCCTGATGACAAAATGAGCACTCTTGGTGTTGTATTTTCTTTGGCTCTAAATTGATACCTTTGTTGTCCAAGAAACAAATAGTTCTTGCTAGGTCTAACATCGATTATGAGTACAAAATTTTGGCTCAAGAAATTGCTAATCTGCTATGGATTCAAACTCTTATTTAGGAACTTTGCATCCTCACCAAGTCTCATATTATTTTTTGTGACAATCAATCAATTGTATTGTTGGCTCACAATTCCATTATGCACTAGAACTAAGCATATGGAGATTGAACTCTTCTTTGTTATGGAGAAGGTTATGGCAAAGCAAGATCAAGTGTTGCACATTCATGGGACTGATCAATTAGTTGATGCTCTCACCAAGCCTCTTACTTCTACAAAATTCTTGGAGTTAAATCACAAACTTCGTGTAGCAAGCTCCCTTTGAGTTTGGGGGCGGGGCTATTGAATGTTATGATACGTTAGGATAATTTTTATTTTTGTTATAACTACCAAAAGTGACACGAATCAGTTTTGACAGTCCTTCACCTGCTATTCCGAGTTTGCTCTATAAGGCAGACATGTGTTAGCTTGTAACTAACTTTTTCACATCAATGAAATTCACTTGCAATAGAAATAAAAACACAAACTCTATAATATAATACTTCTATATATAACCTATTAAGCATAACATACACAAACTAAGAGGATTAGGGTGTTATTTGGGCAAGAAAATACCCAAAGTAGGCCCTGCCTTAGTACACTAGGCCATCCTCCATGGTACATAAATCTGGGGCGCTTATGTCCTGCCCATAAGGAAGGTCACGACTCGTAATGGCCTAAGGCCTTTTTTTCCTTGCTTGAATTCCATATGAACAACCAAACCAACACTCATTATCACCAACATGGATCACTCAAAGATAATTTCAGTCATCAATTCAGTACTAGAACACAAGGAAATTATCATATAATACCTAATTAAGTGATATATAAAGTATCTCATTAGACAAAACATATGCAATTAACCTAGTTCATCCTTAATAAAATAAACCTTATATTTGATTCAAAATCAAAGAGATGAAATAGAGGAATTAAATGAGTTTTCTTTATGCTATTTTACTTTTTCTTCCTTGTGCACTTTAGAGAACTTCTTTCTTCCACGTGTAAGAGTTTGAAGCTATGGATTCCTTTTTTCCTCCTCTTCTTTCTCTCTCTCTCTCTCTCTCTCTCTCTCTCTCTCTCTCTCTTCGATCGTCCGTCCCTTCCTCCATCCCTCCCTCTATCCGTGCGTCCATCCATCCACCCATCCCCTCCCTACACCCCTCCATCCATCCCTCCCTTCATCTCTCCCTACATCCCTCTGTCCCTCCATCCGTCTATCCTTCCCTCCATCCATCCCTCCATCCATCCATCTGTCCCTCCCTCCGTCCCTCCATACCTTCATCCATCCCTTCATCCCTCCATCCATCCATCTGTTAGTCCCTCCCTCTATCAATCCCTTCATCCATCCCTCCATCAATCCATCCCTCTATCTCTCTCTCGCTTCTTCCCTCCATCCCTTTATCTCTCCCTTCATACCTCTATCTCTCCCTTCATCCCTCCGTTCGTCCCTCCCTCCATCCACCCCTCCGTTCGTCCCTCCATCCATCCCTCAATCCCCCCATCTCTCCCTTCATCCCTCCATCCGTTGTCCCTCCATCCGTCCGTTCGTCCCTCCATCAATCCCTCTGTTCATCCCTTCATCCATCGCTCCCTCCATCCACCCCTTCATCCATCCATCCCTCCATCCATCCCTACATCCCTCCATCTCTCCCTCCCTTTATCCCTCCATCCCTGAATCCCTGAATCCCTCCATCCATCCATCCATCTCTCCCTCCATCCATCCATCCCTCCCTCCATCCATCTGTGTGTGGGGAACTTTCCCTTTCTTCTTTCTAGAAATCATGAGTTTTAAAAAGAGAATGAATGAAGTTTCTCTTTAATTTAGGTTTGGAGAGCTTTATCTTCCTTAAGCGGTTTAAAATATCTATTTAGCTCTCAAAACAAGACAAAGGGTGCTCGAAAGATAATATTTTATTAAAAATGACATATGTGGGAGGTGTATACAATACTAAGTTATTGACTTGTCTTTGACATGTAATAGGAATCAAGAATAGAGGATGTATTAACTTTTATGATTGATGTAAATATCCTTTGCACTTCATGAAATTGAGTTGATCTCTTGTATGTGGGATAGAGTAGTCCTTGTACTCAATTAATCAAATTTTACTTATAAAAAAAATAACTTTTTCATTTATTGTAGATTTTTTTATATACATAAGAAAATGATAACTACTTTTATTTTTCAAATGCCAATACAAGGAATGTCAATGACATAACTGGCTCCATCAACAACTAGACAAGAAGAACAAAAAGTGATTTCTTCTTGTTAAATTATTCCATTATCTCCACTATTTCCTTAATTATATTTACGTATTTCATTAATCTTTGCTTTTCTCATGCTCCAAGCACTTAATTTCTTGATCTTAACATCAACTGTTCCATTATTAAACACATGAAGGTGTGCTTTATCATTGATTGCCAAAGATGGATAAACTCTTGATGTGATGCATGCTTTTCCTTGTCCCCCAAAACTCTCCACCACAGAGTGATTTATCTGCCAAAAATAAAGTGATACAAAACTTGTTAGATGCTTAGGAAGAAAGAAGACTATGCTCAAATATATTCTTATTGTTGTTAGCATTTACCAAGGTTCTTATTGACAACTCATCATGAATAGGATTCACATCCACAAAAGCTCCGTAAGTGGTTAAATCATTCTTGTGATTCAAAGAAGACCTATATAATGAAGATGCATAAAAAAGTTGTTTAAAACTCACACTTTAGTTTGGTAAGAATTTGATGGATAATGAATTAGGAGGGACAAGTACCTGCTTTGGTCACTACACATGAGCACAAGATGTTTTTTGTTTGCTTTAAATACCTTAAAGAAAATTCTTGTGTATTCTTGCATGTCCTTTGAAGCCAAAACTAGTAAACCAAATGGTCCTAATCCTGTCTCTTTTGCTTTTGAACCATTTTCACTACATAGATGTTGAGGGTCCATTTTCCAACTAGGGTTTAGTGCTTGTGCCTTTTCAAGATCATTCACTTCAAATGAAATTTTAACATCAGCCTGCAAACGAAATGATAGACTAAGGAAGATAATTTGCATGCTTCTCCAATTGTAATGCCACACATATTTTGTGGTCACATGAATGTGTTGTATTCCACTGTATGATCATGATTTTTTTATATGAAATATGCATAATTTTTATATATATTATAAAGATTATACAAAAATAGAATATAGACGAATAATAAATTAATTACTATCTTTTTTTATACGACAAAATTAATCTTTTTAAAAACTACATCAAATAATTCACCGCACCAGATATTAGAAAATCATAAAAGTTAGCTATTAGATTTCACCTGTGTTGCGGTGACACCAGAAATCTCAAACAAAGCTCCTCCTTTCAACACTTTAGAGTGCAACTTTACATAAGACTTGCTACGTAGTTTTTCAATTTCAACTATAGGCCATTGAATCAATTGCTTCCCAAATTTATCAAGCCATATAGTCCTAGGAATTGCCTGCAAATAATTTAGTTAAAATATTATTAGTCGAGTTCATAATATTTTCATCAAATCATATAAACTAATTCATTAAAAAAAACAACAAATTGTTACCTGAATTCCAGACCAACCTTTTTGTAAATCATCCTCTTGAATTGAAGATTCATTAATCCATCCCCATAACACCCTTCTCTTTTTCACACCATCATAAAATGTTTTAGATGCATAAAATTTTCCATAATCATATCTCAAAACCCTAAATAATTCATTATTATTTTCCTCAAACCCTTTATCTGGAATAAACACATCCTTAATAGTATCATAAGTACCAATCAAATAATAATCATGTGACACATCAAATAAACTAACCTTAAGCACATGCCTAATACCATAATTAATTGAACCATTAATTAACATAGGAAAAAAATCTGGACACTCCATCATTCCAATTTTTTTAGCTGAATAAAAAGGATTTTTACTATTAACCCAATTAATAAAATCTTTACTTTTAAATAAAAGTGTAATTCCCTTATTGCCCTTTTCTTGGCTTCCAACAAGTACCCTCCAAAGTCCATCATGATGACCTATCCAAGCAGTGGTAGGGTCTCTAAATGATGTTGCATTAATTTTGTTACTTATAGTTGGCACAATTAAAGGATTCTTAGGTGATTTTTTCCATTCTTTGAGAAATGGGTCAGATACATTTTTTGGTGTAGCTAAATTTAGAGTTTGGTGGTTATTTTTGTCAATTCCTGTGTATAAGATGGCTGGTTTGTTATTAGAGAGAAATGTGACTGAACCTGACCAACAACCTTTTATGTCATAGGATTTGGTTTGAGTAAGAGCATGTTGTAATGAAAACCAGTTTACTAGATCCTTTGAAACTGAATGGCCCCAAACAATGCTAGTGTTGCTCCATGTTGCACCTTTTGGATTGTGTTGATAGAATATATGGTAGAGTCCTTTATATCTCATAGGACCTAATTCACATTCAAAAGAATATTTAATTAATAATTAACTTACAAATAAATATTTAACTAACAATTTACATTCATTTTCTCGTAAAATGGGTGTAAAATACCATCTATTTACACCCATTTTTAAATGGGTGTAAATTCGTCACATATTTCTCTGTATAGAAAAATGGGTGCAATTACTCTTTTTATATTAGTGCCAAGAGTAAAACTAACCATTAGGATCTGCAAATTTCCACCATATATATCATGCCATGAGTAAGAAAAACAAGAGAGAGAAAAGAAAAAAAATCATTAGCTAAACAAGTAGTAATAATAAAGGAGGTTATTAATTGAATTAAAACTAATTAGATTTAAATGAAATACCGTTCATCCAATTCTTGGAAGGTTGGAAGTGAAAAGAAGGTCTATATGTTTGGTTCAAATTAAAGGTAGAAGGATGAGTATGATGGAAAGCTTTAACAAAGGCAACACCATAGAGAATAAGTAGTGAAAACGTAGCCAACAACAAAGAAGTTCCCATGTGTAGTAGGTTTGTTGTGTGGGAAGGACAAAGGAAACCAATGTCTATGAGCATCTATTTATAGATGGAAAGTGTTGCCAAACATAAGAGTAAACAATGATTTTAGATATTTTGTTTTACTATAAGATATTATTTAATTTGATAATATATTAAGTAATTTTGAGATTCATAAATAATATGGAAAAAAAACAGAAATGTGAGTATTATTATTGAGATATATTATTGGGAAAAAAACAAAATTGTGAGTATTATTATTGAGTTATATTTTTGAAAATTTTATAATTTGAGAAATTTGAGATGATACTGTTTCCAATGTGAGAGATTTTTTTCATGTTATTGTAAAAAAAAAAACTATTCCTTATTTAATGAATATTGTGAAAATTAACTTTTATGATGAATTTTAATCACATGAAATTTTTGAAGTGATAGCGTAAATTGTGATATTACTTATAGTGGATGAGCACTATATTACAATATTACAATAATACATTAATTTTATTTGGATATGATTTTAATGAGGTAAAAATTAAATGTAAAATTATTTTAATGTGGGGGTTAGTAAAATTATTAAATGTAAAATTATTTTATTTGCTTATAAAGTAGCTACTGATTAACGAGGTTAGTATCCTCTATTTATGTGAAGTCAGACCAAAATGATCTTATTTGATCCTCTGACAGATCCTTGGGAAGAAACTCTTTGTGACACATCGAGGGGAATTGGACTTAGCCAATTGAAATTAGCAAGTGATAGGAACCTGATCGTACCTGACCAGAAGGTGTCTTGGCCCAATCTGCAACGGTGGTCCAAAGTGAAAGAGAAGGGGGTACCGCAAGACACTCATGCCAAAGTAAGGATAGCGAGAGAGAACAAGCAAGTGAGAAAGAGTAAAGAATGAATACGACCTCTCAAGTGAGAGGGTATTTATAGCCCATTGGCCAAGATCCGATTAGTGGGCAAGTCCAAGCCCACTAGCGGATTGCTAGGCTTGCAGTGTGGAGGCCAAGACGTGGCCTCCTCCCTAGATTGTCGCCCGGAACCGGTTTGTTGCAGTTCCCGGAGACTAGACGGTTAAGGAAACCTAGTCAGGGGTCCGTTATATCGGGGGCACGTGGCGCCAAGGATAACGAGATCCGTTGGGTCGGCGTGCCCCATGGACGTGTCCTGTGAACATTCCCAATTGCTCCTCAAGGGCAATTGGGCCTGGAATCTGTTGGGTCGGCCACGTGCTCCTCGTAGACGTTCCCAGATGCTTCCCAAGGGCAATTGGGCCTAAAATCTTGTTGGGCCTAGAGCGTGGGCCAGTCCAGAACAGGAGCCCCCTAAGTCTTTGCTCTAGTAGAGTGATGACTTTGAACTGGGCATGTCCTCGACAAGACTCAACGACACTCGGTAGCGACGGGCGGGAATCGGTGGAGCCCCGCTGGGACGTCGAATGTTTTCTACCGGGACGTCCGCTGGGATGTCGGGTCAGGCACGGAACATTTCGCAGCTAAGGGTCGTGGGCTTGGATGCCACTTGTCATTGAGACGGGACTTTTGGCGCCTAAACGAGGTGACCTTTCGTATGCCCTTAGACTCTGGCTATAAAAAGGGCTTTTTAGGGCTTCATTTGTTTACTCTCCTCTGATTTTTCCCACCTAAGAAACTCTTGAACGCAGAATCTTCCGCAACTTCCTACTCAACTCTCAACATGTCTTCGACTTCAAAAGCAGGTAAACATCCCTAATTCTTTAACAATCTCCTTTCAATTCATGTTTTAGGATGAGTTTAGGCCGAATTTTAGGGTTTACTTTGTATGAATATCGCGGGGAGGAGATTGAATATCGCGGGGAGCTTCGTGCCTTTAGCGGGGAGAGAGTTGACTACTGCGGGGAGAGAGTTGAATACTGCGGGGAGAGAGTTGATTTCCATGGGCAGGAATTAGGATGAGACGGGCAAGAGTTGGAGTAACACGGGCAGGGGCTTGAATGCCACGACCAAAAGCGTGAATCTCGCGGGGAGATTGTTGCACCTTACGGGGAATTTTTAAGGATTAATGTTGGAGGGGAGTTGCCCGTGAGAGGTCTTTGAGAGAAACATGACTGCCCTGTTGCTACTCAGATGTCCGGCCCCTCGCCGTGTCACTTGAGTCGTGGTGGAGGGGTGGATTTGACGTCCTCGAATTCACTTTTCTTTCGCTGCTTTTCAGGTGCCGGGGATCAAATGTGTGGCGTCGACGAGGGGACAGGTGGTCTTCGCCGAGTGAGGCTGGCGCCGGACCTCTCCTGGGTCGCGCCCGAACCGAGGGATTTTGCCTCCGACTTCACCGACTGCCTAACGCGCTTAACGAAGATCTAGATGAAGAAGGATCGAGGTTCTGGGTCGCAAATACCGGCCCGGACGGAGGATCTGTTCGTCATTTACTTGACGAGATTTCCTATGTATGAGTTTGCCTTCGAGCGGGCTTCGGATGCCCTTCATCGGTTTCGACCGGGTCTTCACGTGGTGAACCTTGCTCCTTCTCAACTCCATCCGAATGCCCGGCCTTCATGCGGGCATTCGAGATCGTGCTTCTTGGACATAGGGCCACTCTTCCCTCTTCTTCCATTTTCATCCGCAGAGGCGATGGTTGGGGAAATGTGTCCGGTCTCGCTCGCTCCGCAAACTTTTCGTCGTCGATCCGGATTCTGCTGGGACTTTAAAAACGGTTCTACGTGATCAAGCCCGTCACCGGAGGCCGAGAATACTTTGTTCGAGCGGTGGTGATCAACGAGGACAGGCGGGAAGTGGAGAAGATATGGGCTAAGTTTCCCTTGAATGGGATAGGGGCACTACGAGCAGAGCCTGACTTCTATTCCGTGAGGCCCGCGAACACGGACGACCAACTCTCTTACCGGTTGGAGAATTTTGTAAAGAGCTTTAGGCCTACCGTGTGTCGAGGGAAATGTGCTCGACCCCAACGGGAAATCGAGATAGCCCGATACATTCATACCAAGGCCCTCCTCGAGCGAGTCCGCCGAGGATGCGCTGAGGCTCCTAGTATCGCGTGTGGAAGTGCGAGGAGGAATGCCCGTATTTTTGGCGTGTACTAACGCTTCTCTTCGCTTGTTTTGCGATAAAATGGCGCCATGGAGGAGCGTATCTCAAGCGCCAAAGGGTGGTCGCTTGCCTGTCAAGGATCGGGTCGGGGAACTCCAGCAACAGGCTCGTGAAAGTACCCCGGTGGCGGTGAGCACTCCTTCCCCCGCTTCCTCCCGGATCAACCGCCAAGAGGCGAAGGAGGGCGCCGAGCCGAGGTGCCCGAAGCTCCATCTCTGGGGGACGCCTGTGTTGCCCGCTATGCCCAGGCAACTTTTGATGGCGACCTCCGTGGTGCGAAAGAGAGAGGACACGATCCTGAAGCTCGACCCGAAGGTGAGGGGAGAAGGTATGGCCGCTGACGTGTCCGCGGTGATTCGGATGCTGGAGACCTCGTTGACGCCAACGACGAGGTGGCTAACTTGCTCGCTATCCGAGGCTAATGACCGAGCAGCCCCGGAGCTCGAGCAAGGAACGATGAGAAGGTGCTAAAGCTCAAAGGCGCGGATGCCGATGCAATGCCATGGCCGACGAGCTTAAGGGATGAAGGACAAGTATGAGCCCTTGGTGGAGGAGAAGAACAAGCTGGAGGCCGAGCTAAAATTGCTGAAGGAACAGCTGGCTCCTGTCGAGGATGAAACGGCCGAGGCGGGGGCTTCTCACCGAGCCACTTGATTGACGGGATAAGAACCCTCAAGAGGATGCCGCTGTGTCCTTCCGCTCGAGCGGCGATACAACAGTGCAGCTTGTGAACCCCGGTGGAGGTGACCTCGGATCGCCCATGGCATCGCGTGGTGGACGGGAGATCGTGGCTCTGAGGAGTGATTTTTGTTCGATCTGTTTGGGCTCATGAGCTCGTTATTCGGCCTGCGTGCCCTTGTGTTTAGTATTCGTACACTGGGCGTGTGCCCGTATTTTTTGGATCATTGTAATTTGGGTTTTGTGCCCGTGAATATTTAGTCGGTCTCTGTCGGCCATTATAAATGTTTTGTTTAGTTTATACTTGCGTTGATTGTGTTTGTATGATGTGCTCGACCTTATGATATGATTGCTCGATGTTGTTTTCCCTGGCTTGCGTGCCAGGTTTTGGGCTTGAGGCCCTTGGCGAGGATGTGATCGCGATAAGAGATCACATCCTCGGGGCGTGGACCGTCCGTCGCGAGCCGGACATCCCACTGGTGCGAGAAAACCAATGAGCTCGGTCGAGTGTTCCGCATCGAACGGGGTTCCTACTTACTGTAGTCGAGTAGGTCCACGTGTGTAAGTGGCTTGGGTTACGTACGAGCACCATTCCGCGACCCAAGGCTGAGCTATATCCCCGAGGAGGATTTGATGGCCACAAGGCGTTGAGGATGTGGTCGTTGTGTCTCAGCTGTAGTATTGTTTGAGCTTTGTGGCGTTCCAAGGTCGAGGGAGTTGCACTCCACTTAGGTTTTGAGGTAGTAGGCTCCGTGCCCGTCTTTCCTGACGCGATATGGCCCTTCCCAATTGGCGCCAACTTTCCTTCGAGATTCCTTTTGGTTTCGTGGAGGACTAAGCCGCCGACTTCCGCGTCGATAACCTTCGTTGTGGCGCAGGTGATCCTTCAAACGGGCTTCTGCAACTGCCGCCGCGAATCGCCGACCGATCTAGCTCCTCGCACGCCTCGCGTCGCTTCTTCCTCAAGGAAATTGATGCATGACGGCTCTCGATCTCGGCGGTATGACCGCCTCTGTAGTAGGTTAACCGGACGGGATTCGCCGTGGTCGAATGGCGTTGTTCGGTAAGCCCATGCTGTGCGTTCTTCCACCCATCATTCTTGGCTTCCCGAGTCTCACTGAGCCCGTAACAAGACTCGCTCGCGCCTGGCCGTCCGGGATGCTCGACAGATGTGAAGTGGTGCTGGTGCCCACCGTGCTGTTGCGGAAGTTCGATCGGTGAATGCGTCCCATTGTCCGTGACGAGGCACATGGAATACCGGCGGCAAGGACGTCGCTTGTAGAATCAAGGATATTGAAAGAGGTGATTTTGGCGAGTGCCTCGGCCTCTATCCATTTCGTGAAGTAGTCTACGGCCACTATCAGGGATTTGTTTTGGTAGGAGCCTTGCGTGAAGGGACCAGTATGTCCATTCCCACCGCTAAAGGGCCACGGGAAGTGAGCGTCGTGAGCTCGTGAGGTGGTGCGATGTGCATGTCGGCGTGGCGCTGGCACTTGTCGCATTTTTTGACGTGTTCCTTGGCGTCCCTTTGCATGGTGGGCCAGTAGTAGCCTGCACGTAATGCTTTGCGGGCAAGAGATCGTCCTCCCAGATGTTGAGCGTTAATGCCTTCATGGATCTCATGGAGGATCTGGCCACAGGACTCCTCGACGACTTGAGGAGGGGAATGGAGAAGCCTCGTCGTCTGACCGCTCGAGGACAACGTAAGAGCATGCGCGCGTTTGGTGGCGGCGACCTAACTTGTCGTGGTAACTCCGCGTGAGATAGTTGAACACGGGGTCATCCAGATCTGCATCACCGTCGCATTGATGTCGGCCGTCGCGAGTTTTAATGCTCGGTTGGTGAGTGTTTCTTGTATTACGGACGGTTCCCTCCTTTCTTCTTTTGCTCGCGAGTTTGGACAAGATATCCGCCCGGTGTTACATGCTGGGGACGTGTCGAATCTCCGCTCGGTCGAAGCCCTTGTTTTTCCTTCACAAGGTGAAGGTATTCGATGAGTCGTTTTAGCCAGGTAGTCTCCGGGACTTGTGATGCACGACAGTTGGGAATCGGTGAGTATTTCGATGTCTCGGCGCCTATGTCCTCGGCTAGGTGTAGTCCCGCGAGCAGTGCCTCATATTCTGCCTGATTGTTGGATGTTGGGAAAGCCAGAGTTAATGAATGCTCGATCACGGTGCCCTCATCGTTTTCGAGGAGAACGTCGGCGCCGCTACCTGTCGAGCTTGAGGCTCCATCGACGTGCAGAGTCCATCTGTTGCTCGCCTTGGGCGGCTGTTCGTGGGTGGTCATTTCGGCGAGAAAATCGGCGAGCGCTTGCGCTTTCAAGGCTTTCCGTCCTTCGTACTGAATGTCGAATTCAGAAAGCTCGAGGGACCATCTCAGCATTCGTCCGGCCATGGGCGGGCGGCGAGGCGTTTCGGCGCTGCGCGCACGGCGATGGCGTGGTGAAATAGTATCGCAATCTCCTCGCGTGATGGCGAGGGCGAAAACGACCTTTTCGATTCGATACCGGTCTCGGGCCCTTGGAGGCTTTGCTTGTGAAGTAGACGGGTTTTGCCCTTGGGTCTCGTATGAGGATGCGCTTCTTCGCCGTTGGACACGGCTAAGTACAGATACAAGGTTTCCCCGTGCTGTGGTCGTGACAGAACCGGTGGTTGCGAAAGTGCCCGCTTGAGGTGTAGGAGAGCTTGCTCGCACTCTTCGTTCCATTCGAAGGTCGGCCCTTTCCTCAGCAACTTAAAAAAGGGAAGGGCGTGTTGTGCCGACCTTGCTACGAATCGGGACAACGAGGTTAGCATGCCGTTGAGATTTGGACTTCTTGGACCTGGGTGTGGGCAGCTCGGAGAATGCCCGACATTTGTCGGGGTTGGCCTCAATTCCCCGTTCTGTTAGGTAGAAGCCGAGGAACTTGTCGGCCTTGACTCCGAACGTGCACTTCTCCGGGTTGAAGCGCATTCTGTGCTTCCGAGCCTGGTCGAAGACTTTCTTCAGACGTGAGGCGTGGTCGTCCTCGGCTTGGGATTTCACGATCATGTCGTCCATGTATACCTCGAGCATATCATGGATTTCGTTTTGGAATACCTTGTTCATCATTCATTGGTAGGTTGCTCCGGCGTTCTTGATCCAAGGGCATTACGTTGTAGTAATAGTTTCCGACTACTGTCATGAAGGCCGTGCAGTCCCTCGGCCATGTCCATGGGGATCTGGTTGTAACACGAGTAAGCATCTAAAAAGCGGTTTATAGTAGGTCGAGTTGTCGACCGCCTATCGATGTTAGGCAAAGGAAAAGCATCTTTGGGACATGCGGTTAAGATCGGTATAGTCAAGCGCACATCGCCATTTTCCATTAGATTTTTAACAAGTACAACGTTTGACAACCAAGTTGAATACTTGGCCTCGGAGATAAAATTTGCCTCTAGGAGGTCTTTTCTGACTTTTCGTGACCTCCGCTTGGGGGCCCACGCCACGTTGTACTATGGCCCTAAGCGGTGGATCTATGGCGAGTGATGGCGACACTCGGGGTCGAGTCGGGCATTCACTGCGCTCCATGCGAAGAGATCCGCATTCTCCGAAGGCAAGCTCGAGTTGTTTCTTTGCTAGGTCGGGAGATCGGCGCCGATCTTGGCACTTGGTGGGATCTTCTTCGAGGGACGAGCTCGAACTCGCCGTCTGGAATTAGGCGGAGCGGATCTGTCCTCGCTTCCGTCGACTTCGTCCTCCGCGAATCGTCGAGGTCCACCGGTGACGTTGGGGCTTTGATCTCCTGTGGTCTGGGAGCTCCACTGGCGTTGTCTGCCTTCCTTCTTGCTGTCGGCGGGCCCCTTTGGGTCGACCAGGGTATGTCCCTTGGCCGCGGCGTTGTGGCACCTCCTCGCAGCTTTGATGTCGCCCAGATGGTGGCGACGCGTCCCCGCCTGGTGTAGAACTTGAGCTTCAGGTGGACGATCGAGGCTGCGTGAGTTACGCGGTGTTGTCCTTCCCAGAATGGCGTTGTAGAGGGAGTGACAGTCGATCACCAGGAAGCGGACCTTGACTCGTGACAACGTCCTCGAAAGGTGACGAGGAGCTCGACGACCCCCTCGGGATGTGGGCCGTTGAATCCTTGAAGATCGGACCCACGTATGGTGATAGGTGAGACTCGTCGAAATGGAGTGTTTTGAACAGTGGGTGTACATGATGTCGACCGAGCTGCCCTCGTCGACTAAGATTCTGTGGACTTCGAAATTGACCATTCTCGCTTTGATGAGGAGGGGGATATGGGCATTTAGTGCGCCTGGGAGTTCCTCCGGATAGAAGGTGATCGTGCGACTTGCCGCGAACTATTCAAGTGAGACCTCGTTGGTGGGGCCTTGTCGATCACTCGTCGAACTTCCTTTAGCAGGAGTTGATGGACGGTTAAATCGCCACCACGGAGATGACCATGGCGGGAATTCTCCACGGTGTGGGTGAATATAGGGCTCAAAATCTTGGGCCTAGTCACCGAGTAGGCTATCTAGGGGCCGAGTCCCTTGCGGTCGGCCTCCGTCCTCGGTCTCCTTGGCCTCTCGGCATTTCTTGATCCTTCAGCTTTTGTTGCCCTAGTCTTCCGCCCCTGATTAGTGTCTCGATCGCGTCCTTGAGGTGGACGCAATCTTGATCAGTGGTCGTGACTTGGTGATCTGCGATTTTGTTTTGTCGTGCTTCGGCAGGTGGGTTTCGCGTCGGCCCTCCATCTCGGAACTCGTAGCCGAGCATTCGGCTAGGATCCGCTCGCGAAGCGGTGGTGTAGTCGGTGGCGTCGGTGAGCCTCGCGCCGCGGGATTCCGGGGCACATCGTCGCTTCTCCTCGGGCCGGAGGACCCGCCTCAAGCGTCGGTTATCTTGGTGTACGTGGAGTTGCCGAGCCCGACTCTCGAGTCCCTAGCTCGGTTGGCGGCTTCCTCTCCTCACGTGATATAAGCGCGAGCTTTATCGACCGAAGTGGCCGGCTCGATGCCGGGCTTTCACGAAATCGGTCTTGGGAGGAGCCCCTCTCTAGGTATCGCTTCATCCGGTCCTCGCAGGGACTTGGATGGCTTCTCTTGAAGCGGTCGATGTACTCGAGAGTTTCATCACTTTTCGAATGATGGCCTCGAGGAGGCCTGCTCTTGGTGCTGCGGAATGTGAACGTGCTCGTGAACTGGGTTTGAGCTCTCTCCACGAGTGTATGGACCCGGGACAAGCTCTTGTACCAATCCATCGCCTTCCCGAGGGTCATGGGGAACACCGCACTTGATTGGTCCTCCGACATTGAGGTATTGGAGCATAGCTTGAAACCGTCGATGTGGTCGATGGGGTCGTCGACCCCATGAATCGGCTAGGCGAGGTGGTTTCTCCATTCCCGAGGAATCGGGCATTCATGATGCTCATGATGGGGGCCCCGGGTCGCCCTCGTCGCTCGATGGGGAGGCGTGAGCGGGGCGGCCGAGTTCGGTGCGGCCGCCCGGTTCTTGACCCACCGGCTCTTCGCTCATGGCGGGAGGCGATTCAGTCTCTTTGGGTTGTTCTAGGTCTCGCCGCCGGTCGCGGGTCCTCTTCCTCGGGAGCGGCGAGTCGGGCTACGAGAGTCTTCTCTCCTGTTCCTCCGGAGTTTGAGAGTGATGTCGTCGTGGTGATGGTGACCTCGAGTCTAGGCGACGACGTCTCCGCGGTGATCGGCGGGACGCTCCGAGAACGTGGAGGCGTTCCGACTGGGTGAAGAGCATGAGGTTGGTGTTGTTGATGGCGCGACGTGACCGTGGATCGGCGCCGGGGTGGATGCACCTCTTGGAACACGGCTGGTTCGGTTGTCCGATCGATTGACCGGGTCCCTCTCCTCGGTAGGATCCAGTGGAGGAGGCAGTTTGCCCATCTCGAGGATCTCCGCTCGGGAAAACGGTGTCGTTATGCTCGGCCAGATCGTCGTGAGGGGCGTTTTGCATGTTGGTTGCGGCGGCCGCCATGAAACGAGTTGTTGGTTTGCTTTGGTCAATCGAATGAAAGAGACGGGAAGCAAGTTCCCCGTCGCCACCGATCGCACTCGACTGAAGGTGTCTTGGCCCAATCTGCAACGGTGGTCCAAAGTGAAAGAGAAGGAGGGGTACCTGCAAGACACTCCGATGCCAAAGTAAGGATAGGCAGAGAGAGAACAAGCAAGTGAGAAAGAGTAAAGAATGAGATACCTGACCCTCTCAAGTGAGAGGGTATTTATAGCCCCCAGCGCTGGGCCAAGATCCGATTAGTGGGCAGAAGTCCAAGCCCACTAGCGGATTGCTAGGGCTTGCGTGTGCAGGGAGGCCAGCACGTGGCCTCCTCCCTAGATTGTCGCCCGGGAAATCCGGGTTTGTTGCGAAGTTCCTGGGAGACTAGACGGTTAAGGAAACCTAGTCAACAGGGTCCGTTAATATCGGGGGGCACGTGGCAGCCAAGGATAACTGAGATCCGTTGGGTCGGCCACGTGCCCCCACATGGACGTGTCCCCGTGTGAACATTCCCAATTGCTCCTCAAGGGCAATTGGGCCTGGAATCTGTTGGGTCGGTCACGTGCTCCTCGTAGACGTTCCCAGATGCTTCCCAAGGGCAATTGGGCCTAGAATCTTGTTGGGCCTAGAGCGTGGGCCAGTCCAGAACAGAACCCAACCTTTGTGATTGGAGATCCCATGAAAAATGTTCATATGGGTAAGAACAAGTCACTTGTTAGTTCTGCTAGCACCAAAAATTATTTGATTAATTTTTGTTTATGTCATTTTCTATGGTGTAAGGTAGAATGTGCTAGACATTGCATTACTGAGAGGATAAGCTTATATAGCTTTTAATAAATTTCATATCCTTTATTGGTGGTGTATGATTTATAACATACACTTGATGAAATTACCTATATGAGTGTTTAGTGAGGCCGCTTGTATGAGATCTTGGCGAAATCTAGAGAGCACTCATGAAAATAACCAGGCACGCACACGACCTATTAGCGCACCACAACGTCAACAACAAGAATTGTGGGGGGTGATGTGAGTTGTAGACCTCTAACATACGTCAAATGTATTTGGTTCATATAGCTTACTACACCAAATTCACTATGTGTTAAGTACTATCATTCTAGAGTTGGTTCATATAGCTTGCTACACCAGTTTGATGCATCACATTCATAATGTTAATCAAGGAAATTTCTTTTTAAACTATTTTATAACTTTTGAAATATGTGGGGGATTGTTGGAAATTTTATTTTATATTTCATAAGTTCTAAATAAATTGTCTTAATTTTTAAGTGAAAAATATGGAAAAAAATATTTTTCCATTCTTTTCTAAATTGTCTAAATAACTTGCGTATTTAGATGCTGCCAATTACTTTGCTAACCATTCTTTTCTTTATTTTTCATGTGTGAACTTCATTGGTGATGAGGCATTTGAGAAGGTGAGTCGGGCAACAACTTGAGCAAAGCTTGGAGGACTCGGAGGATTGTCAATGATGAAGCCGGAGTGAAGAAAAAGGCTCGGAGGAAACTTGAGAGTCTTGTAACAAAAATCAATTTCTTATGTAATTCAGAATTGATACCATTGTAACCTTGTTTTGTAGTTTGAATAGATGTTGAATAATTCCACCATTACTTGTAACAATCTTGAATTATTATTTGGTAATTTTAATAGAATTTGAATCGATACTTGCAAATGTCACACTTT